>JAESUZ010005323.1:0-349494 GCA_017311185.1 Proteles cristata cristata | reverse complement strand
CCTTTTCTGTTTTTCATGACCTTGACAGTATTGAGGAGTACTGATCTGGTATTCTGCAGCATGACTCCCATTCTGGGTCTGTCTGATATTTTTCTCATGATTAGAATGAGTTATGGGGTTTTGGAAACAATACCATGGAGGGTGAAATGCCCTTCTCATCACATCACATCAAAGGGCACATGACATCTGCATAAAGGTACTCTAATGATGTTAACCTTTGTCAGCTGGCTAAAGTGGTATTTGCCAGGTTTCTCCTTGTCTATTCTATGGAAGTAAATCACTAACCATAGCCCGCCCTCGGGGAAGGTGGACTTAGAATTAAAATGGTCCTCTGAGAGAGGGAGTATCTCTATGTGTTATTTAGAATTTTTCTATAAGGAATACTTGTCTCCCCCCATCAGCTTTTGCACTAAGAATACATCCAGTTTCTCTTCTCTGAGAGTCCTGGAGACCATAGTTCCAGCTTTTTGTGTTCTTTGTGATTTATTTCTCTTGAGTGTCCTTCCTCCAGGTGTGTGCTTCATTAGTGCTTCATGGTTTCTTTGGAACTGCATTTCCTTCCCCTCTGGCTCAGGTCTTTCTCTAATTTCAGGCCCTAATGAGATGCCTGGGCTCTGTTACATGTGGCGGCCGTCTCTGTCTCTACAGGGCTGCTGCTGGCTTCTCTTTACCGCTATGATATCTGTAGATTCCTTGTGTCTTTGCCCCTAATCTGAGCATTTCAATCCCAGACAGAAGAGTCTCTACTGACCCAGCTCACCTAGCATTGCTGGCCATGGTTTTTTGTTTTCATTTTTGCCCCAGATGTTGTTTTTCTCTACCTCCTTTGTTTTCCTTCCCTCTCCACCCACTCTACTGTCTGGAGATCAATGTATTTATTTTCTCCTCTCTTTTCTGGGTGCCCCAAGGTATCTTCTTAATTCATTGTGGGTAGATGCTACCTGCTCAATTGTTGGATGCCCCCTTTCATCATGGTGACCTAGCTCCCGCCCAGCGCTGCTTGTTTTTCTTAGTTTATTGTGTGTCAGGTTGAGGCTTCTTTTTCTACACACAGCTTATATACAGTTTACTTTGTATGACAGTTTTGTTCTTGTCTCCAGAGTCACATAACAATAATTTTAATAATTCTGTCAGTAAAAGTACCTGTCATTCATCTGTGCCAAGCACTGTGCTATCTGCTTTATATTCACAGACTTACTAGATTCTCACAAGATGTTGTTATCATATCTATTGAAAAAAATTTTTTAATGTTTTATTTACTTTTGAAAAGAGAGATAGAGACAGCATGAGCAGGGGAGGGTCAGAGAGAGAGGGAGACACAGAATCCTAAGACAGGCTCCAGGCTCTGAGCTGGCTGTCAGCACAGAACCTGACGTGGGGCTTGAACCCACCAACCGTGAGATCATGACCTGAGCTGGTCGGATGCGTAACCAACTGAGCCACCCAGGCACCCCTTTATCATATTCATTTTATAGATGGGAAAGTAAGACTCAGAAGGGTAAATAACTTGTTACTTTCACAGAGTTAATTTTAGAATCCCAATGCCATTTTTACTTACCATGTAATTTGATTACTTCACTCATTATCCAGATTAATCTTCAGCTTTCTCTATGACACATCTTTGGCTCTCTGGATAGCATTTGAAGCTGTGATGATGTTTAAATTGAAAGCACCCTTGTTTATGCGTAAATGTATTTTCCTCATGCTGTAAAATTTGAAGCTTCCATCAAAACACTGAACTTGAATAATAATGAATGACTGTGTTACATAATCCTCTTAACTCTTTGTGGAAGGCACAGTATTATCCCCATTATGTATATAAGAAATTGATTTTAAACAATTTTAGTAATCTGCTGGACATAATTACACAAACAAGTTAGTGTCCAAACTAGAATTTGAACTTAGGTAATCCAACTAGAAGGCTATGCTCTAAACTAACTCTCCACATCCTGCATTTCTAGGGGCTAATCCTAGCTATTATTAGCTATTAGCTTGTATTGCTCTCCCTTAGTTACCTTGTGCATACCTTCTCTATTTCCTTAGTCTTAACGGAGAATTATCATATGGGAAATAAAATTTTCAGTGGGTTACCGAGGTTAAATGAAGCATTTCATTTAGAAACCATCATTTAATGTATTCTCAGACTATGATATCATATTTATCTCCAGGCCATTGAGAACAGTTAGTCATAATGGAACATTAAGGTTTTAAACAGGTATTAGTCACAAAAGAAAAGATATCATAACATCCTGTTTTGATTCACAGATTCCAGGTAATAGAAAACAGTCATGTTAAGCACAATAGACTCATTTCTAAGTGATACAGTTTTACAGATTTTCAAGTATTAGTAATTTATGGTATGCTTTCTCTTGTTAACCATTTTGAAATTTCATTACTGCAAGTTTTCAGGGATGATCAAAACCTTGCATTTGTTTGGAATATCACTGTGTTCAACATCAGGTTTAATTGAGCCAGAGCTTAGAACTTGGAAATCTTTGAGATTACAGATACGTTCATTATTAAAGAATTGATTATAATAGGATTTAACCTGTTACAACTAACTGACAATTATTCAGCAATTTCAGTTGAATGGAAAGCCATCCATATGAAAAAATAAACCCACTTAGATTCCAAAAGAAACACAGTGAATTAAAGAATTTGAAAAAGTAAAAATCTACAGAAGGGGAGGTGAATATTTTTTCCTACAGTCTGCTTTTGAATTACTACAGTTAAGGTATTTAATAGAAAAAAAAGGATAATGACAAAATGACGGAAATATCAAGTGTGGGCAATACATTGCTCTCTGAAAACCTTCTGAATGATCACTCTCCCATCAAAAAAATGAAGGCCTCAAACTATCTCCCACAGCTGTTAGCTCTTCCACTAACTACAGTGAAATATGCAGGTATCTTTATCTCAGGCTCTGTATACTCTTCTCTTCAACTCCCTTTATTCTAGGATATTGCCACTCAACATTGGTTCCACAATGTAAAAATTGTAATTTCTGGAAATAGACAAGGCAACATTTTTATCTCCCAGACTATTCTTTGCAATGACTCCATTACTGTTATTGACCTCTTTACTATCAACTGTGGTCATGTGTCTCCTAGTTGCCAAGAGATGCAAAATATTTTTAGTTGTTATTTTTTGAATTATGGCTAAACCTGCATGGTATGAAATCCAAGGAGTACAAGCCACTATACATTACAAAGGAGCTCTTCCTACCTTGGCCCTTTATGCCAGTTCCCCTCCAGAGGCAACTACTGCTGCCAGTTTCTTATATATGCTTCCAGAGGTATTTGGCTTTTTTTCCACAAGTGGTAGCAATGCAAACAAAGTGATGTGCAGCCCTTCTGGGGGAAAAAAAGCTTTATTTAGATGTCATTTACACAGGTACAATTCATCTATTTTTAAGGGAGCATTTGATGATTCTTAGTAAGTGTGGAGTTATATGACCACTGCCACAGTCCAATTTTTATTTTTATTTTTAGGGTTTTTATTACTATTATTCTTTTTGAGAGAGAGAGGACCTGCAAGAGAGAGACAGAGCTGGGGAGGAGCAGAGAGAGACGGAGACAAGACACAGAATCTGAAGCAGGCTCCAGTCTTTGAGCTGTCAGCATAGAGCCTGATGCGGGGCTCAAACTCATGAAACTACGAGATCATGACCTCACCCGAAGTTGGATGCTTAACCCACTGAACCACTCAGGCACCCCACCACAGTCCAATTTTTAGAACATTTATATCACTGGTAAAGATCCCTGTAACCATGTGCAATTATTGTCTGTTCACATCCCAGCCTTAAGAAACCACTAATCTACTTTCTTTATAGACTGGCCTTTCTGGACATTTTGTATAAATGCAATCATATAATATATATGGTCTTTTGTGACTGGCTTCTTTCACTTAGCCCAGTGTTTTTAAGATTCATATACATTGTGCTTTATTTTTTTTTATTGCCAAGAAGTAGTCCACTGTATGTGTGTACTACGTGTGGTTTATCCATTAATTGATTTATTGCCATTTGGCTTGTTTCCATGTTTTGACTTTTATGAATAACATTGTTATGAATGTCCACACACAAGTCTTTGTGTGAACACATGTTTTCATTTCTCTCCAGTAGATATGAAGGAGTGGAATTCCTGGGATGTATGGCAAATTTATGTATAACATTTTATGGAACTGCCAAGCTGTTTCCAAAATGCCTGTAACACTTTTCATTCCCTAAAACAAGTAAAGTGTTAACACAATTGACCTGGATTCTCAGAGCCTGCACATTCCCAAGAAAGATCTATTGGTAAGACTGACCCTTCACTTGGCTCTTGAGAAGTGAACTCTTGAGTTCTTGGAATATTCTACCTGATACAGGTGTTTATATATGCCCCCCTACCTTGTGCCATGGATTTGATTAACAGTGTGATTTGTGGAGAACAACTGCTTTGACTCAGAGGGGCTGGAGTGTGAATAGCTGAGGTCAGGGGCAGAGATGTGGCATGCTTGCATAGCTGATCCCCCATAAAAGTCCTGGACACCAAGGTTCATGTAAGCTTCTGTGGCTGAATGTACCTTTCATTGCTGAAAGAATTATGTGTGTCCATGTGACCACTTGGAGAGAACACCTGGAAGCTTGAACTTGGTTTCTCCTGGACTTCACCCATATGTCTTTTCCTTTTGCTGATTTTAATCTATATTCTTTCACTGTAATAAACAGTAATCATGCATATAACAGCTTTTCTTAGTCCTGAGAGTGCTGCTGGTGAATTATCAAGGTTGAGGATAGGTTCAGGGATCCCCAACTTACAAATCCTTTCCCATTTTTCTATTTTGTGTTTCATCTTATTGCTATTGTATCATAATTAGAAAGGTCTTTCCTGGCCTGATTTTTTGTTAAATTTTTATATATGTTTTGTATATTTACTTTTAAATCTTTGATCCATCAAGAATCTATTTTGAGGGCACCTGGGCAGTTCAGTGGATTAAGCTTCTGGCTTTGGCTCAGGTCATGATCTCACAGCTTGTGAGTTCAAGCCCCGTGTCAGGCTATGTGCTGACAGCTCAGAACCTGGAGCCTGCTTATGATTCTGTGTCTCCCTCTCTCTCTCTCTCTCTCTCTCTCTCTCTCTCTGTCCCTCCCCCACTTGCACACTGCCTCTCAAAAATCAATAAACATTTAAAAAGTTTAAGAAAAAGAATCTATTTTGGTGTAAAGTATGATGTAGAGATCTAAATTAATTGTTTTCAGTACGGTTAATCATTATTCCAATATTACGTACTGATTAATTTATCTTCTCTCCTCTAATTTGATATGCCTTCTACTTCCTACAATAATTTTTAAATTTTTGGAATTTCTTTTTGTTCCATTGATCTGTTTGACCATTCATGCCAAACTCTTAACATTTTACTTTATAGTAAGTTTCAGCATTTTGAAGGGCTAGTTCTCCCTCTCCTACGCTTATTACTTTTGTGTTTCAGAAATGTCCTGATTATTCCTACTTTTTAAGTTTTTAAAAAATTTAACTTTTATTTGTATAGCTCCAAAACACTTGCCATGGGCATTATGGTTTAAATTGTATTAAATTTATAGGTTCGCTCACCAAGATATTGAATCTTTCTACTTGAATCAATTGCATGCTTTTCATTTGTGCAGATTTTTTTTTTTACTTTCAGAGGTGTTTTATATTTTATTTTATACATCACTTGAACATCTTTAGCTAAGTTCATTTTCATCTCCTTTGTTGTCTTATTGTTCCACCATGCAGGTAAATTATATATTGTGTCCTTGATTTATAGAAGCAATTGCTTTATTTAGGCTTTCTCTTTTTGACCACATACTTCATTGCCTATCTAATATATGGCAATATTATTCTAATAAGTATTCTTCTTTTGTAATTTTTTTGTTTCTTCACTCATTTTTTCCTCTCGAAGGATATTTATATAGATTCTGTTCTACTCTTCAATGAGATGGTTTCTTACTGGTTATTTTCAGGAGCGTTACTGAAGGGTGTGTGGCAAAAGGACCTGTGACATCATGTTTGGTGTGTGCTGGATTCTTTTAGTTTATATCTTCTGCCATGACAGCTATGGTGATCTTGGGGTTGCTAACAATGCAGAATATTTCCCTTTCACCTGGGCTTAGTGACAGTTTCTTACAAATATGGTTTATCTGTGTGATTATTCATTTCCTATATCTCACGTCGCTCCAAGGTCTTTCTTAACTAGGTTTGATGACTGCTGCAGCCAGTGAACACACATATTCTTACTGTACAATTGTCTTGGATTACTGTGGGCAATTGTGCTTTGCCATATTTTCTGAGACCTACAATATGGTCGCCCTCTCTCAGCATCTTCCCACAATCCTATTTGACTTTCCTCATATAATAGATTTAGAATTCATGACGTCTTCAACTTTCAGAGACAGTGGGGTTTTCACTTTTACTTCAGGTTATTCATCCAAGCCCTCTTTGGCCAATAAAAAGAACTGAAATAAGTTATCTTAACCTACTTCCAGTAATTTCTTCTCTGGACCCTAATGTAATCTCTAACTTTTGACCATCGGTAAGTAATCCATGTCCATTTCTCAAAACATATAGCACACTTAACTGTCATCTGAGATATCTGAAAACCCTTGGGCTCTAGTTCCTTCTTCTTCAAGTAACACATGATTCTTCTTAAAGTAGCACATGTCATTTTATCACACCATTGGCCAAAGCAAGTAAGGCTACTAGTCTCTATTTTAATGGGGGAGATACTGTAATCCTCCTCCAGGCAAAAGAAGAGGAGACAGATATTGGTGAGTAGTAATACAATATGGCATTTAACAAGCACTTTGTCAATATTTGCTATGTTCCAAACATATTCAAGGATATTTCACAAAGAATTCTAATATTCCAAGGAAACTCCAAGGTGCAGGATTATATTACCTCTGAGGTTCCACACAATACTAAAATTTTCTGAACTATTTTTATTAATTATATCAGATTATTTTCCTAGTTTTAGTACACTTGTAGAATAAGTTTGATGGAAAGGGGCAGTAATATTTTAGAAGTTGGTTCACTTTAAGAGAGGGTAGAAATGATGGTAATATGGAAAAGGGATGCCACAACCAGAGGACTGCATAATGCAGATGTTGGGTGTTCCTCATCCTCCAGTTTCTCCATCCACATGTACTGCATGTTTTATCCTGTGTGGACCCTAACTGAGAATCCATCACTTCTAGTCTCCTTCCATTAATCCATTTGGGCTGCTATAACAAAATATAACAGACTGTGTAGCTTACAAACAACAGAAATTTATTTTTCACAGTTCTGGAGGCAGAGAAGTCCAAGATTATGGTGCCAGCATGGTCATGTTTCGGTGAGGGCTTCCTTCCTGGTTCATAGCCACCACCTTCTTGCTGGGTCCTCACATGGTTAGAAGTGGCTAAGGAGTTCTGGGGGATGGGGGGGGTCTCTTCTACAAGAGTATTAATACCTCATGACATAGCCACCTCTCAAAGGCCTCACCTCCTAATACCATTACATTGGGCATTAGAATTTCAACATATGAATTTGGTGGGGAGACATTCAAATTCAGGCCATAGCATCTCAAAACCCTTATAGGGTTTTACAGTAAATTTTCTTGAAGGAAGCAGAAGAGGGTCTTTACATTATATACTTCAACCAACTAATGAACAACCACTAACATGCATTTGTTTTCTCCCAACACTTTCTTTGGAACTTCATTCTCTGGCTATTTCATTGCTCGGAACCCAAGCTTATTAGGTCTCTATCTTTCTTTATTTCACTTTTCCCTTCTCCCTCTTAGGAACATTTTATCTCTTTGACTTATGCATAGGATATGAATAATTCTTGTTTGCTACAGTTCCCCACACGTGGAGATTTGCCTTATAGTGACTCCTCAGTGTATTTCTTCCTAACACAAACAATGGCTCTCTAGAAAGTGTTTGGTGAATAATCTCTTTTATCCTTGTTGCATTAGTAAGGATGCTCTTAGGAAGCACATGAGAGGAGAGGGACTAGATACAGAAGCTGAGACAAGATCAAATGTAATTGCTACCTTTTGCAGAGGTGTCCATGCCCATTCTAACATGCCAATAAGCATGTACATTTTCGACTTAGTCCTACCAGAACCCTATGTATTCAATGCAAAGACACATGGTAATTGAGTGTCTTAATATTTCTGTGGTAAAATCTTGATTAGAAAGAGCAAGCAAGAACCCCAGCTCCACTAAAACAAACAAACAATAATAATACTACTGTCATAATGTAAGGATCAAAAGATGAATTATAAAAAGCACCTAGAACAATGTTTGATGCTAAGTAGATGCTCAATAAGTAGTGATTGTTGGTATTTTCACATTTGTAAAAAGAAAAAATAACTGTTTTTCTCTACTGACAATTTCTTTTTTTTTTTTTTAATTTTATTTATTTCTAGGAGAGAGATAGCGTGAACAGGGGAGGGTCAGAGAGAGAGGGAGACACAGACTCTGAAACAGGCTCCAGGCTCTGAGCTGACAGTCAGCACAGAGCCCGATGCAGGGCTCGAACCCACGAAGCGCGAGATCATGACCCAAGCGAAAGTTGGACGCTTAACCGACTAAGCCACCCAGGCGCCCCTACTGACAATTTCTTAAATCTTTTTCCATCATTACCAGATGAGATAGATCCCAAGACATTCATTAAATAAATTAAACTCTCAGTCTTTCTAGGTAAAATGACTATAGGAATTATATTTCCTCAACTCAACAGAATAATTAAACTTTGATTTTTAAAGGCCTCGACAGTTACAACGTGAAGACAAAAGCCATTATTGCCATCAATCACCGTAAAAAAATGACAAATGATTAACTGATACGTTGTAGTTTTATAAAAGTAGCACCTACAATGGAATTGAAATAATTTTCATATAACATTGTATCTATCCTTTGACATTCAGAACTTCCTTGCAGTAAATAGAGTTCATGTGGTTATCTCCAGCATGGGTAAGGAAACCAAGACTCAGACACATGGGTGAAAGCCTCAGAAATCCAAAAGTTGGGCCTTTTTTCTTATTGTAAAATTTTGATTAAATGAAATAATGAATGGGAAAAGCTTCTTAAGTTATGAAAGTATTGTGAAATACAAGTAGTTGTGATTATATCTTGGGGTGAATAATCTAATAAATTCTAGAACCTGAAATTTACCATTTCTAGTTCAAACCAGAATATTTAATCCCACTGTGAAAAGCTTCAGAAGGTTGAGCTCTTCCCAAACTATGTTTATCTTGATACTTATTCTAAACTAAGGATCTGCCTTTCTTCTGGGTATATGTAATGAGTTTGTGGTTAGAAGAGCCCTGGCCTTCAAGACCTTCTCTGGAGGCCTTGGGGAAGTGGGTTATCTAATACCAGGTCCCCAACGGGAATCAACTAAAAGCCATGTAAGCAGAAAACACATCTAACCCATTAAGCTTTAGGATGTGAATACAAAACTGGACACTGGATGCTGTGGATCACAAGCTCTCTTCTCCCTAATGCCTCTTGTTCAGAGTGGAACTTGAAGAGCCTTACAACATGTATCTAGTGCCCTGCTATACTCCTTTCAACTGTGCGATAGATGCATTTCCGTACATATTCATTATTTTTCCAATATTCGGGTTGACACATTAGCTCCATCTCCAAGGTTACAGTCGCTAGTATCCATTGAATAGTAAAGCATTTCTGAAAGTAACTTGCAAGTTTATTTCACATCATTGTTTTAGTGAAGTTTTGTAGGTCTACTGTTTCTATAGAATTCTTGAAAAATACACAGTGCCTGTTTTCCCTTAGGAAAAGTGTACTCATTTCATTTGTGGAAAGAGTCTAGATTATTTCTAGGTGGGTCTAATCAGCTTTGTATTTCAGAGGATATAACACTTTATAATCTTGGGGGAATATATTTACATAGAGATTTTTAATAAAAATCTCCAATTCCTTTCCATCAATAGACATTTTGAATAATTCTCAATATCTTTCCTATTGACAAAATTGAAGTATCCAATTCAACTTAAAAATAAATCTTATGAAACCAGCTTAAAGACATAAAAGCTCAACATCTATATATGTCTGCCAACTTAAATTTAGTCTTAGCCTAAAAAATTCAAGAGTTTCAAAAGCACTTTTTCTTTTCTATCATGTAGTAGAGGGCAGTGAATGGTCATTTTCCTGAACTAGTGACAGACGGACTGAATTTTCCTCACTACACGCTGTATTGAGAGACCCAGGAGTGAACCAGGTGTTGTTGCTACCTGCATCCTCTCTTCCCATGTCTGAGATGTAGTCTGGAAGAGAAGAGGTCATTAGACTCAAAAAGAGAGCCAGGTGGTATCACACTTCTATATCCCTCATGCAGTTGACATAAGTTTAGAAACTGCCTTTAAGGTTCAATGAGAAAGAGGTTTTCCAACTTCTGCATTATAAGTCGATTATAAGTAATAACAATTATGGACTGCATTGTGGCCCATTCCTGGAAAATTTATATGTTGCAGTCCTAACTACCCATATCTCAGAATGTGGCTGTATTTGGAGAGGGTCTTTAAAGAGAAAATCAAGTCACTAAGGTGAGCCTTAACCCAATATGACAGGTGTCTTTTATTTTCTTTTTAAGATTAAAAAAAAATTTTTATTGTTTATTTTTGAGAGAGAGACAGACAGACAGAGCGTGAGTAGGGGAGGGGCACAGAGAGAGGGAGACACAGAATCCTAAGCAGGCTCCAGGGTCTGAGCTGTTAGAACAAAGCTCCATGCAAGGCTTGAATCCACTAACTGTGAGATCATGACCTGAGCTGAAGTTGGACACTTAACCAACTAAGCCACCCAGGCACCCCCACAAGTGTCCTTTTAAGAAGAGGAGATTAGGACACAGACACGCATGGATGGAAGACAATATGAAGACATAGGGAGAAGCCTATCTACAAGCCAAACAGAGTGGCCTCAGAACAAATTAACCTACTGACACTGATCTTGGAATTCTAGCCTCCAAATTGTGAGAAAATAAAATTTCTGTTGTTTAGGCCACCCAGTCCGTGGTACTTTGTTATGGCAGTCCTAGCAAATGAATACAGTAAAACTAAACACATACACATACATATATAAACACACACACACTTAGGTTACTTTAGAATCCATATGCAGAGTTCCCCCAAATAGTAGACCTTTGATTCTATTATTACTCCTAGCCCCTCACCAAAAGTTGAAAGATGCTGTTCTCTATAATCCACTGGTCAAAGGGCTGAGGAAGGAACAAAGATTAAAATGCCAGCTCTTACATTGTGATCTCTAGGAAGTGACAAACCCTTTGACCCTTTGTTTTTATCTCTGTCTCCCTCCTGGGATGACAGTACATAGACTTGGGAGCTATCTATGATTGTTTGATTGTTATGAGGATTATGAGAGAGAGAGAGAGAGAGAGAGAGAGAGAGAGGAGATACAGCAGTTCAGGATCCATACTAAGACTTATGTAAATATTTGCCTTATTATTATTTTCATCATCATAGACTTCTTGCAAGAATTTAGTAAGACAAAAAGATGTAGACTATAGCCCTTGCAATATCACAGGTGTCCAAAAAATGAAAGCTGGTACACTGGTATCGTAGTTAAGAACTTGCTTTGGAATCAGCAAATCTAGATTAGAACTCTGGTTCATTTTGCTGCTTCTTTCCTCCCTCTCCTTCCCTCCCCACAAAGTCTGTTTCTCTCATAGTCTTTTCCATCTTAATTAATGGTGACTCTCATCTTCTTATACTTCAGGCTGAATGTCTTGTTATCATCCTTGATCATTCTTTTCCTTATAAGCCTTGCAAACAATCTGCCATCAAACCCTGTTGATTCTATCTTCAAAATATATCCAGAAATGAAACACCCCCCTCCGCCCACCCCGCTGCTAACACCATGGTCCCAACCACTCTTATCTCTCACCTGGTTTATTTCAATAACATCCTGAATAGTTCTATTTCTTTACTTCCCTTCAGTTTGTTCTGAACACAGCGGCAGTAATTCTTTAAAAATACGATGCTCTTCTGCTCAAAACCCTTCAAAGGCTCCTTAAGGTAAGAACCAAACTTACAGTGACCTACTAGGCTTTATATAATTTGCACACTCCTTACCCCCACATTACCTATCTGACCTTATGTCCTACTTCTTCCCCCGACCTCACTCCACTTGGGCAACATTGACCTCATTAGCTGCTTTTGAACAGCAGGATGTTCTTCCCTCAGATGATTCCATACTTCTCTTTTTCACCACCCTCAGGTTTTAACTGCCCTGAAAACCCTATTTAAGTCCTCACCCACTGTCTATATCCTCATCTTCCTAGGTCATTTTTTCATAGATTTATAATCTAAAACATTTTACTTTTTACCTTGTTAATTATTCTCCACTATAATTGAAGTTCCTTGTGAGAAAGGATTATTATCTCTTGTGTTAACTGCTGTATTGTTACTATTTGGAGAATCCCCAGGTGGTACATAATATATGCTTAATAAACATGTTTAATGAATGAATAAAAACATTATCTTAAGATACCATTAAGATGAATAAACCAATGTTTAGACCTACAGACAACAGAAGAATTTTAGGAAATCTAAGGATCTTAAGAAATTCAGCACTGGATTTTATTATTTTCATATATTCTGATACATGTCAATAGTTCAGAAAAGCCCATAAAAGCCAAGAGCCTTTTATGACTTATACTAGAATGTCAATATATAAAATTTTATTGGTTTAACAAGATATTTAGTTATATTTCTCTGAGGAACCTTCTTCTCTTGTTATCATTTATTATATATATATATCAGAATCTCCATATATTTCACCTCACATATATTAATAGCAATAATAATATAGACTCCATTTGCTGAACACAGTATATTCTAGAAATATACTATCTTATGAAATCATTTCAAAAATGTTTAATCTATTTCCCATTTCAGAAATGAATAGAAAATCAGGGATCTATATGCAGATTTGAAATCCATATCTAAGACTAACTCCAAATCCTGGTTTTTATCATTACTCTAATGGATTATCTGGTTAGTAGTATAGTTATTCCCTTGGAAAATGTGTAACGTGTTCATCATTATTTGAAATAAAACTCCTCGGAAATCATTTTTACAGCAAGGGTGTATTTAATAGAAAGCTCTGCATTTATGTTTAGAAGCTGTTAACTGTTTCTTACCTAATTTGGGAATAAATCGATAGACAAGGGCCACCTGTGGGTCCAGTTTAACACTACTTCCGTAAATGTTTCTACTTACCCTTAAATGTTCAAAATTGACTGTAAGATAATTCAGTAAGACATAGGATTCCATAGACTTTGTGTAATTAGGAATTTGTCCAGGTTTTGTCCTTGGTTCCTGGGAGTTGACCGCTAAGCCCTTGGAATTTCCCAAATAATACAAATTTCTTTGTTAATTATCGTGAGTGTGTAGATGGTTTATGTTAACCAGATGACAAAGAATGGGGACTGACCATGCCAGAAAGACCAATCACATGATTGGAAGGTTGTGTTTTTGAACCACATATTAGGCCAATCTCCAGGGAGGAGATGAGGAGTAGGGATTGAATTCAACTTTGGGGTCAATGAGTAATCAGTCATGCCTGTATAATGGAACTCCAATCAAAACTGTGGACACTGAAGTTCAAGTGAGCTTCTTCAGTTGATAATACTCTGCATATTGTCACACACTCATTTGCCAGGGGTGTAATGTGTCCTGACTTCATAGGAAGACGAAAGTCTAAGCTTCATGTCTGGGACTCTCCCATACCTCATGCGCTGCAATGTTCTGTTTGGCTGCTTCTGACTTATATCCTCTTGCTATAATGAAACCGTAGTAGTAAGTATAACACCTTCCTGAGTTCCATGAGTCATGTTAGTGAATTATTGACTTGAAGAGGTAGTGGAAACTCCCAAATCTATAGCCAGCTGGTCAGAAGTGCATATAGGCTGGGGACCCCTGAACCCTTAGCTGTTATCTGAAGTGAGAACAATCTTGTGGAGGACTGGATCTTAGCCTGTGAAGTTTGGCCATACTCTGGGTAGTTGGTGTCAGAAGTCATCGCAGCTTGCTTTCCTTACCTCTATCCCAGTAGTTCAATCTATGTTAGTAGAAGTAATTCCTGGTTAAATATTGAAGCTTTTTAATGCAAGAAGGCATTTCTCCTTTGTTAAAAGGAGATAGTACTTTAAGAGTGACAGATTCAGTCATGTGATTCGTTTTGTGAGATAAATGGATTGTCATGGTTTCCTCAAGAAGATACAAATAAAGAGACCCAGCTGTATCTTAAATATCTAAGGACTTTGCTTTGAATCTTCAAGTGAATATAAAATAAAAAGGCTGATAAGAGGAGATTGTAACTCATGATCATTTCCATAGGAGAGTGAAAAAACAGGTTGCCATGCTTCCCTCCAGAGAGGGAACTTAAAAGATCTCTGTGTGTTTCTAAAATATATTTGAATTTAGTTTCTAAATAAGTTTAAAATTTAAGGATATTAACATGAAGAAACCACTCATGACCATTTATATACAATGGTAAAGATAAGTCTGAACACACAGTACTCTTAGTCTAGAAGATTCTTTTACATACATTTAATTAAATAATACATTTGATTAAATATATCTCTGAGAGCCTTAAGTCAAAGAATTATATGCCTTCTTAATATTTTCTTTAAGATGATTACAACTACCACTGGAAAAATAATCCCATTATTCTTCATTTAATTATATCATCAATTTATTACTTTAACGAAAGAATAATATTTCAAACTTCTTTTTCCTACTGTTGGTATGATAATGTCAGTGACTTTTAAATGTTACTGTTTTATCTACATGGCTCTATCAGACAAATCAACGGATATACAGACATTTTTATTTTTAAAGTTTTTCTGGATTATAGGTTCTAGGTGATTGAGCCATGACACAGATAACCCATATGAATCCTTGAAATTTCTCAGTTCTGGATGGAGTTATGTTGGAAGAGGCTCAATTCAACAGCCAAAGGTTATTTTAAAAGCATTTCATTCCTTACTGACAATTTAAAAAGATCCCATTCAAAAACTAGACTAGCACTTATCACCCCCCCCCCTTTATCCATTTCTCAATTTTCTTGCACAGGAAAAGCCTCAGAGCTTTTTACATATGTAAACATGAAATGTTCTACAATACCCAACCTCTAGCAGTCTTTTTCTCCCTCTCCTCTAAGGCTGTAACCCTCTTCTTGATCTCTTAAAATAAAGACCAAGCTGACCTCCTACCCTGTTACTGAAAACCCTTCCACTTTAAGAAATGAATAGGAGGGTTGGGGAGTTAGATTTGAGTTTGCAGTGTGCTCTTTTTCAAGTTGTTGTAGCAGGAATAAGGCTGAATCAACACATTGATATTCTTTCCTTCACATCTCATCTTTGGTGGAGGGCAGAGGAAGAACACCTGTCTGTTCTAATGTACCCATTTTTATTGCAAAGTGTATATGAAGATATCTAATATTCTAAATCACATTATACACAACAGGAACACTCAAGCAAGCCAAAAGATTGCTGATCTAATGATAAATGCGCTTTTAAAAAGAACTATATATTTAAGAAGGTTTTTATGACATACTCAACTGGTACATTGTCCCCATAATTGACAGGGCACATCTAAAAAAAAAAAAAAAAAAGCTACTTTACTAGGCATGCTAGTGACATTATTTCTGAATAAATGTTCAAATAAGCATTTAGATGGTCAGCTGACTAGCTTGCCTGCTGCTTGATTTTGTTTAATTATTTTATGGGATGAAGCTATTAAATGAGAACATTTTGACAGGAAAATGTCCCTCAGTATGAAAGTAAATGCCTCAGGTTTGTCTGTTTTATAAACACCATGGCATTTTATTACAG
Source organism: Proteles cristata cristata (assembly GCA_017311185.1). Lineage (NCBI taxonomy): Eukaryota > Metazoa > Chordata > Mammalia > Carnivora > Hyaenidae > Proteles > Proteles cristata. The sequence continues at coordinate 333,607 of JAESUZ010005323.1, read as the reverse complement.
CAGGGGAGATGGATGGCCCATTTGAAAATAGCTTCCTATTGTCATTACTCGTTTAATTAGACTACATGGAACTGGTATTCAACACTTGTAATGCTAGTCAGTTGACTCCGTTGTTGTTGTTTTTTTATCCCACCCAAGTAAACCACCTCCTCACCCACTGTCAGCACATTCTGAATTTTCCTCCCAGGTGCAGAAAATTTTATTCTTTTGTATATCTGCCTCTTGTCCATTGCATTATTTTTTAAATAAAACTTAACTAGATTTCATCTCTATGAAGATTTTTGTTAGAAGGTTTCTGTTTTTCTTCACTTAACATTAGCCTTTTTGGTAATTACTTGGTTCATTACAAAAAAGACAGGCTTTGTTGATATTGCACACTTTTTGTTGTTGCTTGTTTTAATTTGTTTTTGTATTCAGGGCACTTGAAGGGAACTTTACTCTTCGGGAGTTCTCAGTTACCTGGTGAATTAGCATGCGGTTTGTCTAAGGATTGTTGGTATCTTCTGTAAATGCAGTCATTAGAATGTATTCCTGCTACTTAATTGAGTGGAAATTGTACTCCTGTTCTTTTTTTTTTTTTTCTTACAGTCTATAGATTACATTTTAATGTAACCTGTAACATTGTTATTCTGTTTTGTTCTCTTTTAGGGGGTGGAATTACTAGATATAATCTGTTCTGCCATGAGGAAAAAGCTGTTCTAGAACTCTGAGACAGCTGGCAAATGAACTTGTGGAATTTCATGGGAATCACAAATACCATTGTCATACAGTAGGGCTGAGTAACACAAACATCCTCAAGGTCTAGGTGATGGGTCTGTGTTGCCCAGAATATAGAAAAGACCCATTCATCTGATATTCACAAACCCAGTACAGAACTTTTGGTGTATTTATATAGATAATTGTGTTTGAATGAATAACCTTGAAGCAATTAGAAGGTTTTGGGAAATAGCAAAGAAAGACTCAATTATTTTTTATGAAATTTTTTAGGATTTTGTTTTATTATACTCAAATTACCTAACTCACACATTGTCTTTACAGATATATATATAACATGTTTTATATACTAATTCTTAAATAATCATAGGACTGTATATCTCAGTCACTTGGGACAAATTAGTTTGTTATAATGAACATGTCTGTAATCTAAAGGAGTCTGAAATCAGTCTGTCTACTGAATTTTACACTTTAGCAGATGGCATCTAGAGTGAGTTCCTATTTACTATATACTCATGCTATGACAACTATAACAATTAATCATTGCTATTACTATGTATGTTAAGTTCTGATGAATAGAAACTGAACTCCCTAAAATAGTAGAGGATTTATTGGCCTTGCATTAATTGATTCTTAGAATGGAAATTTCCCATAGGTTCAATATATGTCCACATACCTTGTTTTCTCTACTCTTATCCACATGTGATCAATCTCTGGCCCTTTTTGATGGCTAAGTAATATTATCTGCATTGATTCCATAGCTTATACTATGTAGTCAGAAGCAGTTGAAATAAGCTAGCTGTATAGGAAAGACCAGCATCTTCAGGCTTCTCTGGTGTTTTCAGCATGTTTGGACTCATCAGATGGAATTCCAAGTTTATATATATTTATGGGTATACACGTGTAGATATGTGTGCCTTTTTGTGTTTTGGGGAGATGGTCTCTCTCAGTATGATAAGTAGCTACTTTAAAGAATATTTTTTTTGTTTAAATAATCTTAAAACACAAGCACATTTTCAGAAATCTAATGAATACATGATAAACTGTGTGCCATTGCAGGAAAATGTGGCTTCCTCATGAGAAACTGACAGGTTAACCAGACCCAGGCAGCCAAAAAGTTAATTACTCATTTAACAGCTTTATCCTGAGCAGCAAAGAAGCATTTTGTGCTAAGTGATTAGATGAGTACAAAAAAGAAAGATGACCTATTCTGTTACACTTTTCTCAAAATTTTAGAGGTTTAACTGTATTTGATCAAACTGAACTTGATTAATTAAAAAAAATTACCCACCTTTATCAGAAAAGAGTAATATCATCCACTTCTCTTTAAAATGAAAACTATGAAGACTAAAAGTAATAAGATTACTGTGTGATGGGCCTAATGAGCAGGCACTAAATAATAAGTAAATGTGTACTGAATGAGTGAGCATGCTTGCAGTCACCAGGTTTGTTCAGATATTAATAGCATTGCCAAGTGCACATGCCCTGGACTTCATTATGTTTTTCTTCAGGGGAGGGAGCCTTTACTGTGGCTAATTTAATCGGTATATCATATTACTCCTTATAATTTTAGGATCTGTACTAAAGATAGTGAAATAATGCCATTTTAGCTTGAGCCTTGAGAAGAATAATTTTCTGAGTCAATTTAAAGTGTACCTTATGTCCTCTGAGGGGGACTCGGGAACTCTGCCTTTCTGCATCTCCTCACTCCAGCCCTTTGCTACCCCCTAAGAAGAGTCCAAGACCCTGACTGTGCTTCATTACAGTTGGTGGAGTTTTCCAAGAGGTTGAAGGTGGCTCCTATTCACCCATTCCAAGCTTAGATGCAAACTCCATTTGAGGTAGGACATGTCACAGGGTAAACACACAAGTCTGCTTTGGTTAGAAGCTGGTCCAGGCCTACTTGGTATAGTAAAATGACTGTTCCCATAGTCCAGTCTAAATTATATTGGGTTTTTGGGTCCAAATTCTAAACACTACCTGCTATTTAAATTTGGACACTTCACAGGAAGACAGAATTATTGGACTAAGTCAGGATTTCAGTGTTCTTGAGCCCCTTGGTCAAATTCCACCTTAAACTCACCATAATTTCCTATAAAACAAATCCAGAGAGATATTTACCTACTTGATAAATACTGTTTTAAATACAAAATTGACCTATTTCTAAACCGTATCTAATAATAATAGCTAATTCATGTAGTGCTTACTATGTGTCAAGTACTATAAGTATCTTATGTGGAATACATTATTTACTCTTCAGAACAGTCCTATAAAGTAAACATTAGTATTACTATCTTATCATTAAATGAGAAATCTAGATCTGTCTTTGAATACTCACTTTTCCTTATCCTTCATCCAATTCATCACCATGTCCTGGTGATATTATCTCCAATAGATGTCTTGGCTTTGGTCTCTTTGCTCCACCTTTGCTAGACCATCTCATACATTATTGGACCAGACCTCTCACTGGGTCTCCCCATTTCAGTGCTTGCTCCTCTTCAAACCCTCTCTACTAGCAGCAAACTGTTCTTAAAATACAAATGGAATCACATTAATATGTTGCTTAAAAATCTTCCTGTGGGCTACCACAACAATGAAATAAAATCCACACTCTGTACCACAGTCTACAGTTCCCACATCCTTATCCCCTGTTTACATCTCCACTTCTTCCAGGCTTGAATGTGCCAAGTACATTCCCACCTCGTGATCTCAGCATGCAGTCTCTCCTCTGAATGGAATGTTCCTCTCCGTTTTGTCATGTGGCTAATTCCCTCTATCCCTGCAATTCTCAGTCTTAAATATTACCTCCCACAGAGATCTGCTCTGACCAAACTACCTAGACTACATTTCTGCCTTCTCATTTTCAATCTTAATCCCATCAAGGGGCACTTGGGTGGCTCAGTCAGTTAAGCCTCTGACTTCGCTCAGGTCATGATGTTGTGGTTCATGGGTTCAAACCCCATGTTGGGCTTTGTGCTGACAGCCCAGAGCCTGGAGCCTGCTTCAGATTCTGTGTCTCCCTCTCTCTTGGCCCCTCCCCTGCTCACGCTCCCCTGTCTCTCTCTCTCTCTCTCAAAAATAAACATTAACAAAATATTTTTTAAAATCCCATCTTTGTTCCTTTCATAAATCACCACATCAAGTCACTTTCTTCACATACGTACTTGTCATTTTTGAGGAGTGGATTTTGTCTTCTCTAAGACACATATTCCAAAAAGGGCAAGTACTATCATGGTCTCCTTGACCATTGTTCCCTCAGCAAAACTTAGTAGAGAATAAAGCATATTCATTAAATAACGTTTGAATGAATGAAGGTGAGTTGTGAGACTTTGAAATTTTTACAAATGTGAATATTTAAAATAGGAATATGTGAGGATGAACATCATATTATTAAACTTACTTTTTGCCAAAGAGTAGCATAACACTCAACCATATATATATAGTTATTCATAATAGTTATGTTCTGTAACATTGCTGGGAACACCAAATTAGCAGATAATGAACCATTGCACCTAGGGGAATTACAAGGTTAGGTTCCTGAGAGCCCTTTGTTCACAACATTTTCATTAATCATACATGACCTGGTTTTATGTGTGTTTCTGTTTAAGAACGCCTTACTTAATATATATTGTTGATTTATTAACATTGAACTCATGGCCAACAGCACTATAACTCATGCCTGAACAAAGCTTAGCTAACACACATATTTTCTTCATAAGGCACATAACAGTCTTGAGCTTAAGAACACTAGACAGGGGCACCTGGGTGGCTCAGTCGGTTAAGCGTCTGACTTCAGCTCAGGTCGTGATCTCACAGTTCGTGGATTCGGCCCCACGTAGGGCTCTGTGCTGACAGCTAGCTCAGAGCCTGGAGCCTGTTTCAGATTATGTGTCTCCCTCTCTCTCTGACCCTCCCTTGCTCATGCTGTCTCTCTCTCAGAAGTAAATAAAAAACATAAAAAAAAATTAAACAGCAAAATCATTAACAGAACATGTAAAAATGCAAAGAAAGTGGCACTAAATAAACTGCAAAAGAGAGCTAAAACTTGTTTATGGTATGAGAGCTGAAACATGAAAGCACTTGTTTATGGTATGAGAGCTGAAACAAAAAAAACAGAGCATTGCCTTGTTCACCTCAGTGAGAATATGCCCATTGGGTGACTCAAATTTTTTCTTTGCTCTGTGCATTCTATGCATTTTACCAAGTAGCCAATTCATTCATATGGAATCCGCACATAATGAGGATCAAAGGTCTATGTTGGAGCCAAGGAAACAACCCAGAAAATTAATAGGCAACCAACGGAATGGGAAAAGATGGTTGCAAATGACATATCAGATAAAGGGTTAATATCCAGAATCTATAAGGAACTCACCAAACTACACACCCGAAAAACAAACAACCCAGTGAAGAAATGGGCAGAAGACATGAACAGACACTTCTCCAAAGAGGACATCCAGATGGCCAACAGACACATGAAATGATGCTCAACATCCCTCCGCATCAGGGAAATACAAATCAAAACCACACTGAGATACCACCTCATGCCATTCAGAGTGGCTAAAATGAACAAATCAGGAGACTCTAGATGCTGGCAAGGATGTGGAGAAACGAGCACCCTCCTACACTGTTGGTGGGAATGTAAACTGGTACAGCCCCTCTGGAAAACAGTGTGGAGGTTCCTCAGGAAACTAACAATAGAACTCCCCTAGGACCCAGAAATAGCCCTGCTAGGAATTTACCCAAGGGATACAGAAATGCTGAGGCATAGGAGCACATGTACCCCAATGTTCATAGCAGCACTCTCCACAATAGCTAAAACCTGGAAAGAGCCTAAGTGTCCATCAACAGATGAATGGATCAAGAAGATGAGGTTTATCTATACCATGGAATACTACATGGCAATGAGAAACAATGAAATCTGGCCATGTGTAGCAACATGGATGGACCTTTGAGGGTGTTATGCTGAGCGAAATAAGTCAGGCAGAGAAGGACAAATATCATATGTGTGCACATATAGGAGGATTAGGAGGAACTTAACAGAGGACCAAGGGGGAGAAGAAGGGCGGAAATGGTGGGGGAAAGGGAGAGAGGCAAACCATGAGAGACTCTTGAATGCTGACAAAACTGAGGACTGATGGATGTGGTGGGGAGGAGGGATGGGCATGGAGGAGGACACTTGTGGGGATGAGCACTGGGTGTTATGTGGAAACTAATTTGACAATAAACTATTTGTAAAAAAAAAAAAGGTCTATGTTGGGGGAATCTACTATCATCACCATTCTTAAAAACAAAGCTTGAAAAGTTAAATGGATTTCTATTCATGTAAGGCTCATCACATTTTTTAAAACTTTTTTCCATTTGACCATGACCCATAAGAACTTCATCCTGTAGGAATGGGGGGAAGCATTGCTCTGGGCAAGGCTAATTAGCAACTCATTCTCCAACCAGATTTATTTATACATGACAAAAACTTATTTTGGTACTGTTCATAGTAAACACTGATACATGTATAGTGATTTTAAGAGATTGTTACATTCTGAAAGAATAAAACAATATGGATCCAGAGTCCTAAAATCAGCATCTTTCTCCATCATATCTGTTCCTTGCCCTTAACATTAAAAATGACCACATCACTTGATCAAGTAAATATATCAGAGACCTTTTCTGTCATGTCATTACCATAGTGTAACCTCTTTTTTTTCCTTTCCTTTCGTTCATATTACAAACGTGATATATATTTATCATAGAGAAATTTGAACTTAGAGGTAAGCAAAAATACATATATATATATACATTATATATATTTATATACATTATATATATTTTTGCTTACCTCTATGTTCAAATTTCTCTATGATAAACATATATTTTCCTATGATTTTACTATATATAAACAAATAACCCCTTTCTAGTGTACAGGAATCATCCCTGTTAATTTTTCAGTGCATGTCTCCATAATTGCTTTCCTAAGCCTACACATGCTGGTTTTTTTCCCCCTTAACCATATGTCATTAATGTCTGTCTCTGCTAGGTTGGACTTCTGTAACATTTCCCTTTGTTCTAGGTAATTCTTTGAGGATATTGCATTGTCTTCTCTTTTCCATGTGTGGTCAGGATCAGGAACACTCCCTTTTCTTCAACTCCCCAGTGTAGGAGAGCTCACTGTAGTTCTCTGGTCTTATATACCTGCCTTCTTCCTGGGGTGAAGTCTTGGGGTTCTGACAAGGAAGAATCAGTCTGAACTGCCATTTTCAAGTGGACTCCTGAAAAAAATCAAGAGTGTCATGTTTAAGAGAAAAATGCTATATAATTTTTCCTTAGAGCTAGAGAGCTCTGATAGCCAGTTTATTTCTTCAACTTGTATGTTTGTTGTTGTTGTTTTAGTTTACTTCATGATGATGTGTCTGGAGACACAGCTTACATATACAACTCTGAATGGCTGAAAAAAAGATTAGCACAAGACAGTTGCGATGAGTAATCTATTCTCAGAAGTGAAAGCCAAACACCAACAAGCTACCAACAGAAGTTATAAAGAAAAGTGAGTCAAATTCACTCCTGATTTGGATGATTGAACATTTTCTGATTTCAGAACATGAAATTCGTTTAGAGAATGCATGTAATACTCATATGAGTTAAGGTATTTTTTCATGTGTCTAACTAGATCTGCTCTAACACATTTTGTGAAAGTGTGAGGGAGACAAGGCTACAATTTTACATTCTATTAGGTAGTCCCTTCAGATTCTACAGTGACAATTTTATAGAAGTCGATTACCTAGCTAGAATTAAGCTCTTGAGTGACTTGATGATATTAGCTTCAGGTAAGTCTCATTTTGATATGTTTAATAAGGATGTACACACTGAAATGCATTCTTGTAGCCTGCTGGAGATACTGATTACACATCAGGAATACATTTAAACTAATTCATGAGGTTCTTGCCAAATCTGTGGTTAGGCAATTTACATGATAAAAAAATAAATGATGATTGATTAGCAAGAATCACATTTAAATCTAGAGTCTCCCCTGAAAGCCTTTCTGTTGCATCATATGGACATGCTGGCTTGATGAAATTGTACAGCAGTTTGCCCCTAATCATAATGTTTCACTCATACTTAACATAGAGAGGTCTGTTTACTCTTGCCCTATTCACCAATTTGAACCCCAGTGATCTGATTTATTTATGCTTCATCTACTTTTATTTCTTACGATGGCTATTCATCATCTTACAAAATATGGAAGGGTGGGTAAACTCTCTCTTGATACTATAATATGATGCTGCACATATTTGAATTTTATAAATTATTTTCATAATAATTCTATAATTTGATAAATTTAATAATCCTATGGAGTAGTAGATTCGGATACTGCTTTGGTCACTTTGTGTAATTAAAATTGAATTTCAAAAGGATTCAGTGACCTGCCCAAGCTATCATAACTGGTAAGTTATAAATCCAGATCATGTTACTTCTTCATTACAGTATTCTCTCTGTATCATAGCTCTCCTTTTTGTGCTTAAGGACTAAAAAAGAAAGAGTTAAATTTTGAAAAACTAGAAAATTTTACCAAGTGGCCATATCTCTTATATTCTCAAGGGCAAAATAGTTATTAATGCAAGATTTGAAAGCTATCATTGAAATTATTATGTTGAGCCAAATCTTAAAGTAAACAGAAACACTGTAAGTTTACCTATATTATTATAGTTTTTTTAAAAAGGCAAGAATATCCATTACTGAAATGGCTTTCACACTAAAATAATTGTAAAAAAGATAAATTGTAAAAAGATAAATCCTATCCAATTAAAATATAGAATTATCAAAGTGATCCACAAATAGCAGAGTTTGGAGTGGGTTAAGACAGGAAGTAGAAAGGTCTGAATAACATAGACAAGGTCTGTATGAAGTAGAAAGTGCTGTAATAGGAGCTACAGAAATAGACAAGAGAAGTTAAATTAGCAGCTTTCAGTCCTGCCTCTGACATTTTAATTATCTGAAGAGATGCTGCTAGATTCTCAACAAAAAGTTTCACAACCAATTTTATTTCAAATTACTATAATCATTCCAAGTATGCCCATATACACATGTCATGTGTAGTAAATGTTAAAACTCAAAACAGTGATATATTTTTATCACTCTAGGTGGGTTAGGAAACCTAACTTACTACCTTGATATGGGACATGGACATTAGCCCTGCTCTACTTCAGTGGCGTCCCCTGGACGGAGCTTTCGGATAGTAAAGAAACATGTTCCCCCCTAAAGAGGAATGCTAGAAGCACTCCTTGTTATTTCTCTGAAGATGCAAATTATATCTGCCCGGTCATAGTGCTTCTTAGAAAACTAACCCCTAAGCCCTTCTTGCTTTGTCTGTAGTCTGTGGCCTTATGCCTGCCCAGGGCCATGACTCATTAAACATGAGCCAATCAGAGTCAATTCAGAATTTGAATGACATGGAATGTAAATCACGAGGGTGTGCTAACTTGAAAAAGAGATTATGTAGAGCTGGAAAAGCCATTTTCATTTTGTCTTTGTGTAGGTGCTGCTGCAGAGAAAGCTGCACGGCAGTGAGAAGCAGGAGAGGAAAGCAAAGATTACATATCACTTTGACACATGAAGAGATAGAGTTTTGCACTTTCATGTTCAAGTTTCTCTATTGGGACTACCTGCCCTGGTGTTCCTTTTGATTCAGTAAGTTATCTTTGTATTCCTTGGATAAGGAATGCTTAAGCTTATTTAAATGAGCCTCTATTCCAATCAAATGGTCCCTGATTATAGAAACCATGACCTGATCCAAGAGCAGTAGCAGCTCTGTGCAGAGGGAAATTGCTGAATGGCCATGATGCTTCTTCACACAGGGTTTCAGTTGAATTCAATTCAGAGTCACCCTTCCCTACAGGAGAAAACCATACAGTTCACTAAGCCTGACACCCTTTCAACAGGGTTTGACCAGCAACACTGGTGTGTGTCTTATTCTCTCTTACTTTTAAAATTGCCGAATTTTCAACCTGAGAGGAAGCCTTAATGATCAAATCCAGCATCCTTTTGTGGTAAGTGAGAAAACTAAGAAGCAGAGCCCTTACTCGGGGCTTGGGAAAATCTTGGTCTAGATTTCTTTATCTGACCTCTCTCTATAGGGCCAGTCTATTGATAGAGAGGTCTTTTAAGTTTTCTTCTCTTGTAAAAAATCGAAGGGTTCTGCTGCTCGTAAAACCTCCAGTTTATATATCCTGTTTACATATCCAGTTAGAATCATGTTCAGTTGCATATAACAAAAAGCCAGAGACGATAAGGGCTTAAACACATGAAGATGTATTTTATCCCACACAAAATCAGTTCAGAGGTGTGCAGTCCAGGGTGAGTGTGGGCCATGGTTTCAGGGGCCCAACTTTCATCTTTATTTCTGTTCTTTCATTCTTAGTATCCAGCTCCATCTTCAAGGTCATCACAGTGGTCCCATGTGGTGTTTGGAGTTTCATCCATCAAATCTGAATTCCAGGAAGCAGGGTGTAGGGAAGGGGAAGAGGCAAAGTGGCACACCCTAGCTGTCTGTCTTCCCCACCTAATAGCTTTTGCTTACAGCTTTACTGGTCATAGTTCAGTTAAATGGCCACTTTAGCACCAAGGGAAGCTGAGGAATACATTATTTTAGCTGGGCTCATTGCCACTGTGAATAAAATTGGAGCTCTCTTATAAAGAATAAGAGTAAAGAGATGTTGGGACCGCAACTAGAAACCTATGCCATACACTCCTACAATTTCTGTCACCAGTTCTTCCTCAAAGGATATCTTTTGTGGATATCTCAGAATATTTCCATAGTTAGGTGACATCCTAAAACTGCAAGGGTTGAAGAAACCCTTCCTGCATTCTCTCCCTGTGCAGTGAGAGTCCTCCACCCCCACCCCAGTGTTTTCTGAACCTCTGCCTAGTTCTGGTCTCTACCTACTAACTCCTTTCGTCTTACCCTGTCAGGGATTTTGTGCAGTGCATGGTGATACCAACAATACTGAAATGCATACCCCAGATATGTTCTACCTACTGCTAAAAAATCTTGCATGTCATTACAGAATCCTAAGTAGGAAAAAGACACTAAATCCACGGCAAAGCAGGCACTACACCCCATCAAAAGATCCTCTGTAAAATGGCAGATAACAGTGGATTCAACCTCATAGGATTTTAAAAATGATTAAATAAGTTAATACATGTGCAAAACACTTAGGACAATTTTTGGAACACAATAAGTCACCTGTGAATAATTGTTATTCATCATCATCATCATTATCATCATCGTTGTTGTTGTTACCAAATGGCTTTTTTAATAATCAGAAATATATAGTGAGAGGCTAGGAAGATGTTTATGTCCCCAGTACTGGAATTCCTCTCAAGAGAATCACTAATGGGCCTAGATGACAAGAGAGGCATTATGTTTAAATGGCTACTATAATGCTCAGCTGATCAAGTTGCTTAGTTGGTAAAATGGTCCCTTTCAGCATGAATGTTGAGAGATATGCTTCCTGTAAAGGAAGTTTCACGTCCCTTGGGATGGCGGTCCTCTGAGCCACAGATAGCAATGAGGTGGCTAAGAAGGTGTTTTGAGGAGAACCAAGAGGAAGACATACTAAACTTGATTTGTTTACAAGTTTGCATAAACCCATTGCTGGTAAATTGGGTTCCAGATGTCTCTGCATGAAGCTTTTGCCAACCGACAACTGGGCTTCTTAACTGCATTCCAATAATCCACTTATACTTTTGTGGGCTGGATGCAAATTTAATGTTGTTCTAAATTAAGTAGAGAACAAGAACGTGTTAATTATATGCAACGATGAACCAAGTGTAAAAACTGAAGGCTTTAAGTTTATTCTTTGAAGCACATTCCTGGTTTATTTAAAAGAAATGAAAGTAAGGAATTGATGAAACCACTTCGTGACTAAAAAACGTGGATCACTGATAGAACTGTGTTGTGAACACTGTTAATTTCGTAATTATTGAGATGCCAATATGCCCTTGATAGGGGTTGTAATTAAAGCCTCTGATTTGGGAGTCTTTTTATTCTTGATACAGCTCTCAGAGTATGTGAGAAAATTCTGAGCATTGACATTTGTAAAGAAGCAGAGGACTGTCTGTAGCCGTAGCAAATCATTTCCAATGAATAGTGAGAATTAGAGACAAGGGAAGAAACAAAGGTCTAAGGAAAGAGTTTCCTAGGTGAAAAAGAAACATGTAATTCTGTCAAAATGGTTTGTACTGACTCACTACAAAGGCCTGTTCACCTCGCAATCATTTTTTTTTTTTTGCAACAGATTAGGAGAGGAAAAATTGCAAAGTTTCCATGGACTGAAATTCATTTCCAACACCTCTTTGGGTCTTCTTTATCTGTGCTTTATGGGGAGGTGTGCAAAAGCAAATCCTTGAGTATGATTTTCCATTCCTCATTGTTGACTACATTGCGGTGTCTCACATGAGGAATATTAACGCTAAGCACTTTTTTAGTTGAGGAGAAGGGAGGCAAGGGTTATCAAGGAAGATCTACAAAAAACATGGAACTGGAATTCAGGAAATTAATTTCCCTCCTCCATAACTAACTACCTTCTCTCTAACTCTGTGGCCAAGTCTTTCTCCTGATTTCTTAAAGGCAAGTCAGATTTCTGAGTGAAAAGCGAGAATGATTCTTACCACCTGTCTCATCTATTTGACACAAACAAAAGTTTAATACATAGTAGCTGTTTATTTGTTTTATATGTCAAATTAACAAGAAAGTCTGCTGAATTTGTAAATCTGCAGCCCAGTCTAGAAGATAGAAATATTGATATAAACAAAGATAATATAGATGCAGATATATAATATGCTTTGCTTTATAATCTATTGATTATCAAAGTCTGGTATTAATTAGTGATTTTTTTTTGTTAGTAAATGAGCTTTTATTTAATCAGTAAAGATAGTTTAGGGAGTGGACTGGGTAGTTAAAAAGTAGTTCTCTACTTTGCACGTGGGGAGAGGAAGACCTGAGAGATGCAGATGGTATCAACAAACTGCCTTTGGATTCTGAAACACATTCTTTCCAAAGGGAGGGGAGCCTTCCATGAAGGAGAAACATGGAGGCTTATTGGCCTGCAGTCTGACTGGGGAGGAGGAAGGCAAACAACAGCCAGATGAATCTATGAAACTAACTTTTATTGAAGGAGCAAGTATCACAAGAGGAAGGAGGAAATTGTGGCAGGTCCCTGGTGACTCACCAGGTTAAGAACTGGAAAACTGTCCTGATATACATCTAAAATACCCATTGCCTGAATACTAATCACAGAACCTGGGTGATACTAAAATCAGAGAGTATTTGTGGTAAAAAGCAAGACAATGTGATATATTTGATCATGGCTGATACTTGTAAGATAGTTTCTGTCTGACCTTGGTTGTTAACTGACCCTCTGTCTGGAGACTTAAGCCTCCTTGGACTCTGGTTTTGCAAGGTACCTTTTCTTGGAAGCTGGGTCCTTCCCAGTTTCCCCTTGACACAAATGAGGGGTCCACTTAAATCGTTTTTTAAAAAAATTGATTCAAAAACTGCTTTACTATTTTTATGTGCTATTACAAACACCTGTTGTAAGGGGTCCAATGGATCTGAGGACTCATCACTCATCAGTATACAATATATGATCATGGGAAATAGCAACACGCAACAAGCTTTCCTGGGCAGCACTTGGACAGGGTAGTGAGGAGAGAGTCCTTCACTGCATGAAACCACAGGCAACAGGATCCCCATCTAGAATAGGAGAGGCACAAAAGGACTTCTGGGAGCAGGAGGGCTAATCAGAGAGGGACTTTATACGTCTAGATGGCATTTTTCAGCAGCACTGCAACAAGTCTCTGGGTCAGAGAGCTCGCAAGGGCCATAGCAGTTTGGGGCCTTATAACCACATTGCTCTCTCTTAACAATGGATAATAAGGGTGCCGTGAGGTTTCCCATGGTGTGCAAAGCAGGCAGGCTTAAAAGGTTAAAGAACTGTTGTTTTATATTTTTTTAATGATTGCTTGGGCTATTTTTAAAACAACAGATTGTGGCAAATTTTGAATCTGGTAATGGTGGATGTTAGAGCTAACATGTTTCAGCCTGTAGTAAAGAAATAAGCAACGATGCTCAGTATCCCTCCTCATCAGGGAAATACACATCAAAACCACACTGAGATACCACCTCACGCCAGTCAGAGTGGCTAAAATGAGCCAATCAGAGAACTCTAGATGCTGGCGAGGATGTGGAGAAACGGGCACCCTCCTACACTGTTGGTGGGAATGTAAACTGGTACAGCCCCTCTGGAAAACAGTGTGGAGGTTCCTCAGGAAACTAACAATAGAACTCCCCTAGGACCCAGAAATAGCCCTGCTAGGAATTTACCCAAGGGATACAGAAATGCTGAGGCATAGGAGCACATGGACCCCAATGTTCATAGCAGCACTCTCCACAATAGCTAAAATATGGAAAGAGCCTAAGTGTCCATCAACGGATGAATGGATCAAGAAGATGTGGTTTATCTATACCATGGAATACTACATGGCAATGAGAAACAATGAAATCTGGCCATGTGTAGCAACATGGATGGACCTTGAGGGTGTTATGCTGAGCGAAATAAGTCAGGCAGAGAAGGACAAATATCATATGTGTGCACGTATAGGAGGATTAGGAGGAACTTGACGGAGGACCAAGGGGGAGAAGAAGGGCGGAAATGGTGGGGGAAAGGGAGAGAGGCAAACCATGAGAGACTCTTGAATGCTGACAAAAACTGAGGACTGATGGATGTTGGGGGGAGGAGGGATGAGCATGGAGGAGGACACTTGTGGGGATGAGCACTGAGTGTTATGTGGAAACTAATTTGACAATAAACTATTTGTAAAAAAAAAAAAAAAAAGAAAGAAGCAAACTGGCCTATACATGGAAGTCTTCCATGGCTCATTTATATAACACTTGTGCTAAATGCTTCATAGAAAAAATTCAAACAATACAGTAAATAAAAAGAAGAAAGTAAAAACTGCTCCATATTTTTCAACCAATATCAGTACTGTTAACATTTTGATCTTTACTCACATTTTCATACACACATACTACAATATAAACAATTTTACAAAAGTGGAATCACATTATGGTAGCAAACTATACTAGTCTCCAACTTTTCCTCATTTGACAATAATTGTAGATATAGGTAGAGATCTATATTATAATTTTTATTTTTGCATAGAATTTTACTATGTGTGTGTTCATACTATAGTTTACTTTCATAAATCCTTACTGGTATATATTTAGGTTTTATCCATTTTTTCACTACTATAAACAATTTTGTGCATCATTTTCTAATTTTCATAAATTCCTAGATGTGGGATTACTAAATCAAAGCGTATGAACACTTTACATTTTTATACCAATTGCCTTATTGCTTCCCACGTTTGTATCAATTTATAGTCCCATGTATATTCATGAACTTTAAATTAGGAAGGACTGCCAGGAAGTTGAAAAAATGAACTGAGACATGTAAAAGTTGCAGTGGGTAAACCTATGTTCTTAAAATGGTGTTTGGAACAAGAAGGTGATCACAGAAGGGATATACCCTCTGTTCCTTCACTCTTGGCACATGATCCACCTTTAACTTCCATCAAAAGCAGAAGTCAGTGGGATTAAAGTCTTCCAACCTTCGGTGTCTACCCCTAAACCTCATTTCCATTCAGTGTCACCTGCTGTCTTAGAGGAAGAGATATCTCTTCTTTCTAATGCTCTTGATCTCTCTGTTACATTGATTTGTCACGTTCTCTCTCCATTGAAAACTTTAAACCTAGAAAGCTGTTCAAAACATCTTCAAATGATTCTAAAAGCAACACTTTTGACTGTGCCTTGTCTTCAAGCCTTCACCTCAGGCAAAAGAAAAATGTGCCATGTCTCAAGGATATGAAAGTGCATGTAAAAATACCTAATATGTAGTTCTAAACCCAACAGAACACTTCTGGGACTCTTGAAAACTTTGACGTATTTCTGTAACATAAAGCTGACTAATGACCAATTCCAAGAGATAATTTATAATCCTCTTCTTAACAAATTTGAATTTAATGCATAGAATTCTTTCTCATGTGGAATCAATCTCCTCTTTGGCCTCATGTCTATCCTTTCTCTTTCAGTTTACAGAGACCTTCTGAACTCCTCCTGAATGACTTGGATCTGTTCTGCTTGACAAGGAAACAAATTCAATTCTGACTCAGCTCTGGTGGTCTTTGTATATTCTTTGACTCTGCCTTCCTCTCTGTCATTGTAATACCCAAGAGAGGTCTACATGTCCTGCCTCTGTTTTCTCCATTTCCATTTATTTTTCAACCCACAAAATATAATTTCTGCTTCTACCAAACTAACTGAAAATGCTTTGGCAAAACTCAACAAAAAAATGGACTCATAATTTACAGAGTCAGTGGTTTATTTTTACTTTGCTTTCTGGGTGATCTCCATGTAGAGTCTGACTATTTCTGCCTTGGAATGTTTTTCAATCTTGGTTTTCTCAACACTGTTTTCTCATTATTTCCTTTCTACCACTCTGACTTCTTCTTCTGAGTCTTTTTTCCCTTTCTGGTTCCTTTTCCTTAACTGATCTCTTAAACATTACTTTTCCTCAAATCATTAGTCAGTTTTTGCTGTGTAACAAACCACTCCAAAGCTCAGTGGTATAGAACAATGATTCATTCTACTATCATATCTGCAGGTTGGTTGAATGTCAGGTTGTTTAGATTCAACTGATCTTACAACCAAAGGTAGGTTTGCTCTATAAGTCTCTCATTCTCTTTTGACAAATAGCTTGGCTGAGGCATATATTTTCCATGGAAGTGGCAAGAGTACAGGAGAGCAAGCAAACAATATTTCCAACTAGATATTTCATGGCAACTTCATACTGTGCATGTATGTGTAGAAGTCAAATCTTTCTTCTCCTCCCGCTAATGAAAATATCACAATTCAGGGGCACCTGGGTGGCTTAGTTGGTTAAGGGTCCAACTTTCACTTAGGTCATGATCTCGCGGTTCGTGGGTTCGAGCCCCGCATCGGGCTCTGTGCTGACTGCCAGCTCAGAGCCTGGAGCCTGTTTCAGAGTCTGTGATTCCCTCTCTCTTTGACCCTCCCCTGCTCACGCTGTCTTTCTCTCTCTCTCCTATAAATAAATAAATCATTTAAAAAAAAAAAAGAAAAGAAAATATCACAATTCATCTGACTACCTAAGATGTTTAATTTTATGTGTCAACTTAACTGAGCTTTGGGATACCCAGTTATTTGGTTAAACATTATTCTGGGTACATTTGTGACAGTGTTTCTGGCCGTGATTAACATTTGAATTGGGAGACTGAGTAAAGCAGATTTCCCTCTTCGATGTGAGTGAGTTTCATCTAGTCCATTGAAGGCCTGAACAGAACAAAAAGGCCAGGTGAGAGAGAAGTTGCTCTTTCTGCCTATCTTTAAGCTGGGTCATTTATCTTCTCCTGCCTTTGGATTTAGACTAGGACTGAAACGTATACTCTATGTTTATCTGGTTCACAGGCCTTCAGAACTGAACTGGAACCATCAGCTGATACCACCTGCTCTCCTAGGTCTCCAGCTTGCTGACTGCAGATCTTAGGATTTGTAAAGCCTCCGTAATCATGCGAGCTAATTCCTTATAACAAATCTCTTTATGTATATAACATTCTATTGGTTTTACTGGAGAGCTCTGAGTAATACACCACCCCCAATCCAGGAAATTGCCCTCAGCTCCATATTTCCCTGAAACTTCACACATAATTTGTTTCTAAAACCTGCTGCTTTATACTCCTGAAATGCCATTTTAGTTAGCACTGTGATTTTTTTTCCTTTTCTATTATGAATATTATTGGCACTAAAAAGTGTATAAAAACACTGTTAGGGAGGAAAGGAAGTCCAAGATGGAGCAGAACAATCTAAGAAAACACCTGGCTGTTCTAAATGTGCTCCAAGTTTCCAGGCCAAGATGAGTCACATCCTAGAGAGTGGAGAACATAGACAGATGACACCCCCACAAGGGTCTGCCACAAAATGAGATAAAGTAGAAACCTGGAAAACTAGAGGTGGAGGGCAGGGGGTTCACAAGTGACTGAAGGTCTCAGTGGATACTGTGGTGTTACAGGGACCTAGGCTACCGTGTCCCTCTGGCTGCCTGGGGGACCAGATTTCCAAAATACCTTTTTGCAGAAGCAGTGTACATGAGAGTGTGAGCACCACAACTTTTGAGCTCTTTTAAATAAGTAGACAGTATAAGTAACACTACCCAGGGCTAGTGATAAAGAAAGTAAAAGAAATATATATGTTATATATATATTATTAATTATATATATTATATATAAAATATATAATATATATTAATACAATATACTACTATGGAACACTAGAACATTTGCATTTGGACATTTGTTGATCCTTTTGGGGGTAGAGAGGAAGGGATTAGAGGATGACAATATCCCTTCCTCTAATTTGACAACATGTAACCCACTATCACCATCATAACACACTCCTAATGTTTGCTTATAATGCATTTGGATAAAATTTATAAACATGTGTCTTTATGACCTTTCATATTCATTTATGCAATAATTGGCCTGATTTAAAAAATATATTGAAACTAGGGGTTCCTGGGTGGCTACCTCAGCTAAGCATTCAACTTTGGCTCAGGTCATGATCTCATGGTTCCTGAGTTTGAACCCCACATCGGGCTCTGTGCAGACACCTTGGACCCTGGAGCCTGCTTTGGATTTTGTGTTTCTCTCTCTCTCTCTCTCTTTCTCTCTGTCCCTCCCTCACTTGTGCGCATGCACTCTCTCTCTCTCTCTGTGTCTCTCAAAAATAAACATTAAAAAAATAAAAAATACATTGAAACTAGATTAAAAACAATAGTCTTGTAAATAAAGAATTTAAGGATGTCAGTGTGCTTAGGTCTACATAATGTGTGTGTGTGTGTGTGTGTGTGTGTGTGTGTGTGTGTGTGTGTGTGTTGAGGGGAAGTGTAAATATATACCTAGTGCTCTTCTACCTTTCTGGGATCTCACTGTTCAGTCTACATTGAAATGTTTGAACTGAAAACCCACATAAACCTGTCTCATGACTATAAACAGAAGCAGTAAGTAACATAGGCAGAGTTAGAAAAGGACAATGAGCAGGGTGACTGGGTGGCTTAGTCAGTTGAGCACCTGACTCTTAATTTTGGATCAGGTCAGGATCCCAGAGTCATAGGTTCAAGTCCTGTGTTGGGCTCCACACTGAACATGGAGTCTGCTTAAGATTCTCTCTTTCTCTAAAATAAAATTAAAAAAAAAATTTTTAAGGGGACAAAGGGAGTAAGCACTACTAAATATGACAAAAACAAGGGAAAGTTTCAAAGAGAGGTTGAAAATGTATTTCTTTAATATACTGGTGGGGATGAAACAGCATCTTTGCAGAATAACTATTATATCAGTTAATCATCATGAAGGTCCAAAAGGAAATTATTTTCACAGGCAATTCTGTCCAAGATCTAAAAATCAAGCTATAACATCTGTTTCCATTTTTATTAGCAATAACGATAAATACAAATCATTGCAGAAATAGCATGTTGGATGATGGAACAATGAAAAGAAAAAGTGCTTTTTATTTAAAAATTATATGATTCCATGAAATTAAATGAGTATAAATATATTTTAAAGACCTAGGGTTCTCTAGCCACCATTTGGGACATTTGTCTATCCTCCATTGTCTTTTTTAAATTTCTTCCTTCATTTGTACATTCATTCATTCGCCAAATATTTATCAGGTATTCACTGCATATCAGGCACTGTTCCAGGCACAGGAGATAAAGTAATAAACAAAAACCATACAAAATTCTTTGACCCCCTTGGAATTTACTTTCAGTAGACAAAACAAACAAGGCTATGGATGGCCTCACTAGAAGGTCTTTATGTAGAGGCTGGAAGGATGAGAGAGTGAGCCTTGTGGATAGCTGGGAGAATGTTTCAAAGAAAGAAGTGACTGCAAAGGCCCTGTGGTGAGAACATGCATGGTATGCTAGAGACATAGCAAGGAGGCCAGTGACTGGAGAGGAGTGAGCATGGGAGAGAGTAATAGGAGCTGAGACCAGAGAAGTACTGGGGTGTCAGAGCATGGAGCGCCTCAGGGGGCTTGTAAGGCCTTTGGCTTTTATTGGGGGTGACATGGGAAGCAAATGGAGGGTTTGTTTAAAATAAAACTTTTATTTTCAAATAATTCTAAATATATGGAAAAATTGCCAAGATAATGGCAGAGATCCTCTATACCCTTTACTCAGCTTCCCCCAATGTTAATATCTTAAATGATCACAGTTGATTTTTCCAAAATTAAGAAATTGACATTATTACAATACTACTAAGTAAACTATAGACTCTGATTGAATTTATCAATTTTTCCTCTCATGTCCTTTTCCTGTGTTCTACATTCTGCTCCAATTGAGGACAGCACATTGTATTTAGAAATGGAGGGATTGAGTAAAGGACTAGATGACCTGACCTTCACTTTGCAATATTACTCTGGCTGCTCTATCTATACTCAGAATGCATTTACTATAAACAATATTCCTACTTCATTTATATTAAAACAATGAATACCCATAATAAAACTGTTTATCTCATGGTAGATACTGTTCTGGTGCCTTATCCAGTGGTAGGTGCTTTTTACTCAATTGGGCATTAAGCAGATGCAACTCTTTAATTCCCATCAGGTATTAAGATAAATCAGCCATGCATTCGAGAGTGTATACTTAAAGAAGCCCTAAAATGTTAAATAGAAGAAACTAGGGCTCAGAAACAGGATCATTGTTCAAGAGTGCAATTAGATCAATTACCCAAACATGGCCCATGGTACAGAAAAGTTTATCTTCAGATGTTGCTGTTATCTTCATTATAACATTGGTAAGACTGGGTCAACTTATTTGGGTTCCAATTCAGTAGCACCATATAACACTGCATACTGACAAACTGTTTTCACAAGAATTCCCATACTCAATAATACACAAAATACACTACATCAGGCATTATCTAGAATAGATTTCATTTCTCAGATTTATGTATGAGGAGACAGAAGGTCAGGGTGCCCTGGTTAACATAATGTAAGAATCGTGCAATTTAAAGTACCATGTGATCCAACCACATGTTTTAAGTCATTACCTATAAATCCAGATACTGATGACTTAAATCTCACCATTCCACAGACACCTTGCTATCATTTCTATTAGTGTTAATGAGCCATTCCATTTTTCCTGGTAAATTTACTTAGAGACCACATAGTTGTCCAAATAATAGCTCCCATTTTTCCTTAACATTTCATGTTGAGATTTATTAATCTTTTAATGAATTCCATCATCCATCAGGGGGACATTTAATGGTGATGTGAATAAAGCACTACCTACTAAAATGACACACATAGTGTCCTATAAAATGTGTTTTAATTCACATTATTTGTTCACGATTTGACATTTGTACACATCTGCCAACTTTAGAAAATAGTTTTAACACTATTTAAGGCAAATTCTTCTGAAAATAAATTATTTTCCTTTTTATTAGAGTATCTAGTTAGATCTTAGCCTAATGATAAATTTTTATCTTTTTATTTTCATTTTTAAAAATTTTTAGTTTTTATTTACTTTTTAAATGTTGGTTTATTATTTTAGAGCGAGAGACAGAGACAGAGAGTGTGAGCAGAAGAGGGACAGAGAGAGACACACACAGAACCTGAAGCAGGCTCCAGGCCCTGAGTTGTCAGCACAGAGCCCAATGAAGAGCTCAAACCCACAAACCGCAAGATCATGACCTGAGCCAAAGTCAGACACTTAACCGACTGAAACACCCAGGAGCCCCATAATTTTTAGTTTTTATTCAAATTCCAGTTAGTTAATATACAGTGTAATATTAGTTTCAGGTGTATAATAGAGTGATATAACACTTCCATACATACATACCTGGTGCTCATCACAAGTGCACTTCTTAATCCCCATCACCCTTTTAACCCATCTCCTCCCCCCACCTCCCTTCTGGCAACCGTCAGTTTGTTCTCTACAGTTAAGAGTCTGTTTCTTGGTCTGTCTCTCTCTCTTTTTTCCCCCTCCCATATGGTCATCTGTATTCTTTCTTTTTTTTAATGTTATCACGGTTTTAGATTTATTTTAATAATTTTTTTCCTTAAATAGTTTATTGTCAAGTTGATTTACATATAACACCCAGTGCTCATCCCAACAGTGCCCTCCTCCATGCCCATCACTCCCCGTCCCCTTCTCCCCACCCCTCTTAGCCGCAGTTTGTTCTCATCATTCAAGAGTCTCTCGTGGTTTGCCTCCCTCCCTCTCTCCAACTATTTTTCCCCTTCTTCTCCCCCATGGTCCTCTGTTAAGTTCCTTCTAATCCACCTGTATGTGCAGACATATGGTATTTGTCCTTCTCTGCCTGACTTATGCTCAGCTCAGCAAAACACCCTCTAGTTCCATCCAAGTTGCTACAAATGGCCAGACTGTTGAGTGTTCATAGCAGCACTCTCAACAATAGCCAAACATGGAAAGAACCTAAGTGTCCATCAACTGATGAATGAATCATGATGTGGTATATTTATACAATGGAATACTACATGGCAATGAGAAAGAATGAAAGAATGTATTGTTTCTTAAATTTCACATACGAGTGAAATCATATGGTATTTGTCTTTCTCTGACTGATTTATTTCACTTGGCATAATATTCACTAGCTCCATCCACATCATTGCAAATGGTAAGATTTATTAATTTTTGTGGCTGAGTAATATTCCATGGATATATATACCACCTCTTCTTTATCCATTCATCAATTGGTGGACATTAGGCTCTTTTCATAATTTGACTATTGTTTATAATACGCTGTAAATGTCAGAGTTTACGTGTCCCTTCGAAAGAGTATTTTTGTATCCTTTAGGTAAATACCTAGTAGTGCAATTGCTGGATCATAGGGTAGCTCTATTTTTAACTTTTTCAAGAAACTTCATACTGTTTTCCAGAATCACTGCAGCAGTTTGCATTCCCACCGACAGTGTAAGATGGTTCTCCTTTCTCTGCATCCTCATCAATGCCTGTGGTTTCTTTGTACCATTAATTTTAGCCATTCTGGCAGGTATAAGGTAGTATCTTATCATAGTTTTGATTTGTATCTCCCTGATGATGAGTGATGTTAAACATCTTTTCATGTGTCTGTTGGCCATCTGTATGTCTTTTGAATTTTTAAAAAATATTTATTTATTTATTGAAAGACAGAGAGAGACAAAGCATGAGTGGGAGAGGAGCAGAGAGAGAGAGAGAAGGAGTCACAGAATACAAAGCAGGCTCCAGGCTCTGAGCTGTCAGCACAGAGCCTGATGCAGGGCTCAAATGCATGAACCATTAGACCTGAACCAAAGTCAGATGCTTAACTGGTTGAGCCACCCAGGTGTCCCACATTGTTTTGAAAAATGTATATTCATGTCTTCTGACCATTTTTTAAACTAGATTATTTGGGTTTTTTGGGGGGAGGTCTTGAGGGTTTTTTTTTTTTTTTTAATTTTTAAAGTTTATTTATTTATTTTGAGAGAAAGACAGAGAGAGGGAGTGGGGAAGAGACAAAGAGAAAGGGAGAAAGAGAGAATCCCAAGCAGGCTCTGCACTGTCTGTGAAGAGTCCGATGCAGGGCTTGAACTCACAACCTGCAAGTTCATGAATTGAGCTGAAACAATATGCTTAACATAAGAATCGATGCTTAACTGACTGAGCTACTCAGGTACCCCTGCATATTGAAGTTTTTAAGTTCTTTATATATTTTTAAACTAATCCTTTATCAGATATGCTGTATGTCATCTTCTTTCATTCTGCAGGTTACCTTTTAGATTTTTTCATTGTTTCCATCTGGTATGAAAATCTCAGAAGTTTCTTCTTGACAGCTAACCTAGTAAGCACATTTGCCCCAGCTTTAATATTATTTTATTGGTGGATTTACCATTCTGGATTCATCAAAGTCAAGTATCCCAAAGAAAGAAGGAATAGAATATGGATTTGTATAAGAAATACCAAAAATGGCTTACCATTTCTTAACTTTAGTAAAGTTAAATTCTTTAAAATTTAATATTTTAAAAAGATTAAGTCTTTGGAAGTTAGTACCACTGGATAAACAGACTGAGAAGTGATGGAAAGGAAGTAATTGAAACAAGCAATAAATCATGTTTATGCAAATTTGACAGAGAATTGCAATAAAACTTGATGTTACTTAAGGTCAACTATGGAAGCCAAGGTTCTTATGTCAATTGCTGCATTAAAATTTGGAGAGTGTCTGTTTCTGGGTGAATGTTACAAGCTAATATTTTACAATGCTTACTTACCAAGAAGGTCTTTTCAACTTCTGGGTTGCACAAATCTATTGACCTGAATGAAAGCTCCCTCTCTTGACATATGTTCACTCTAGTAAAAGGATGTTGTGAGTTATGTTATCTGCTCTGTCAGACAATCTTTGTGCTCTGGTGTTGTCTTTATTTCTTTTTCTGAATACATACATGTTTTAAATAATTTTCTAATAGAATTTAATGAAGCTTAGTTCTCTTGTAAAATTTTAACATTTGAAATTATACCTATAACTTTAATCACAGTAACTTCTACAGTAGAAATGCAGGCTGAAATTTGTGTATTTACATTAAAGTACCATCATCCCTTGATATTGATAACATATATGATATATGAAAATAGCAAACAGCCTATTCTTTCCTCTCTTATTATAAGTACCTCGTTAAGGAAACTATCCATTGAATGTGTCACTTCAAGATAGCATTGTCCAATAGGATCATCTCTCCTAGATGTCAAAAAAGAGGAAACGAACATATGTATTTACCTGCCAACATCTATAATACCTATAAAATTGTAGCCATTTATTATAGTTGTGTGTGGCCCTTCATCTTTGAAATTGGTATTAGTTACTATTTGTAGAGACTGGTCTTCTGCTTATCTTCAAAGTAGTCCATTGTATAATAGTAGTAATAATAATAGCTAATATTTTTCTAACACTTACTATATGCTTAATAACATTCTGATTACTTATATTCATATGAATGAAAGTTTTTGACACATTCTTATGTCATCCTTTGCGATCAGTGAGACACCTTAGAAATAGTCAGCCAAATTATAGCATCCAGCGGTGAAGCATGGAAAACATTATACATAATTCATTGGTTATTCTGCCTTCTAATATTCCTACCCGTGACATAGAACTAATTAGCATTATCATTTCATTTTAACCACTGGTACTAACTGGTCTATAAATCATTAAGAGTCTCAGACTTAAATATATACATTCATACACATATCATAAAATATATATGCACATTAGGATCTCAATATGTCAGCGTGTTTTATACTCTATGAAAGCAGCTTTTGAGATAGAATTTTAATATCTGAAACAAACCAAAAGGTATCTATTATTTATACCTATCTAGCTGTACAACCATTGATTTGAAAATCAGTGGCAAATGATCAACTTCATATACAAATCAGAAACCTACTTAAGTAGTACAATTCTGACTTTTCCACTTCACTTGCCTTGCGCCCCAGTACTTTGTTAAATTTTATGGACTTATTTGCCCTACAAGTCTAGATTCAGTATTTGCAGTCACATTTCATGTTAATACCCTTTCAGTAAGCCTCACATTTTCCACCCGCCAACCAAAAAGTTGAACTGCAGAGCACTTGTTTTCTTGATTACAACCAGGGGAAAATACTAACTAAAATGAGAAAATGTTTACACATGAGCAAGTTTGAAGCCAAATGGACAATGATTCCCTGGATGTTACACCAAGTTCATATTTACACACATTTTCAGTACAAATAAATATATTGTTTCTTGTTTAAAACAAGTAATATAAAACTGAAACTAAACCAGAAAATCTGAATGTTGGGAAAGTATAACTGCACAATTTATTTTTAAATATAAACGGTCACCGTGAGAAGCTCCAATATCAGCCCTCCTTCAACACTTCCACCATCTTTAAACCTAGACCAAGTCATCTCTTTAGATGACTATAGAGAGCCTCAATGTCAAGACCAATATTATGCAAAACGTAAATATGTGAAAGAATTTGTATTGTTTATCACCTTTGGCAGAAATACAGAGTCCTCAAGGGTTCTTGCTTTAGGACTGGTTTTGATATTCCATCTCATCTTTTTTTACTGTTGAGCAAATAGTCATAATTATTTCTCTTAATTTTACCTTCTTTACCTACTTTTTTCTTTTCCTGAGATAAGAATGCAAATAAATAATGAAATAGCCAAAGATAAATAACAATAAAAGGAGGATAAAACAATGCTTTCCTAATGTGAAAAGTGTTATATTCTATTGAATTATATTGAATTATTCCTTATTATATTGCAATTCTATTGGTCTTCATGACAAAAAGGAACCATCCATCGAATACTAAAAAGTAAAGAATGTTGCTGACAGAAAAGTGTTGGATGTGTTTAAATCTCTGTCCTATCTATTAGTGGTCAGAAGAACACATTGAAATAAATTTGGTAGCAGGATATTTAAAATTTATTTTGGTATTGGGATCAATATGATCTTAGGTCTAACACTTGCCTCAAGCTTTTATCTTACTACATAAAAAGCAATAAATATAGGAGATGCTTTCGTCACTATCAGACCCTTAACAGATTTCCTTAGTGGACATCCTAGATTTTGAAACTTGTAGTTTAATTTCACCCATATTAGACTTTTTACTCACTCCTACTTGGAAAATTTCAAATAAAATGTTTGGTTTGAAGGGACAGTAGGCCATCTTTGAAACCGCAATTACTGGCTTACTTATGTACAGTCATATTATTGCAATGTTTTAACAGCAAATAAGGGAATCATAATTGTTCAATAGATAAAAATCCTTTTACTGGATATTCCACTGTTATGTGTGGTAGCGATGAAAGGTAAGCGTTTAGTCTAACAAGAACACCACATTTCCTTTACTATACATTGTACTTTCCCTATCAGTAAAATTCATTCAATTATGCAAATATTTACTGAGCCCTTATGATGTGCTACAAGCACTTCTAGGCTCTAAAATTACAATGCATTTGAAATATCTTATTTGTAAAGACCTGTTTTCATTAGAAAGCCCTAGTTAACGGTGACTCTTCTTCAGCTATTAGTCTCAAAACATGTTCTTTTAGTCACCTGGAGATTTCACCACTTATAGAAAATTACATCATGTATTAGATATAGAAATAGTTTCCCACTTTTAAAAGTCGGAAAAAACTCTATTATTTGCTTCTCCTATTTCATGCAACAAGGACAATATGGTTCAGAATGATGTTGGTAATAATTACATGGAACTGCTCCTAAAACTTCTGCATCTTTATGTTTGGCCTAACAGACTCTTTGGGAAATGAAGTAAAGGGTAATACCCAGAAAGTCCATTTACAAATGAAGTGGTAGTTACTTACCCTAGATTCAGGTTTAAGTCAGAAAGTCAGAGGCTTTGTTAAAGCTCTAAAAAAATTAATGATTTCTTTTTCAGCATGTTTTTCAGATTATTGATCTCAAGGTCCTGTAATAATTTTTACAATTTCTTTTTAGCCTTGTGCCAGCAACAATTGCTACTCCTCAGTAGCCTTGGGAAGAGATGAAGAGGTTAGAAAGGAGGCATGTGGATGTTGTAAGTAACTTGCGAGAACACTAATGATTTCATAGTGTATGTGTGTTTGCATTCACTGATCAACTAATAAGAAACTAAAGAATTTATGATAAATCATATTAAACAGCTATAAGAATAAATTTAGAGAGCTATTTGATTTTTTACATGAGACTTTTTTGAATTATTTTTTTAAATCATTATTAATATTTGAGCCTTTCTGCCTTTCTGGTTTAGTCTTCCAAGGTAAAATGATACAAGATATTGGTATTAATATTAAGTATTACCTTTAGGGACAACTCTTTTAACTGATAGTCTTTGTATCTATACACCCCTAGAAGTTTCTTTCATTGTGTTCAAATTCATGGCTGGAGATCTACTAAGAATAGAGTAAGGAGCATATTCAGAACTGTGGGTAATCAACAGAAACTTTAAGTCAAAAACTAATACTAGTGTGTGGGATTGCACTTACAGAGAAACAGCTTTTTATATTAAGGCATTTCACCAACTCACTTGTCTTCCTTAAGTTTGCTAATATTCATTCTGTCAAAATTCAGTTACCTAGTTTTTGGAATATGGTTTAGAAATATGTGGTAGTTGTACTAAAGAAAGGGCACTGGATACTTATGGAGAGCTTGGGGAAAAGGCTGTAAAGAGAAGCTTGGGTTCTCACTTTCTGGAATCACCAACGTTACCTCCTTTTGGCCTCCCTAATCTAATGCCCCCTGCGTTTTATTTTGCTTTTTTTTTAATGTTTATTTATTTTTGAGAGAGATAACAGAGAGTGAGCAGGGAAAGGTCAGAGAGAGGGAAACACAGAATCCAAAGCAGCCTCCAGACTCTAAGCTGTCAGCACAGAGCCTGACGTGGGGCTTGAACCCACAAGCCATGAAATCATGACCTGAGCTGGAGTTGGATGCTTAACCAACTGAGCCACCCAGGCACTCTAGCTCCCTACATTTTAAAATAGATTTCTTGAATGACATTGTCCAGTGGCCTCCAAACTCCAAGTTAGACCGATGCATGGGTTGGGTTGGCTTCTTGACCACTCCCATTCCAAGCTTTGGTTCTACAGACTTCCACAGTCTTTCTTTTGTTCTAGGTTGTAGATAGGGCAATAACTAGATTCTAGTGAAAGATATAAAGATGGCTTGGTGATCTGTGAGTTAATATGGTTACCTAGAGTCTACTCAACAGTACTACGGATGTTACCCGTGTCATCCAGAGTCAGGAGTTCTGGCAGATCCTCAGACTCCAGCCCAGATCCTCTACAATGAGAGGCCTGAAGTAATAATTTACTATGGTCAAAGCCTTCTAAAACTACACGTTTAGTATCACTACTACCTCTAGCTGTTAACGCCATTTGTCCTCTACTGTCAGTTCTGTTGTCTGCAGCTTGGAGGCATGGCTTTTGTGAACTGACAAAGGAAAACTCAAAAGTTATGTAGAACTATTGATTTTTCTTTTCTTGTCCTAGAAAAAATTGTTTTTCCTGGAAATTCGGCTATATGATACCGCAGGGATGAAGGTAAGAAAGAATCTATCCAAACAAAAATATGACTTTTCATTTCTGTTGAGCACTTTCACTTACTTCATGTGTAAAAATCATTTAATTCAACAAATATTTATCAAACCCCTACTATGTGGCAGTCACTGTTCTAAGTAGTAGATGTTGTCAGTGAACAAGGCTACTTATAGTCATCAAGCTTATGGTGACTTCACAGGGTGGTTGTAAAAATTTAGACATGCAATGTATTTGGCATAGTGCCTGACATATAAAAACTATGTAAGATGCAGATTATGTTTAATAGAAAATAGGACAAATGGCAGTGTTCCAGGTAGAGCTTAATTTAATCATCATTTGTCATGGCTATGATGAATATGATAAAAATGAAAGATTTAGATTGATACTTTCTAAGTCAAAACATGACAAAATATATCCTTAGAGTCAGTTGTAAAATGACATTAATCTATCAGTTGATATTCTGATTTTCACAGCAATATTCTAGTGCGAGTATTAACCTAATCCTAGCAAAATTTACAAAATTTAAATATTAGTTCTGTTACAGCTGCCTTTTTCCATTTTTGAATAATGCTGAGATCTCATCCCGAGGGTAAGTTCTCTTTCCTAAGAAAAGACACATATTTGATGAAAAGGATTCTGTGAAATATTTAAGATGCTTAAAAAGAAATTTGCAATATGATTTTCCATTATTAAAATATGCCTCAGTCTTTCAAGTAATGCTTCCATTTTTTGCTATGAATGAAACTCAGTTGAAAATCAGGTATTCAGTTGGCTTCTGATCTTTAGAAATTGAAGGTATCTGACAACTTACCAAATTATAGAGGAATTATAGAGTTCCCTTTTTAAAAGTTTGATACTTTTAATAATAATCATCTTACTTTGTGTTAAAATCTTCCATCGTGTAATAAAAATATTACCCCTTATATTGTAAGGAAGACCTATTGAAACTGCAACGACAAGAAAATGAATCATAGTTAGGAGAATCATGAGATTAACAGCACTTCCAAACAAGAAGAAACAAAGAAGCCTAATGGAACTTAATTTTTCCCTGATGATTAGAATAGTACTGCCATAATGCAGTTATAAGACATGCAATACATACATGATAAAAGACAATCCACATTAAATTTTAAAGTCTCTTATAATCTTAATGATCAAGGAAAGGAGTTCTTTATCATATATATAATCACATATATATTCATAAATATTTATGAAATAAGCACTGGTACTGTTTGGCGATCGTGGGAAATTTCCTCAAAGTGTTCTTCTTTTGAATGGATAATCCTATCCATTGCAACCTAATACAGAACATTCATCATAAGAATGAAGGGGGCGCCTGGGTGGCTTGTCGGTTAAGCATCCGACTTTTGCTTAGGTCATGATCTATCGGTTCGTGGGTTCGAGCCCCGCGTCGGGCTCTGTGCTGACTGCCAGCTCAGAGCCTGGAGTCAGTTTCAGAGTTTGTATCTCCCTCTCTCTCTGACCCTCACCTGCTCACGCTGTCTCTCTCTCTCTCCCCTAGAAATAAAATATATATATATATGAAAAAGAATGAAGGCCTTCTAATCATATGTGCTGTTCCTTTTGAGTTCCAAGTGATACTTTTCTCAAAGACGTCTTTATCTTTCTCTACATGAGTTTAGATTTGTTTTAAAATGTCTCAACTCATTACAAATAATCCAGGATGACTCAGGATTTGTGGTAAGGGCAGTGTCTTGAATTTTGGTACCCAAGTTTCTTGATATAGCCATGGTTGACACTTGGGTGTGGCAGAATCATTGCAAAACCTACGGAATTTTCCCATTCAATCCATGAACCCTGTCATCATTCATAATGCATAAATGTGATACGTATTTACAACAAAACAGTTATGTTCTTTCTATTTATATCCAAACCCATTTTATGAAGACTATTTTGTAGTAAGTTGCAATGTCTCATTAACCTCATTCTGCAGATGGAGAAAAGGAGGAAGGAAGGAATTGTCTGTTTGCCTTTTTACTGTCTCCAGGTTGATATAATGGTTTGTGATTTGTCTCACAGAATCACTTCAGCAATTTAAAATGGAGTGTAATCTCTCAGACTCTTGTGAGCAAGTGAACACAAGCTGTCATTAATAAAACTTCCTTCAAGGTAATTTGGGTGATCCAGAAAACTTCTTTAAGGGAGCTAAAAAAAAAAAAAATGTCATTTGGAAAAAGACAGTATTATATCTAAGACTCTGAGATGTTTTCCATATGATGCGCCAGTGGAGGACATGCTAATCATAATATGCATTGTTGGTTATCATTGATGTATTCTTTCCATTTTTTCATTTGGATTGCATGCTCTCTACAGCAAAAACCAGGTCTTATATTTCCCATCATATCATTCATAACATCTAGCTAGGTGACCTAGAGAAAGTAATAGATTAAAGTATTAGCAACTTTTGTTTTTCCTAAAACGCATCTCTTTGCCTGTCTTGACTTCTCACTGATTCAGGTAGCTTTGACAGATACGAGGGGCTGGGGGGTGGGGTAGGGTGAGGAGGGGTGATAATAGAAACATTGTCTCTGCTCAAATTCATTGTCTCAGCTGTTAGGGATGTGACTGAGGTATCTGGTAAAACCTTCTGGCAAACTCAGACCTAAAGATGCTCTTAAGAAACACTTTCTATAATTCTGGAAATCTGCCTACCCTGCTCTGGTAAGTAGATCCAATGCCTAGGAGCAAGATTGGACTA
Organism: Proteles cristata cristata; assembly: GCA_017311185.1. Taxonomy (NCBI): domain Eukaryota; kingdom Metazoa; phylum Chordata; class Mammalia; order Carnivora; family Hyaenidae; genus Proteles; species Proteles cristata. Next base: position 301,987 of record JAESUZ010005323.1, on the reverse strand, counting down.
TTCTTAAACACTTCTAATAAATGAGTATGTAATAGACATACAGAAAACTTCTGTGTAATAAAGAATTTTAGATTAAGAATAATAAATTCAGTACTCCCATAAATTTTAATGAGGAAATTGAATTGACTGTTAGGCAATTTGATTATTAAAAAAAAATCAGTAGTAGGCAGCCATGGTTTATTGTAAAGGCCATCAGAATATGAAATGGAGGATCTGGATTCAAGTTCTAATACATTCCTTAACTAGATTATGACTTTGGAAAAGTTGCTTAAGTTCTCTGAAATGTAATTTCCTTATCTTGAAAGTACATATGACCAGAGGGGCTATGAGGAGAGAATGAGATAGTGCATGAGTAGATATTTGAAGGTATATATGCAATATATTATAAGGTGGCCAAAACATAATTTAAGAAAAGGAAAATGTACATGTAGGTCCAGTAAATCACAGCCATGTTACCTTACTTTTTTTCTGTTGCTTATCAGGCATTGCACCCCTCTAAGAAATAATCCTTTTCTGGCTAATTCCTTTCATATTGGCAATTTTTCCGGTTCTTGAGTGAGACCCCAGAGAGCTATTCTGAATTGCCACTTGGGTTCATCCAGGCACCCCTCCATTAGTGTTGGATTCCAGTAGTCATGGAAAGTACTATTTTTCCTGTTCAGTATGGCAGCTGGTAAGCAAATAGCACCTTCAACTATGTCAATAGCTCTTGGTTTGGGAGAATTACCAGATTAAAAAAATTCAGTAGCATCTCTGTATTGTTTTAACATCAAGTGACCAGTGAAAGTCCAGGAAGCCACTTACATCACATGAGACACCTCTGAGCAATCTTTTATAAATGTGGTTATAGCCTTGATATCTCAGCTGTTGCCAATCATAAAAGAGTAATTAGAACATATTCCTTAGAGAAAAAAAATTCAGTAGGAAAACATTTCTTTTAAGTATGTGTAGAAAATAAGCTAGTGGAAAACTATGACAGAGGAGTAAGAAGTGTTATTCAAAGTATTAATTATATATATTAACTAGTACATACTCTAATTCTATTAAGTTTAGAAAGAAGATCAAGTTTAATTTTATTATCAAGTGTCCTTGGCTCTATTCATTTAATAGTAGAGGATGCATAATCTATCCAAGTAAAAAAAAAAGTTTAAAGCAATTTAAAATTGCTTTAACAAGGTCAGAAATTAAGCTTTCAGGTATTCTTTCCAGAGTAAGTGCAATGTCATGACTTTAATAAAAGCTAAAACTAAATTTAGACTTTTGAGAAATAATTTTTTTTTCTGAAGAAACACAGACCTTGAAAATACCTTGGGGGATATTACTAACCTCTTTGGAAATTAATGAATCCTTATAAGATTCCTAAAGGGTTGTGGGAGGTTTTCTAATTCTACATTGCAGGTGGGAAACCAAAGAGCTTGGCCAAGTTTATATTTTTAGGGATGGACTGACCGGGACTCTTGTAATGCTCTTCCTTTTCAGTTTTTCCATCAATTGCCCGTGTCTTTTTTTTTCCCCCAAATACAGAGTGAGCAGATAACAAATATTTTTTCTTTGTTTTGGATTTTCATTTCAATCACTAAAACTCCTAAGCATCCTCTGGACTGTTTAGAGCTGAATGAAAATCTTAATTTCTAATATACAATATTGTACTTTCTAATTATTTGATGCCCAACCTGTAGGACTATACATTCCGGCATGCATTCACATAACACATTGACATCAGTCTGAGCCACGTAACTGTTCAGACAGTGGAATACAAGTGGAAGTGGCATACACCATATATGTCCAAGCAGAAGCTTTGAGAACCATAGTGTGCTTCCGCCATTTTCCCTTTCTCTGCAATGACAAGGGCATGGCCAGATAGGAACTACTCCTTTTAGCTTGGGTCTCAGAATGAGAAGATAGGTAGATGGGGCTGCAGCTAATTCACAGATGACTCATAACATGAATAAGAAATAAATCTTTATCATTGTAAGTCATTGAGATTTTATGGTTGTCTGTTAATGCAAATAACCTAGTGAATTTTGGTAACAGACAGCCCTCACCACATTGTGATAGATTTTTAAAAGGACTATTTTAGTTCTAACACATAGAAACAGGTATTCAGTTGGAAATTTTCATAAAGGCTTGATATTTGTCTTTGGTTCATTGTCACTGGATTTTCATCATCTTAATTACAGTTTGGTCCAGGTACTTGGATGAAAGAAATATGTGTCTTTTAGAAATGAGACAAAGGTTATGCTTCAGCATAGTACTCAGCTATACAAAAGTAGATAAAGTTCAGTTGACACATGGCATTTATAGATTTAAGCTGACCACATATAAGTGATTGTTAAATCTGTAATAGATTTAACATCTACCACAGCCTGGTAGATGGCTAACTTCCCACCTTTTATGCCAACATTATGCTAGTATTAAATCAGCACTTGAAGACCAAGACCTGCTGCTGGTCTTAAAGCCACAGAATATTTCCTATGCTGTGAATGCAGGCGCCAGGGGAGCAGGAATCTTGTCAGTCTAGTTGCTCCTTTACCCCTGACTAATCAGGGAAGCCCAAAGACCCCTTTCCTGTGAAGCTACGCCTCAGGCCTCTCTCCTTGCACAGATCACTTTCAATAGACATGATTTTAGTTTTGTAATTTTTAAATTGTTTTTCTTAAAGAGGATGCCACAAGTTGTATAAGCTTCAGACCTCAAACATAGGTCTTCCTCTGGCTAGGACGTGATAAGTAGAGGTGAAATATGCTTGGACAAAGGTGGGAGCGTGGAAGGAGAAACGAGTAGATCCGTATGTTAGAAGACAATCGGCTGTACCCACTGACTGACTGGATTATGGAAGGAGAAAAAGGAATTAAAAAGTAAACAATTCTATTTCTTTCTTTGGTGGTATCATTAAGTTCAAAGATACACCATCTGTAACAGGCAATATATCTGGATATCAACTAATATAAAATAGGCATCTCAATGATAGATTTCCTGCCAAAGGGGAGAAATAGGTACATTCTACTATAATTCTATAGATTAAAAACCTGTTAAGTCACTATATTAAATGACACTGATTAAAGGTTTAACATAAATCTAGAAGTTTCTAAGGGCATGTCAGATGCTTAAGTCTTTATACCTCTTCTTTTCAATATATTTGTCAGTGGTCTGTACCAAATTATAAGTATATGCTTAATGCATTAACATATGTGATGTAATTTTGAAAAGACCAGAAGATAAAACAAAACTAAATAGAAGGCAGAATTAGATTCTAAGTCATTTCAATTAGGATACATGACCTGGACAGCAATACTGTAAAATTGAGTTCACTTTGTGTCAGGTGTGTGATGTACACCTACAAAGGATAATGTCATCTGGGCCACATTAATAGAAATGGTTTCTATTTCTAGACTCTAGAATAATAGAAATGGTTTCTATTCTAGACTCTAGAATAAAGGAGTGGTAGGGACACCTTGGTGGCCACAGTTAAGTGTCCCACTTCAGCTCAGTTTATCATCTCGCGGTTTGTGGTTTCAAGAAACTTGTTGGGCTCTGTGCTGATAGCTGAGTCTGGAGCCTGCTTTGGATTCTGTGTCTCCTTCTCTCTCTCTTTCTGCCCCTCCCTCACTTGTACTCTGTCTCTCTCTCTCTCTCAAAAATAAATAAAACACAAAAATAAATTAGACTAAAGGATTGGTAGCCTCATTTGGCTCTGCAATGTTCACTACTATCTTTAAAGAGTGAGTTGTTGATATTGTCTGTCTGATACTACTAGTTCTATTAAAGCCCCTAAGGATAAAATTAGGATGAATATCAACAGGTTTAATTTTTATTGTGATAGCTTTTTAGAAAGAGATATACAAGATAGAAGCATGAGAGTTAATTATCCGTTGTGTATCTTCAATCATAGGCTGAAAGACAACCAACTGACAGGCATTTTTAGGGGAGATAAGCATTAGATAGTTGATTATTTCATGTAATTTAAAGTACCTATTTAAGGTATCTCAGAGTTTTCAAGATTCTGTCACTCTATGACTCCTTGATAATTTTTATTTAAATTCCAGGTTGTTGATCCAACTCCTTCCAAGTTGTTCTTTTGACTCCTAAGTGAATTGGCAGCCATCCACAGCATTTTTCTTTCTGTATTTTCAGTTTCATTTCGTGAATCTTAAAGATAAATTCTTACTGAAAACTGATCTACTACTTATTCTTCTATTGAAGTAGAATTTACCTGTAGTAAAGCTCAATAAAGTTCAGTTTCTGGCATAATTAAAAAGTTTAAATAAGATATCTTCACAAAAAAAAAGACAGTGTATAGACACTCATGGTGAAAGTCCCATTCAGCTTATAGCCTTATCATTCCAGAGATTTCAGTGTGAGTTTTTAGTCTTTCCTTGAGAAAGACTCTGTAGTCATAGCTACCAAAGTTCTCAGCCAAGTAACTGTCCATTTAACATTAATAAATCCTAAGATCAACCATCTTTTGCCCAGAGTTATGCTAGAAAATATTCTTTTAAGAATTATTTTTCTATTTGATGCATAAGCCAAATTTTCACAGCAAAAACCTCTAGGCTCTTGTATTACTTGGACTAGTAGCATTTAGTAAATTCTCCTAAAAGTCAATAAATTAAAAGGACATTTAATAACAAAAAAAACAGTAGTAATTAACTTTATTAAGCAGTTAGTAGTAACCAACCAGTCTCTCTCGTAAATAAAGAATGGATGACCAAATTTAGATTTAATTTTATTGTGTCTGTGAGAGATTAATTCTTCAATATAATCACCATAATTAAAAGGGGAAAATGTCTATCGATTAGTTGCAGTTATTTAAATATCATGTACAGCCATGGGAAATGGTAAAAAAAAGTCAAGATGAGCAATCAATAATCATGTTCAGAAAATAACCAAATCAAATGGTAAGTCTAACTAAATACAACCATTATAAAGACTGATGAGAGATAAAAGATAAAAGCATTTATAATATATTTATGACAGCATTTATAATGTATTCGCTTTTTGTCCCCCATCATCTCCCACAAACCAAGATTTTCCCTATTACTTCATCAAAGTCTTCATAAGAAGCTTGGAAATGGGAGAGTACATTTGGCCTCTAGATTGTAACTGGCAGTTTACTCTTTGAACTAAAACTGTCATTACATTAAATGCTGCTTTCAAAGGAATCAGTAGAGAAAGACATATTCATTAAAAAGCAATAAGGTTGTACTAAAATGACCATCTTAAAATTACTCATAATATGTGTTGGAGGCTGTAACTGAATAGTGGTCTCCCATTATTCCGTTATAATTAACATGTGACAACTTTGGAGAAATCATCAATATTTACTTTTATAGAATCAATAGTAGGAAAATATGTGAAATGTCAGAGCCTAGTGAAGTATTTAAAACAAGAACAAATTGTGTACTTATCATATATTCAGTAATTTATTTTAAGGGTATTATTAGACATTGTCATCATCATCATCATCTACTTTTATATATAATTACTACCTTGGAGCTGAATGTTTATCTCACAATTCACCTATGGTAATGCAAATCCAATAGTGTCTCAGTGATAGAAAGAAGTCTTAAAAATTTTTTTAATATAAATTTATTTTGAGAGAGAGAGGCAGACAGAGTGCAAGCTGGTGAGGGGCAGAAAAAAGGGAGACAGAGAATCTGAAGCAGGTTCCAGTCTCTGAGCTGTCAGAACAGAGCCCAGTGCAGGGCTCGAACCCATGAGACCTGAGATCATGACCTGAGCCAAAGTCAGACACTTAACTGACTGAGCCACCCAAGCACCCCTAGAAAGAAAGTCTTAATAAGTAGTTGGATAGACCCCTATTCAGGTATGGATTTCATGTTCACTATAATACCCTCAGCAGTGCTCAAGCGTAACAGATAAATAAGAGCTATAGGGTTTAGTGCTCATTACAGAAGAAGCCACAAATTAGTTGAAGCACAAACCAGTGTCTCTGTACAGACGCCATCTTCTTTGAGAAGTTTTTCCTGATCACCTCTTGAAAATAGCCTCTTCTGTGGTGTTGGTTGTTATTTCTCCTCTCTCATTTGTAATTTTATTTATTTGGGTCCTTCCTCTTATCTTTTTGATAAGTCTGACTAGAATTTTTTAAGTTTTTAATTTTTCAAAGAACCAGCTTCTGATTTCATTGATCTGTTCTATTGTTACTTTATTGACTATATCATTTTTTTCTGTGCTAATCTTTATTATTTCCTTCCTTCTGCTGGCTTTAGACTTCATTTGTTGTTCTTTTCCTAGCTTTTAGGTGTAAAGTTAGGTTACTTGTTTGAGACTTTTAGTGATGAAAGAAATTGAATATGACACAAGAAATGGAAAGACATTACATGCTCATAGATTGAAAGAACAAATATGAAAATGTCTATGCTACCCAAAGCAATCTACACATTTAATGCAATCCCTATCAAAATGCCAACAGCATTTGTCATAGAGCTAGAACAAACGATCTTAAAAATGTATGTGGAACCACGAAAGAGCCTGACTAGTCAAAATAATCTTGAAAAAGAAAAGCAAAGCCACAGGCATCACAATTTCAGAATTCAAGAAATATTACAAACCCGTAGTGATAAAAATAGTATGATATTGGCACAAAAATAGATACATTGATCCACAGAATAGAATAAAGAACTCAGAAATAAACCCACAACTAAATGGTCACTTAATCTTTGACAAATCAGGAAAGAAAATCCAACAGGATAAAGTCTCTTAAACAAATGGTGCTAGGAGAACTGGATGGCAGCATGTAAAAGAATGAAAGTGGACCACTTTCTTACACCATACACAAAAACAAATTCAAAATGGATTAAAGACCTAAATGTGAGACAGCAAACCATCAAATCTTAGAGAAGAACATAGGCAGTAACTTGTTTGACCCTGGCCATAGCAACTTCTTTCTAGATATGTCTCCTGAGGCAAGGGAAACAAAAGCAAAAATAAACTATTGCGACTTCATCAAAATAAAAAGCTTCTGCACAGTGAAGGAAACAATCGGTAAAACTACATAATGGGCAACCTACCTAATGGGAAAAGATATTTGCAAAGATATGTCTGATAAAGGGTTAGTATAAAAAATATATAAAGAACTTCTAAAACTCAACACCCACAAAATAAGTAATCCAGTTTAAAAATAGGCAGAAGATGTGAATGCATATTTTTCCAAGAAGACGTAAAAATGGCTGACAGACACATGGAAAGATACCCAACATCACTCATCATCAGGATACAAATCAAAATTACAGCAAGATACCACCTTAAACCTTTCAGAATGGCTAAAATCACAACACAAGAAACAACAGGTGTTGGTGAAGATGTGGATAAAGGGGAACCTTCTTGCACTGTTGGTGGGAATGCAAACTGGCGCAGCCACTGTAGAAAAAGACTATGGAGGTTCCTCAAAAAGTTAAAAATAGTACTACCCTGCAATATAGCAATCACACTACTAGGTATTTACCCAAAGAAAACAAAAATACTAATTCAAAGAGATACATGCAACCCAATGTTTATACCAGCATTATCTACAATGAATAAAATGGATAAAATGGAATATTATTCAGCCATAAAAAGAATGAAATCTTGCCATTTTCAATGAAGTGGATGGAGCTAGAAAGTATTGCTAAATGAAATAATTTAGTCAGATAAAGACAAATACCATATGATTTCACTCATATGTGGAATTTAAGAAATAAAACAATTGAGCAAAGTCTAAAAAGGGGAAAAGAGAGGCAAACTAAGAAACAGACTCAACTATAGAGAACAAACTCATGGTTACCACAGAGGAGGTAGGTGGGGGTTGAGTTAAATAGGTAATGGGGATTAAGGAGTGCAGTTGTGATGAACACAGGGTATTGTATGGAAGTGTGAAATTACTACATTATACACCTGGAACTAATACTACACTGTATATGCACTATATATTAGCTCTCTGGAATCTAACCAAAATCTTGAAAAAAGAAAATAGCCCCTTCATTGTCTAGTTGCTTACTATGTTTTTTTTCATAGCAATCACTCTCTGATACCGTGTAACATGTTGATTTTTTTATAGTCTTTCTTTCCTTCTAGATTGTAAACTCCCAAAGGAGTGAGATGTTGTTTCATTTGTTCATGGTCTTGAAAGCTGAAACAATGCCTAAAAAATTGGTGACTTTCAATAAACATTTGTTAAGTGAGTGAAACCCAGGGGAGGTAGAATATCTGTCAATGAATGAAAGGTGAAATCCTTCAATGAAATCCTTCTGTATTGTAGACCTTTGGGATGCTGAACCTCATTTTCTCAAACATTGCTAAGAGCACGTGAAAAATAATACAAATTTCCTTGAACCCAATTTTCTCAGTGTGATAGTAAGAGACATAAAGAGTCTAAAAAAAACTATAAAACTTCCTTGGGAAAAACAATGATAGGTTCCCCTCACTATCCAAAAGTAGAGCATTCCTGTGAAACCTTTCATTAATCAAGATGGCATACAGCAAAAAAGCAGTTACCATTCATTTATATGGAAAATGTTTGGAGCATTCTCAGACCCCCACCCCCCACCCCCCAATTACCTCTCTTAGGCTTTTGGATACTTAAAGACACATCTTGCTGACAGATACACAAGATAAATCAAGATAAAGCACAGATGCTCACAGACACAGCTCACAGCTATGGTGACTTGATGCTCCATGGCCAAATGTAGTTTCCCAGGGAAGGAGCTGGCGATGCATTCTTGCTGCTCGCTGCCTCTGTAAAGGCTTCCTGCAAAGCAAATGCTGATCACTATCTCATCTTCCCCACTTTTTTTTTTTTTTTTTGTAAAAGTGAAAATTGTCTTCGTATTTCCTTCAGATGGCAAAAGCAGGTATTAACATAGGTCTTTATGGGGCGCCTGGGTCTTTTAGGTCATTCAGTTAAGTGTCTGACTTCAGCTCAGGTCACGATCTCATGGTTCCTGAGCTCAAGCCCCGTGTTGGACTCTGTGCTGACAGCTCAGAGCCTGGAGCCATCTTCTGATTCTGTAGCTCCCTCTCTCTCAGACCCTCCCCTACTCACGCTGTCTCTCTCTCTCAGAAATATATAAAAAACATTTAAAAAACACATAGGTCTTTTTGTAAAGGCCATGTGGTGTAACTCGAACTTTGAAAAGATGGGGGAATACATGTTTAGTCCATATTCCGTACATAAGAGTGAGTTCCGATTTTTTTGAGTTTCCGTCTTCTATTGAACTGATTATAACAAGAGCACAATCACCAATGTTGAGAGGACTGGATACACACAATTAGAGGTATATAAGTAGAATATTCTAAGCAATTACAAATGCAGTTATAGTCGGCTATCTCAAGAGTGAATTAAAAAACAAATTCAGAAATATTCTGGGGATAATTAGTACCAGAGAAGTCGAGCTGAATGTACAAAGAGAACATTTATAATACATGAGATACTTTTAATATGTTCATGAAATTTTCAGCATTTATGGTCGTGTTGGGGTTATTTATTTTGGCAACGGAAAGGATTTGAGTACTGTAGCGGTAAAATCAGTAAGCCACAGGAAACTGTTTACTCCATTACTTAGGGTTTTCGGTGAGTTTACACAGTGCTTGCAGGAGTAGCAAGCTTCAGAGATTTATCTCATGGGGTCCAGAACTGCTGGGAGAATCCACTAAGGAGAAGAACTGTTGATTCTCATATCCTGTGTGGGAGGAAACAAACAAACAAAAAAGACATTTATTGAAAGTAGACATTGCATCAAACAGTGAAAGATTATCTGATAAAAACTGAGGCAAAACCGGAGATATTCTTGTGTTGAAGAAGCAGTCGTGTTTCTGGTAACAGCCAATTTGAATTCAGACATGAAAGTATCTGTACTTTCTGTGAAGGTAATCGTACTGATTTTGTTTTCTTTCCTATTAGTCAGGCATTCCTAAAGCATTAAGTGTTGGGGGGAACTTGGTAATAATCCTACCCTCTTAATTTTATTTGTAAAGACAAATCACAAGTAATATGTCCTTTAAGAAAAAACATTGATGGCCTCTTTTCGATGTACAGATGATGGCAGTTCCCTGAGAAAAGGAATGTTTTCTCCTAAGCAGTCAAAGACCTTTAATGGCAACATTACGGGACTCTGACACTGTGACTTATTTTGAAATTTGATGAAAATGGCAAGTTAGTATGGGGATTGTAGATTACATTCCAATCAGCATTCCCCTGTTTGGTTCTATTTACTTAGGCCTTTTAGTTTTCCTGCTTTTAAAGCACTGGTATCTGCATCTTTTTTTAGTTCCATTTAATTTATTCAGCAGTTTGCCCTTTTATGTACAAGAAATTCTCATTCCCCTCTGTATCCTATTTGCTTTCTGTCTTACTCAGTGTCACCAAATAGCTTTGTTTATAAAAGCAGTAACCCAAATCAACATTTAACATGCAATAGTCAGTTTCTAAGTTCAGATGTCCAACATTTGCTTCTAACATTTTTTCCTAATAGCATTCTTTATTTTGTATATAAAAAAAGCTCATATTTAATGTCTATGAGAAAAGAAAGCCATACTATGATATAGTAATATTAGGATATGGCATTACTTTAAAAAGGCATCATTTTTATTGTTTTAATTAGAAAGTACTAATGTCTGCCCATTTTCAAAACCAAAGCCTGAGAAACTTTGACATGTTCCAAGAATATAGTAACAAAACTCTCGCTTTGATTTTTCTCCTTGCCTAATTTTTTAACACATTCTAACTGAACTTTAGCATATTTTGTTTTCATTTTTGGAGAGTTATTTTAGCCCAGTCTTTTATTTGACTTCATACTTCATTCTTTTCCTCCCTTTTCATTTTCCTGATTGAAATTTGATATGCTCAAAGCAGGAAATGAATAAGAATAGCCTTTGAGGTTATTTCCTGAAGATAAAATTCAGCTTCAAATCCAAGGAAAATAAAACTGCGTTTGAATCTCCAGTTAAGGATTTGGGACAATAGAGCAATTTGAGATTTTTTTTTTTTTTTATCAAGCCATTCTACAATGCCTAATTGTTCTTCAAGATTTGGTATCTTGCTACTTGCTAATGCTCCACACAGGTCACTAAATGACTTGCAATTTATCAATTGGAAGTTGATAAGAAATTGGGGCATTGTAATTTTTCTACAACACTAACACTTTGGATTACCTGAACAATACTGTCTGTTTTGCCATGGATTTCAGAACTTATCTTCTTGCATTTTCATCAGGGTGCACACATCTTCGTGATGTCATGCTACTAACCCTGGGTCAGCGAGGCACTGCTGGCTTTTTTCCCTTCCTCCCTGTCCTCAACTCCTCCCAGTTCTTTACTCCCCCTCTCATGTCTCAGCAACATCCTCCGCATGCTTACAAAGCAGGGATTCAATATGAAGTCCTTTGATTTTGGTTAAAAACCATAACCTCTTGCCGTTGACTACAATATTTAGCCTGCTCACACCGTAACATTGGGCTTCCTAACATCTTGCAGACTCCGCGAGAAGAGAGAGAGAAGGCAGAGACAAGGAATATTAAGAACTCTACTCTGCAGCTTCTCTATGAAAAGGGTAAATTCTTAAGGACAAAGGATTTCCTTTCCAAGTCAGGTAGAAAGCATTTTAGTAAGTGAAGCAGTAGACAGAGGCTATTGGACAACAGATAAAATATAAAAATAAAGGCTCAGAAGAATGGGGGAATGGCAGAATGTAAGTTACTGCTACTGTGTAACAAATGATCCCAACTTAGTGTCTTAAAAATTGTTTTATATTATAACAGGAATGCTTGTCTTTCTTCTACACTAGCTAGGGCCTCAGCTGGGAAGATTCAGTGACTGGAGTGACTCAGAAGGTGGGGCTAGAATCGTCTGAATGTTTCCTCAAAGGATTTCCTTTAGTAGAAGATACTCCCAAATTTAGCAGCTCTGTGCTTCATATTTAGGGTTCCTACCTCCATATCCAACCTACATATCAGTTTAAGGTTTTTCCTTACTGCCATTGAAAAAAAAATTGGCCATAAAAACCTGACTTATCAATAAATTATGGTGGCCATTTGCAGCAGAAGTCACAGAGTAAAACCCAAACAATGGACTCAGAGTTTTCCAGTATTTTCCATGGCAGAGTGGTTCCTGATTTCTGCTCCAAACAAGTTCTCTTGCTCATGGCTTTTTAAAAAATGTTATTTATTTATTTGAGAGAGAGAGAGAGCATGAGTGGAGAGGGGCAGAGAGAGAGGAGAGAGAGAGAATCCCAAGCAGGCTCCACGTTCTCAGTGCAGAGCCCAACACGGGGCTCATTCTCAGGAACTGTGACATCATGACCTGAGCCAAAATCAAGAGTCAGACACAACCGACTGAGCGACCCAGGTGCCCCTCTTGCTCATGGTTTTCAACAAGGAGCTCTTCACCTAATGTTTGTCATAAAAACCTCATAAAATGCTTGCACATTTTCCTTTTCTAAAAATGTCTCTCTCCTTTTTAGTCTTTGTTTCTTATTTGTAGAAGACTGTCATAGAGCAGGTATGCACCTTAGAAATTGTGAAGAGAGGCACAGCCTCATTCAGGAGTTTTATGGTCTTAGATTCCTATAACAAAGAGTGTAGTCTCTCATGTAGGATGCACTTAGAAAGGCTGTCATCCAAGGCAAGGGAAAATTCCTTGAAATAAAAATTAGAGGATATGAACACTTTGGAAACTCTTGTATAATTACCCTTCTAAAAAGCTGCTTCTATTACAATTTCTATTTGTAGGTCTCATGTTCCCAGGGACAGGTATTTAGAGAAGAGCATGATTATTTTAAGATGGGTTGTGCTGCCATTTTTTCAGAGAATAAAAGCATTAAAAAAATCCTGCACAGAAAAAATCTCCAAAGACTGAAAGCTCATCTCATTCATCCCATTATTACACATTGTTTTGATATAAAGAATCTGAAGGAATAATTCAGGTACCCCTTAACTTAATACAAGTATACAGTTTGGCTTTGTATAGTCAATCAATTTATATTCTGATGATTTTGAAAATGACTTATTTTCACATTGACATGATAGTACAAGACAATATCCCAAGATGATTATTCAGGAAACAATTGTCTCGTAAGAGTTTCAGTTATACAATTGACACCAGCACATGCTTAGTTAGCATACTCCTACCTATGCCATGAGAGAGTTATTTCCTAAGGACATCCTTAATTCTTTCCCAACTTAGAACTTTGTTCCAAGATTTGTATTTTCCTAATTATCAGTCATATTAGAACTTTTGTTGTCGTCATGAACCAATGTGTTTATTCAGTCGTTGTGTGAACAGTTTGGATCTGAGAGTACCAAGATAAGCTTCCTGGAGTCTTAACCTTCTCTCCTTAAGGAAAAACATATTTTCCAGTAAACACTGAGAGTTGTTTTGTACCATGATGTAACTGATTTCCACTTAGAAACTCTGTGCTTTGACTCATAACACTCAAACTGAAATTTAAACAATGAGGAAAGGTTTATGAATTTCAAATAGTCCAGTTAGAGGTCTTAGGCAAATCTACAGTCATACAATCTCTGCATTTATTGCAATCTCTGTCCCGATGTCCCATCAAAACTAAGAGGAAATGTGCTAGAAATGTGATTTTGTTTTCCTTTCTAATACATTTTCTCTAATTGGGTTAATGACAGGGTTACACCTATTAAAGTGGTGGGTTGACCATATGTGTTAGTTTCTATTCCTTGCTCAAATCATATAAACACTACAGTAAAGGGATTTTTTTAAAGTAGCATAACAAGGACAAAGATAACTGAAGAGAGTACAATGGTGGCAAATTTTTGGAGATTGGAAAGTACCTGGATTAGAAAGTTAAATCCTAAATTGGCAGTGGGCATCTGAGGAGCAACTTAAATTTATACCGAAGAATCCTCAGAAGATTCAGATTAATGATGCCACTGAGTGCCTAAGGGCTCAACTGGTTAAGCATCAGACTCTTGATTTCAGCTCAGGTCATGATCTCATAGTTTGTGAGATCAAGCCCCATGTCAGGCTCTGTGCTGACAGCACAGAACCTATTGGGATTCTCTCTCTCTCCCTCTCTTTCTACCACTCCCTAACTCGTGCATTCAGGCATGTTCTCTCTCTCTCTCTCTCTCTCTCTCTCTCAGGCATGTTCTCTCTCTCTCTCAAAATAAATAATCCTTAAAAAACTTAATGATGCCACTAACATCTGAGGGAAGATTGAAACTAAAACTTAAATTATAACTGAAAGTCTTTTGGGTTTTTTTTAATGCTTATTTATTTTTGAGAGAGAGAGAGTGCATGCAAGGGAGGGGCAGATAGAGAGGGAGATACAGAACCCAAAGCAGGCTCCAGGTTCCAACCTGTCAGGACAGAGCCCAACTTGGGGCTTGAACTCATGAACTGGGAGATCATGACCTGAGCTGCACTCAGATGCTTAACCAACTGAGCCATCCAGGTGTCCCTAACTGAAAGTCTTTTAAAAAAGCAGTTAGATTCTCAGGGCATCTCCCCTCCTCAGAACAGCTGAATGACATCTCCTTCCCCATCTCAAGAGTGTTAGTCTCTGAAAAATATAAAGTATATCCTCTCCAGACTCATGAACTGGAGATTAAAATAGGGGATGTGCAGCCAGGCTTTTGTCCTACAGGCAGGAAATTAGAAGCACCTTCTCGGGGATTCCCAAAGTCTAGTCTAACAGCCAAGAGGAAAGAGCATGTCACTCTGGCTGTCACTGAAGCTTCTATGATCGAAAGGCTCTTAGACAATAGACTGCATATTTGCACACAGAACTTTCAATATGCTATTCAGTGCATTGCTCTGAAATTCAAAAGAGCAGACAAGATTCCTGTAATATTTAGAGAAGAGACCAGAGGTTTTAGAAGACAGCTGGGAGACAAGGAAGATTTTTAAAGTATCGAGAAAGAAAAAACAAGGTTCATCAAAGAATTTAAGAAGAAGAATGGCTTGTATAGAAGACAGAATAGTTTGGATATCACAAGGACAACACTGGAACATAGAAAATAATGAAGTAATGCCTCACAATACTAAGGAAAATTTACTGCTTTCTTAAATTCCTGACCTAACAAATATCCACCAAAAACAAGAGTCAGATAAAGTCTTTGTCAGACATGCAAAGTCTCCTTGGAGGATATACTCTATGGAAATTAGAGGAGTAAACAAACGAAAATGAGAGAAAAGGGAGTGGGGGAGGGGTGGAGAGACAAAGGGTCCAAGAAGCAAGGAAACAGCACAAGAGACAAAGGTGAATGCAGTTCCCAGGACTACAGAGCTCCGGCAGCCTCAGAGACGAATCTATACTGGAGCACGCTGAGGCTCTAAGACCATTTCCAGAAGGAAAGAAAAGCACAACAGTGTATTTAATGAACAAAGAGGAGATTTAACAATATGGGAAACTGGGTACAGGGTACGCTCAAACTTTCTGTACTATCCTTGCAACTTTTCTGTAAATCTAAAATTATTCTAAATTATTTTTTAATGTCTATTTATTTTTGAGAGAGAGACAGAGACAGAGCATGAGCTGGGGAGGGGCAGAGGGAAAGGGAGACACAGAACCTAAAGCAGACTCCAGGCTCTAAGCTGTCAGCACAGAGTCCGATGCAAGGCTCGAACTCACGAACTGTGAGACTGACCTGAGCCGAAGTTGAAAGCTCAACCGTGACCCACCCAGGTGCCCCTAAAATTATTCCAAACAAAACATGTATTTAAAAAACAGAATGATGTTGGCAGATTAGAATCAGGGAGGTAAATATGAATTGATGGTGACTGAAAAAGAATTAAGCCCGTATGTTTCTTCAGCCTAAAATTGGAACATCAAGAAGTTAAAATATAAACATGCTATTTAAAGATGTGGAGGTCAATTTCAAATACATGAGGAGTTGGAAGTGAATAGGAAGCAGTGGGTAGGGGAGGACTGTTTTAGTGTCAAGCCTTGTTATGCTGTTTGATGCTAAGTCATGTACATGTATAACTTGATAAAAATAGAAAATTAAAAGGACAAGATGTGGTCCCCATATATTAGCCAGATTTTGCAGGGAAATTTTATTGTTCAATAATCTCTCCCATTGCCCCCTCATGTTACCTTGTCAAACCATACCTATGCTTCAAGAAATAATTTGATTTGGGAAAATCAGCCTCTCTAAGAGGGGAAACCAGTAACAGGTCTGTCATCTGCATATTTAGCATTTGGATATAAATGACACTCCTGAAATTGTGTCCAAAAAATAACATAACTCATCCTTAGGTTAAAGAAAATTGTTCACTGTTTACAGAAGGACTTCTATTTTCCACAGGTGCATGTTAAACTACCTCCCATTTTGTAAAAGCAAGGCAAAGTACATATTAAAGAAGTCTTCATGTATCTTCTTTATTTCACCAGATATTTCAGGATACAGGATGTAACTTGTGTTTATACTTTCCCAAATATTTTCAAGTATTAATATTTTGAAAATACTTGAAAATGGGTAAAAGAAATGTTTCCTGTAAGAGTATTCATTCTGTGGCTGTGGAATCCTCCTTTGACTATCAATTATTTCTGTATTGGTAAAAGTGGGGAGTTATTTATGCCATTTCTCCTTCATAAACGACAGGGCATACAATTAGAGAGCCCTTACTCATCTTTAAATTATCTTAACTAAGGTGCTTCTAGAAAAAATCTGGTTATCATCTCTATATATTGCAATTAGAGTTTTTTCTCTGGTATAACTTGTGTCTTTGTCCCTTTCATCCCAGAAAACAAGATGTCCTTGTTGAAGTGCCATTCCTCTATGTCAATAGTTTCCTTGACCTATGCAGTGGGGCTGGTGACAATATGCACATTTTCTTCCCTTGATGCAAATGTGTTTCATTAATTGTGCCCTCAATTTTTGCAGTATCTTCAACATTCCTGTGCCCTTCAGTTCACACCACCCTGCATTTGCCTAGATATCCTGTTGTCTTCCATCTACCTCACTTGACTAAACCCACAAAACTGAATTGTAATGGGTAGATGGAAACCTGGTGGGAGAGAATGGAAATGAATTTTAAGTCAAGATTAAATTTCATTCTAGGCTTCCAAAGGAATCAATATGTCTATGACCTTAAGATTTTTTCAGGCATCTGCAAATGAACTATTTTGATTAAACTACAAATGATTTTAAGTTTATGCATAAGCTTGTGGATAATTTTTAGAAAGCAATTTTTGTTCAGATGATAATTAGCAAGATGTTTTTGTGAATTAATTTATTTCTCCTGTTCTTTTTCCTTAATAAAAATTTCATGATACCTGAAAAAAACTGCCTTATGACTCATAGGCAGTTTTTCTACACCTCCTAGGATTAAAATAATGCCCAAATGATTGTGGATTGCCCTACTTTTGCCTTTATTATTACGTAGATTTATCAGGAACCTGGATCACATATAAAGCAAACCCTAGTACGTCCAAAGGCATAGCTTTGGGTGAAGAGAATAAAGGTATTCAATCTAGTCATCTTATTCTAGGGCTATCGATGGAGGGAATCATGGAAGAGGTGGCAGCTAGGAGAAGCTTACCCAGAATTCCAGCCTTAGATGCAGTCTTTCAAACTCCTACTACTTCCTTTTCCCACATTCAGCGATCTTTCCCTCCATACTCTTAGCTTACACTCTATTAATCTCAATTCTATGACCTGTGGAGGAGTACTCATTTTTTCCAACATTATCCTATATTCTTAATGTTTCGCACTCATTTTCTTTTAAAATGGTAGTCAGAGGGACGCCTGGGTGGCTTAGTCGGTTAAGCGTCTGACTTTCGCTTAGGTCATGATCTCGCGGTTCGTGGGTTCCAGCCCCGCATCAGGCTCTGTGCTGACTGCCAGCTCAGAGCCTGGAGCCTGCTTCAGATTCTGTGTCTTCCTCTCTCTCTGACCCTCCCCCGCTCACGCTGTCTCTCTCTCTCCTAGAAATAAATAAAACATTAAAAAAAATTAAAACAATAATAAAATAAAATGGTAGTCAGAAATAATAGGTACAATTAATTATGTCCTTGTATGTATTATCAGAATTTATGATAGCCCTAGGAGTACTATTATTATCCTGTTTTACAGTTGAGGAAATTGGATCTTGAGAAGTTATGTAAATTGTCCAAAGTCAGATCATTAGCTGGGACCAGATCCAATGGATGTTAATACCTGTGCATTTAACTTCCATGTTATAGGCGTCTGTTCGTCCCAAGTCCACACTCCTCACTTGCACGACTCCTTGTTTATCTCCATTACTCTCTAAAAGCCAGGATGCAGCCAAAGCTTCTGCAGAGACTTCACCTTCTGGGAAAGACTTCTTTCCTACTATTATATCAAACACTTTTGGTTTGATTCTCTAATCTCACAGTTTCTGCATCTCCTCAATTTGAAATTCTTGTTCTGCCTTTCATGATCTCTTTGAAAGAAATGTTAGCTTTCTTTCACACCTCCCTTTCCTTCTCCCCCCTGGATTGCCTTCCTTCTCCTTTTTGCTCTCTAAGGGTATCCCCCTCGGTTATATCCTTAGCTCCATTCTCTCCAGGCTCACATTTTCTTGCTTTGAACTTTACATAAGCACTGAAGACAGATCCTGTCACATCACACCTAATATAAGTTTGCTATATTATCTGAGAATATTCAATTCTGCTATAAAAACTACAAAACAAGATGGATGAAATGTATAAGAAGTGTTAAGCATAGATAATAAGTTTGTGGCTTATGACACACAGGCAAACTCATGGCCTATGCTAAGTATGGATAATGACTAAATAGATCTTGTGAGACATAGGCAGATGCATGAGTAAGTTAGTAACCTGTAACATGTATTATCGATGGTGGTAAAGGAACAAATACAAATGTTACCTATAACCGAAAGGGATGGGAAAGCCAAATTATGATCATGCCCTACTCCCACACACAGCAGAAGTACTGCTATTCTTTTGAAAGCTTTCAGCATTTTGTTTGAACTTCTTATAGGCTACCTTTTCCTTCCATGCACACATCTTATCTCCACATTTAGACTGAAAGCTCCCAGAAAGAAGGCCAGGCCTACTAACACATACATCCTTAATTTCTAGGAGCATTTGATACCCAGAGCTGCTGCCTCATACAGCTGAATAGATGATGTCGTAACATGGGCATCTTAGCTAGAAGTTAACTCCTTCTCTTTTACTATCATTTTTATAAAGCTGTTCATCTGTGAAATAACTGATATTTTTAAAATTCAGCATTTTATCAATACTTAATGTTCTCCACTTCTCTCAGTAGTTAAAACGTGTATCACTCGGGTCGTTTAGAAGAGTCTTTTTTTTTTTTTTGACTGAAAACAAACAACTAAAAATAATCTGCACCTGCGTATGCTGGTATGTGACACTTTATTTTTAATATAGTAACACTATGTAATATAGAGATAGTACAGTATAGCAGGTAAAATCATTGACTTTGGAGTCCAGTGTCCAGTTTCAAGACCTGGATTTGTAATTTACTATATCGGCAACGTTAAGTAAGTTTATTTTTTACTTAACTTCTCCTATGTCCTCTTCTATAAATGGTAGGGAAATAGAAATGGTACCTAGTGCACAGGGCTATTGTATAAAATAAGTGAATGAAAGCAGGCAAAAAGTGCTTAGAACACTGCCTGGCAAGTGTTGAACTGTCAGGACTTGTTAGCTCTTATTATAAAAAGCTACAAATCCTACAAAGCCATTTTAAGACAGATTTCATTCTCTCCTCTCTGTCTGAATAACCTTCCAGCCAGAACTGTTTGCCTTTCAAAACCAGATTCTAGTCTCCCATCCTCCCTAGATAAGCAAATACATACACACGGATTATCAAAGCCAAGAAAAGCTGAAAGAAAATGCTGACAGTCATTAACTCTAATAATACTCCCTTTATATTTGTTTTGTCCTGTTGAGTATATGAGCCATTTTAACACTTATTGCATCATTGAATTTTCAAAACACCTCTGCAACAAAAGTGACTGGTGTTATTTCTCATTTTTGAAAGATAAGGAAACTAACGCACAAGGGGGTTAAAATGGTTTCTTTAAAAAAAAAAAAAAGGTGGTTTGGCTTTGTCATGTGGAGGTTGACCATGAACTCTGGGCATTGCAGCTCCTGACAAAAGACCTTCTTTCTGCCTAACAGTATAAAGGGTTGTACTGACATATTTTAAGAGTTGGAATAGTTTCAAGCCAATGGTCTCTGACTAGCCTGCCTCTATACCCTTTTTCATTTTAAAATTTCCAATAAGGAGGCACCTGGTTAAGCATCCGACTCTTGATTTTGGCTCAAGTCACGATCTCCCACTGTGTGGGCTCAAACTCCCCATCACACTCTGCACTGATAGCACAGCACCTGCTTGGGATTCTCTCTTTCCCTCTCTCTCTGCTCCTCTGCCGCTCATGCTTGCTCTCTCTTTCAAAATGAATAAATAAACTTAAAAAAATATAATTTTTGGTAGGGAGAAGTACCTTAATATTTGTTCCTCTCAAGGATTTTGCCACTCGGATCTTCCATCCATTCAGGATGATCTTTAAGTTCTCAGGAAATGCAAAGTAAAGCCTTCATATAAAAACCGCTGTATTTCCCTCATTCACACCATGTTGCTTTTGTCACGCTGAGTGACCGCGTAACAGGATTTAGAGCAGCACAGACTCAGAGATAGATTGTCTGAGTTTAATTCTTATTTGCCACTTACCAGCTCCATGACCTTAAGAAAATTATTTAACTTCTCTGTGCCTCAGTCACCCCATCTATAAAGAGGGAGAACAATACTACCGCCTCTTTGTGTTTCCCTGTGAAGATTGTAAAGAATATGTGCACCAAATATTCAAGACAGCACCTGACGAAACAGGTGTGGGCTCCTGTTGTTATTATTTTGTATAGGAATATAGTCTTAATTCTTTCTCACTTTCTCAGCTAGTACTGCTCAGCCGCTTAATGCAGAAATTGTCACTGTGTGAGCCAAAACGACCATATCCCATAATGATCAAGTGCTTAAACTAAAGCACCGCATTGCACCTCTCACCTAAGGTCTTTGACTCTCCCAGAACTCCTTTCCCTCACATACCTTGAATGAAAATATCTGTGATCTCATATTGCCCCAAAATATATCTTGACGACTCAGTTTCCTGACTTTTACCCTTGTCACCATGATCACCCTCCAGTTGCAGCTAAGGAATAGGTTGCTATGGCAACACTCACCACCCACAGTCAACAGTCAAATTTCATTTCTCAGATACAACTATTAGAAAATAAATGATCCATGTAACATTCTTTGCGTTTGTTTCCCTGTTCATTTGCAAAATCTCCTACCTGTTTGAGGCACTCATAAATGTAATAAAAATGCCTTTAAAAAATGTGAACAATAATTTGTTAATTCAGACAAAAACAATATTTGAGTTTTCAGTGTTTTAAAAATAGCTTTCTGTCAACATAAGTTTAAAAAAAAAAGCACAGTCATAAGCTACTTTAGTCTCAGATTTTGTTTAGTCAAACTGCTTATTTTATAATAGGAACATCAAATGAATTGTAACATGTCATTTGCTACAACGTATTTTCCCTCTTTTATTTTTACACTCAGAGCAAAAAATGACTTATTCAACTGTTTCAGAAATAAGAAGTATGGAGAATTTCCACCTTTCTTCAATAGCCTTCTCACCAAGTCCATCTTTTTTTTTTTTTTTTTAATGTTTTATTTATTTCTTGGAGAGAGAGAGAGACAGCGTGAGCAGGGGAGGGTCAGAGAGAGAGGGAGTCACAGACTGAAACAGGCTCCAGGCTCCGAGCTGGCAGTCAGCACAGAGCCTGACGCGGGGCCCGAACCCACGAACCGCGAGATCATGACCTAAGCGAAAGTCGGACGCTTAGCCGACTAAGCCACCCAGGCGCCCCTCACCAAGTCCATCTTTATGCCCCCCATCTGGCTCATGAAACGTATACTGGCAGTGCCCAACACCACACATTTCTAGGATACTTTTCCACATGCACAGTCAGCGAAAACCTAGACCAGGTCCCACATCAGGACATGTGTCTACAGCAATCATGTTTATTCCTTTTCATACCTGACTCCTCAAACTTCTCCTGGTGATTCTGTAATAAGCCAAGGTTATGGCTGAGTTTTCCCAATGCTGGAGGCATGAAAATGGAGGTAAGGAGGAAGCCCTACTCCATCGACTCCATCTCTCTACCTTGTCGAGAAATAGGTGAACAAGCAGAAGCCTCCACCCTCGCTCCCTTCCTTCTATCTTCCCATCTTTCCCTATCTGATGCTCTCCCTCCACCCCCGCCCAATCTCTCATAATACTCTTCACTGGTGATTATTAAGCATATTGAAAACAGCATTTAAAAGAAATATACATGGATATAGTAACACTATAAGTTTATCAAAAGAGTAAAGCCAAGAAAGATTTAGGGCAATGATCATATAAGAACTTCTTTGAATAAAACACTTGGGAATTTTGATCAAGTGCCATTAAGAATCAGTGTACAAAGAGGCACCTGGGTGGCTCAGTTGATTGAGAGTCTAACTTCAGCTCAGGTCATGATCTCACAGCTCATGAGTTCCACCACTGCATCAGGCTCTGTGCTGACAGCTCAGATTCTGTGTGTCTCTCTCTGTTCTTTCCCTGCTCATGCTCTCTCTCTCCCTCTCTCTCTCCCTCTCCCTCTCTCTCTCTCTCTCTCCCCCTCTCTCTCTCTCAAATAAAGAAACATTAAAAAAAATCAGTGTATATAGGGACACCTGGGTGGCTCAGTCAGTTAAGTGTCTGGCCCTTGATTTCAGCTCAGGTCATGATCTCATGGTTTGTGAATTCGAACCCCACATCAGGCTCCACAATGACAGTGCGGTGCCTACTTGGAATTCTCTCTCTCCCTCTTTCTCTCTCTCTCTCTCAAAATAAATAAATAAAATTAACAAAGAATAAAGAGAAAAACAGTGTATATAAATATAATAATTGATTTTCATTTCTCTAAACCAGTAGGCCCCCTTTTGCATTTTAACTTTTGTAGGGTCTCGATTCATTTAAAACAATAAAGACTCATTTATATGTGTAGACAAAGGAGACAAGCACAACTTGTAGGAGTATACAAATAAGAAGGCATTTTACTTATTTTTTATTTTTTTAGGGAGGGGGTAGAAGGAGAGATAGAAAATCTTAGGCTCCACACTCGCATGGAGCCCAATACAGGGCTTGATCCTAAGCCCACCTGAGCCAAAATCAAGAGTCAGACAATTAACTGATTGAGTCACCCAGATGTCCCAGAAGGCATTTTAAAAAATATGTCCTCATAGGGGCACCTGGGTGGCTCAGTCAGTTAAGCAGCCAACTTCGGCTCAGGTCATGATCCTGCGGTTGGTGAGTTCTAGCCCTGCATTAGGCTCTGTGCTGACAGCTCAGCACCTGGAGCCTGCTTCGAATTCTTTGTCTTCCTCTCTCTCTCTGCCCCTCTCTGGCTCACTCTCTGTCTCTCAAAAATAAATAAATGTTAAAATTTTTTTTAAAAAATATGTCCTTATAATATGATATGTAGCAATAATTGTGAGATTTAGCCTCACTTTGTGTTGAGTAAGACAGTCACTCTGAAATTTCAAAGATGGGTTTTTTTAATTCAGAAAAAATATGACAGAGATTCTTACAAAAATTCTAAATATCAGACAAGTCCTTCCTGCTATACTGACATTTTCTGTTCAAGGTGAGTAAATACTACAGCCAAAAATCAATGAAGTAATTCCTTTTGAGAAGCAACGTGGATAGGTGGTAGAAAGGTGATGGGTGTAGATTAGGAAAACTGGCATCATAATAGGCAGCAAGGAGCCCAAACTCCATGGAATGAGATAACTCCCTACTGTGGAAAGTCTAGCTTTCCAGGAAAGATTAGTGGAGAGTTTCACTACAGTTGGCCAGGGATGAAAAGACTTATCTTATTAAAAGTTTTTCCAAGTCAATGTTTAAAATACTAGATGAATATAATTGTCAACCTATAATAACTATTTCTTTCTCTTGTAGCTAATGCATTAGACCCCCTGGTAATTATACTTTTAAGCAAGTTAAGTAGCAGTTAAAGAAAATTAGATTTCAGCATAATGCAAAGAAAAAAGCATCGCTTAAATCCCTTATATTTGGGATGAGAAGAAGCAGAAGCAATTTCCTGGGAAGAGGTGGTTCATCTACAAATCAAAGGAAATTTCCTGCTGGTGAAATGGAGACCAAGCCAAATCTCAACAAGAAGCATCTAGATTGTTATCCTAATGAGATTCAGGTGGAGATAGTTGTTGCCAAATTCAGTTGTTTCTAGTATTTCACTATCTTCATTTAAGACTTCAGAATGTTTGAAATTAATAAGAGGTATTAGTGCAATATACCCCTGACAACTATTCAAGACAGCATGGAAATTCACCAAAAGCTTTGCAAGCTTGGAATTAAGCTTTCAGAGTATGTTAATCGAAACATGAAAGAAAGTAATTCTCTCTCTCATCATGTCAATGGAAGATGTGTTTTCCAGACCATTCTTCTTGTGTCCAGTACTAATAAGAAGGACTTCCATTTGAATTCCTTTAAAAGCACATGCAGTTTAAACTTGTAAACGTGGTTAACTTGTCCACTATACCTAAGGAACTAAAAGATTTGCACCTTGACCCTATTTTCTTTCCAACTGCTTTGAAAGGAGAGCACATTAGTGCGCTGAACTCTGTGAGCAGTGTCTGATGTAATGAGTGGATGATTTAAAGCAGGATGCGAGCACAAGATGCCCTTGCAAAAATGACCTCCAGGATGTAGAGACCAGGGGCCCAAAGCAAAGAAAGCTAGCCTCCATGGGCAACCAGACATTCCAGTTTGTCAAATAAAGCATAAGTTTATTATTTTAGTTATGAAAAGGCAAGTTGTGGTTTTAACTGGCCTCTGTCAATAAAACAGTACATCCATGGGCTCCATTTATTATCAAACAATCTGCTTTTTGCTATTCTGGTTGCTCCAGAAGATATTGATACAGTCCCATTGCAAAGTATCAATACTTCAAGAAATGAAATTAGGAAACAGGACTATCACACAGGAAACAATAGCAAATAATACAAGGTGGTATGTTCATAGAGCAAAAGCTTCTAGTCCTGTTGCCTGGTGAACTGGGGAGACCCCGGGCCCTGGAGGCTTCCACCTAGTCCATCCCAAAGATGTTGCAAAAGGGTCTTGGAATCATCACGACAAAGAACTCAAAGACAGACATGACACAGTGGATGGGTGACATAAGTGGAAAGGTTTATTAAAGCAAAAGTATACTGTAGGAGATGTGAAAGCAGGCGAGCTCAAAAGAGAGCGAGCTGCGTGTCTTGGGGTAAGAGTCTCTATCTTTTATTGACAGTTATTAACAAATGAGTGGAATATCATTACTTGGGTCAGGGATTTTTTGGAAGCAGGGTTTCATGCCGTTTCTTTCTTATTTGGTCAAAGGTTTCTCGCCTCCTTTCTCGGCCATCTTGGGCCTGTCTGGTTTGATCTGGCTTCTTCTGGCTTTGTTTTGGATTGCTGCCAGGACAAGTCTCTGACTCTGATACCTGGCCATGACTTTCTCTTTCTTGGCCTCGAGGCATCCTGTTAGAACCTAACTAACTGCCTATTCTAACAGTGCTGTATGAGGGAATAAGAAGCCATGTGGAATTTTTTAAACTGGAAGCAAGAGTGGGGAGAGAAGGGGAGAGGAGGGTGTCCTAAGCGGATATGTGCTTTATAATCCCATGGAGGTAGTGTGGAGGACAGAGTGTGCAGGGTGGAAGAGGCAGTGGAGAGTTGCAGGAAGCTGATTTGGAAGCAGTTAGAAGAGGCTTAAGTGACTTAGAGCAGAGGTGTAAGAGCAGAAAGACCACAACAGATCCATTCAAGAGACATGTCTAAGGTGGAGCCACAGGAAAAAAGTGGCCACTTGTTCATGGAAGAGAGGAAGAGAAAGATTCAAGGCTATCTCTGGTTTCTCCTTTGGAGAAGGATCTTAACTTGAAATAGGCAGTCTGTGTAATTTGGGCATGGAATGATGAAACTTAAGTCTAACGGCAGGATGCTTTTGACGTTGGAAAATCCATGTAAATACTGTGAATGTAGGTCACGCTTCTGATAGAACTCAGGGCTCAATTGACTACAGGTGATATACATTTAAAAACGAAAAGCAGGTTCTGTCTGCAGTGTTCTCACCATCCAATAACCCTGAAAAGGGAGCCCTAACATTCCCTTTGTAGTGGTTCACAAACTAGATATTGAGCTACCATTCTCACTCACTCCTTCAGTAGGATTTGATCTTGTTTCTACTTTTACAAGAGCTACTCAGCCTTGATCTTCCACAAATCACACAGCCTCCACTTCCCAGGACCAGTGAGTCTTAAGTGTACGCTCTCTGAATACACTTCTAGCCCCCTTGTACTTTCCTTCATAGCACTTACCATACTTTGTTGCTATCCATCTGTTAACAGATGGATATTGTCTTTCACAAGCTCATAGATTCCTTTAAAGCATAGAGATATTTCTATTTATCACTGTATTCCCAGTATGGGGCTCAGTGCCAAGGATGTGGAAGATGCTTTATGATATATGTTGAATAAATGGATGAATTTTCAGTTTCATTGCCCTTGATGCTTTGAGTACCTCACACACGTTGTCTCCATGATCAGGAATTTGATAGTCAATCATGTGACTGAAGAGAAAATGAAAGATAAAGATAAAAGAATGATGGGAAAATATAAATGGATTTAATGTTGAATTAGGTATTGGAGGTGGAGAAAGTAATGCCAGTGACTTAAGCCTGGGTGGCTATAAACTTTCTCTTTCTTATCTCATGCTTTGGGGAATGCTACACGATAGGCCACAAAAAAAAAAAAATACTCTATTTTGGCAGTTAAGTCAGGGTATACTCAGATTCAGATTACAAAGTGCTCAATAATATGATAACTTCATTTTTACTTTTTTGAGGAATCACCATACTGTTTTCCATTAGCAGCTGTACCATTTTATATTACCACCAAACATGGTATATAAAGCACATGGTATATAAAGCACCAAACGTGGTATATAAAGTACACCAACATGAATATACTTGACACTCCTAGACTATATACTTAAAAATTGTTACAATGGTAAATCTTATGTGTTTTTACCACCATTAAAAAAGCTGTTCATTGGACACCTACTGCATGCTGCCAAGCACACTGGGGGCATCTCACTTGACAGATTCCTTAGATGGTACTGACACCTCTAAAGCCAAGTGTTTCAGTGAGGAGCTAGAGGGGAGAAGTTGGAGAGTTAGATTAATAAATCCATTCTACTTTTACCACTACCCTGAATTTTTATCCAGATGGACTAAAGTATTTCCAGTGTTTCTAAAAGACTAAATACCAGGTTTTTCTTTTTGTATTGAAGAATGATTGACATACAATATTGTATTCATTTTAGGTATACACCATAGTGACTAAATATTTATATATATGTTACAAAATGGTCACCAGAGAAGTCTAGTTACCATCTGTCATTGACCATATTCTCAAAAACCAGTTTTAAGATTGACTGCAAAGTAGTGTGAAGAAATTAGGTAATTTCATAAATTTCATTTGGTCTTTCTTCATTTACCATTTTGTTTTTATTAAGCTGCCCCAGGCTGGGCTTGAGATGATTTCATCCTCTTTCATCATTTGATTTTCCCCTAAATCCTCCTATACCCTAATTATTAATACTGATGGAGATGCCAGTAACTTAAAACATCAAAAGGGTATTTGGCCTCTGACATGTCCCTCGTATTTCTGGGCTCTTTTAAGAATCCAGAGTATTCTCTTTAGCAGTTTTAAACACTGTAGGGAACAAATTTCCTGAACATGAACATACTTTCAATAGTAAACATATTACACTTATTCCCTGTTGACTAAAAATATAGGGTGTGTGTGTGTGTGTGTGTGTGCGTGTGAGTGCGTGTGCGTGTGTGCGTGTGTGTCTTCCCAAGTGGAGAAGGTTTGGAGGAGAATGAAGACTGGGAAAGTCCCTTCAAGGTTGAGAAGTAGCAAAGGTAGAGATTTTTTATTCCAAGAGGCCAGCAAATTGAATTCTTATCCCTCATCTCCAAAGAGGGATAAGACGGGGTTTATTTAGAGTCATGAAGAGAGAGTCAGAGACAGACCAGGGGAATTGCCCTCTCACTGCTGGGGTGAGATTGCTAGGTGTGGCAAAGTCTCGGTGTGTGCATCTGTTGCTTAACAAAGGGGACCTGGCAGAGCTTTTTCTGAATTCTTTCAGTACAGAGAGGGAAAGAGGATTTCCTGCTCTGCTGGTGAAGCCTTCTTGGTGCTGAAATCAGCTTTCTCCACAGTCCTGCTATTCCTTAAGGAGGGTCTAGGAGTGAGTGAGGAGGGATTTATACAGCCTACCCACACCCCTGCCTGTTTTTGCTGGTTTTCCATGCCACTGAGCAGAACACCCAAAGTACATAAGAGGCACACCACACTCGCCACCGTATATCCCCACCTTGTCCTGAATATACGTTTAGATACCATGCCAAGAATGCTGCAGTAGTTCAAGATACCTCAGGTTGTAACAGACGGTGGATTTCTAAGCTCCTTCCTTGCTCTCTACCTCATCTCCTATGACTCAGGGTGACTTTGTCAGTAGAAAACCAGGAAACCTATATGTCTCCAGAGGATTCCCCACTTAGATTTCCAGTTAGCACATGCCTGATCACACAGTGTGTATGGAAGGGATATGATTAAACAATGACATAGTCACAAATCCATTTAAAATTGTGAATTCGTATGCTAACTATGAGGTAATGAGACAGTTGGTACAAAATATTCCAATCTGTCAATAACTCAAAATCAAATCCACAGTAAGACCATTCACAAAAGGGGTAATTTAGCAAAAATATAGTAATAATGATCTTAGATGTATGTGTACTCTAACTATAGTATAGCAAATAGCACTTTTCCCTCTCTCCCCACTATAATAAATCATGTCATATTATGAGAGGTTGGTACAAAACAAAGAGGCAGTGTACCAAAAAGATATATGGCATTGATTTTATTGAATAGGCTTACCTAAATCACTGCTATTTTAAAATGAAAATTCCTGATGCTAAATCTGAAGGTTAAACAAAAATCTTCTGAATGTATCAGATTTGAAATACTGTATAATAGTAAGAATAAATCATAAGAATGGAATAGACAAGCAAATTTAGAATCTGTTGGGCAGGGGTGTGTGAATTTATCAGAATCATAGGCCTTAAAATAGTCCAGCTATTAAGTTTGACTAATAATAATTTCAAGATTCCCACTGCCTCTACAAGGTAAATGCTCAGGTAACTGCTGATTATCCCCAGTACTTAGAAAGTGATAACAGATAAGCCTAATAGGATTTGAATTTAAGTAGCTGTGATTTTTTTCCCCTCCCTCTTCCGGCTTTGTGAAGTGGAAATTGTACAGGCTGCAATAGAAAAGGCACCCTTTCAGACTTAAGGCATGCCCTGATGATCAGGCACACTTACCATACAAATCCTCCAAGACCAAATCATAGCATGAAACTAGGGTTGGATCAGGCAACACAAGCTGCTAAATAAAAATGCTGACATTGTTACAATAAGAATTTTTTAAAGTTTATTTATTCTGAGAGAGAGAGCACATACACAAGTAGGGGAGGGCCAGAGAAAGAGGGAAAGGGAAAGAGAGAATCCCAAGCAGGCTCAGCACTGTCAGTGCAGAACTCAAAACGGGGCTTGGCTTCATGAACTGTGAGATCATGACCTGAGCCAAAACCAACAGTCAGAGCTGAACCAACTGTGCCACTCAGGCACGCCAAGAATTTCTTAACAGTTTCTAAAGCAGTATTTCAGATCAGTTTATTAGGAGACACACTAGCCAATGAACCTAGAACAGCTGGCCTCATGGAAAAATTATCTGATTCTTGAAAAAGTGCTAGAAAATCCTGTGTGTTCAGTTACTAACATACTGCATTTTTGCTAAATCACTGGATTTTATCATATTTGTTTGTACTATATATGTGTGTACACTGTGTATGTGTGTGTTCAGTCAAGTGTCATGTCTTGAGTGCTTACTGTATACCAGCCAAATTACTATGGACCTGGGATAAGGGCTTGAAAGAGAGATATAATCACCGCCCCAGGAAAACACAGCCTCACAGAGCTGTGCTTCTCAAACTTTTAATGTGCATACAAATCACCTAGGGATCTCATTAGTATGCAAATTCTGATCCAGTGTGTCTAGGGGAAAGCTGAGATTCTGCATTTCTAATATACTCCCTTTTAATGCTGATGTTGCTGGCATTTAGGTGGCAAATGTTGGAGGACACAAACATTAAATCACACAAATAACCATACGCTTACATTTGTGATAAGTGCTGTGAAGAAATAAATACAAGGATCTATGAGATCAAATAAAGTGGGGGACCCAATCTATACGTCAGGGCTAGAGGAGGGGATATTTAAGCCAAACGCTGAAGGAGGGAGGTGGGAGATATGTCAGGCTAAGTTATTGAGGCCCAGTGTTGTAAATGTCACATGTACCTTTGGTGTCTTTCTGCCTGAAGGTGTTTTCCAGACACCAGAGTGTGTGACCTGTGCTCAGGAATTTCCTGAAGTACCTAAAGCCAAATACCCTGGAGCTCTTATTTGCTTCAGGGACGGGAATTTGTAAATAAACATCCCAGCTTCCCCAAGCCTTAGTGGGACACACTTAGGTTTCACAGTCTCCCAGAGGGTTCCCAGCAGAATTGTGCCCTAGCAACCCACAGCATAACTCTTATATTAACTTTGACTTTCCTTTGTTCCCTGTATCAGATCCCTACTCCAGGCCAACGACTCTGGTCTCACTTCCAAATAATTTACTTTCTCTTAAATCCTTGTTTTAGAGTTTGCTTTTGAGGGAACTCAGATTTAGAAACCAACCTAGTCAGAGAGGACAACAAACAGTCATACACACACACACACACACACACACACACACACACACACAACGAGATAGAAATGGTAGAAATCAAAGGGGAAGAAAGACACGGAAACCTGAGGTGAACACAGACTACTTCTGCTCTTGGACATTTGCCTCCAGTCCTGGTGATCTTGAATTTCTGTTTTAACGACCTCACGGGAAAAGAGGAACAAGTTGTAAACTGACCCTATTCTATTTCATGAATTGGATGGTGGCTTCGTGGTTGTTTGGAAAACTGTACCTAAGTGGCTTAAGCGTTTTACTATATGTATATTACACTCCATGATTTTTTAAAATGTAAGTTTAAAAAGTCTGACGAGAGGAATGATTTAGGTAAAGGGGAATGGTGTAAGAATTGCATAGATGTTTTGGAAGAACAGAGAACAGGCAAGTGTAGCTGGATCATGATGAACAACTGAACAACAGGAAGGATGATGGAAGATTCATTCATACATTCATTACTCTTTTGTGACAAGTACGACATCTTTTTATTTTCTTCTAAGAGAGAAAGCACATGCGCAGAGAGAGAGAATCCCAAGAAGGCTCTACACTCAGTGCGAAGCCCCATGCAGGGCTCAATCTCACAAACCACAAAATCATGACCTGAGCAGAAGTATTCTCTTTAGCAGTTTTAAACACTGTAGGGAACAAATTTCCTGAACATGAACATACTTTCAATAGTAAACATATTACACTTATTCCCTGTTGACTAAAAATATAGGGGGGGGGGTGTGTATGTGCGTGTGCGTGTGAGTGTGGGTGTGTGTGTGTGTGTGTGTGTCTTCCCAAGTGGAGAAGGTTTGGAGAATGAAGACTGGGAAAGTCCCTTCAAGGTTGAGAAGTAGCAAAGGTAGAGGTTTGTGAATTCGAGCCCTCTCTCTTTCTGCCTCACCCCTGCTTGTTCTCTCTCTCTTTCTGTCTCTCTCTCTCTCTCCCATTCTCAAAATAAATAAATAAACTTTGAAAAAAGAGGGCAGTGCCTATAGGTCTCAGCAAAATTTTTGAGCTTTATTTTAGGAGCAGTGGAAAGTCATTAAAGGTATTTACACAGAAGAGACAAATAATCATTCTAAGGTTCTTAAAGATCATCCTGATGGCTCTGTGATGAATGGTTTCTATGGGTCCAGAATGATGTAGGTAGCCCAGTGAGAAGACATATGATAGGGGCTGACTAGGATGCTAGAGTAGAGACATACAATTGGATCTATTCAAGTTATTCTGTAGACTTAGAATGGAATATTCCTTATATATACTTCTTGTACAGACCCTACCCCCTAAAGGAAATCATTAATCCCTGGGCCCTATCTTTTTAGCTACAGCGACCGAGCCAATAACTGACAAATGGCTGAAACTGGATCAGTCAGAATCCTTTCTTGGGATATTCCTGATGGAGCTGGAGAGTAACTCTCCTTCTTTAGTAGAATGTTGTAATGCCATGAGAACTGCCAGTGGTCTTGTTCAAGACTGTTTCAAGAAAGGCAGAAGGAAGTAGGAGAGGATGCAACCACGAAAAGAGAGAAGAAAGGGAGAGAGACGGAGACAAGTCCTCATGGGATAGAATCTCCCAGTTGATGTGGTTTTAGCAGCACTTTGACTATTGGAACTATTCCAGACTTTTTTCCGGTTCCACAAATCATATTAATCCCCTTTTGCATTTAGTTAGTTTAAGTTGGCTTTCTTTCAGTTACAATGGAAGAAACCTGAGCAATATAAAAGGTAAAAGAGCTGGAGGTGAGCACCTTGGAGGATAGGTGTGTCATTTACCAAATAGATGAGGGCTAGATGAGAAGCTGCCTTAGGAAGGTAGAACCAAACTATTGTTGATAAAATGAGAATTTGAAATACCTATAGGATCTCAAAGTGGAAATATTAAATAGATAGTGGAAATTAGAATTTAGAGCTCAGCCAAGAGGAATGGAGTGTGGATATAAGCTTAGACATCACTAGCAAAGAGTTAATATCCAACCATCTGGGATGATATAAGATGAATTAAATGAGGGAGAGAATGTCCAGTGGAAAGAGAAGAGAACCCAGGACTAGGTCCTGAAGAACTCCGAGACCCATGGACCTGATGCCATATGAGATAGATAACCAAGCTTCCACAAAGGAAGTCTGCAAGCCGCCCACCATGTCCCGGCCACCATACAGCTGTAGTTTGTTTGCTGGATGATGTTAACTAATCCTACAAGTTTCACCTTCATTGTTATCCGTCAAAAAAAAAACCCAACCAAACAAAAAAGGCTGAGTGAGGAATCTGTGAGTGTCTGTAACTGTGTCACTTTAAACTAATGAGACTGGACATAAACATTAAAAAGATAAAGTAATGAGACTGTTTTTCAAGGGTGGTTCATAAACTGGCTCTGTAAGCAATCTTGAAAAAAAAAATCTGAGTAGTAGGATAAACATTTATACTTTAGAACTTGCTGGGCGTTTGGATTATAGCAAGCCTTTTGTGTGCATGAGTCATTCCTCCATTATTTCTTGATTATAAACTTGGCAATGGGGAAGTACACTAATTCTGTAATGGTCACTGGAGAGTAATTTTTTTATATTACCTCCAGGGTACATGAAATAAGGTCAGCACTGTCTGTTTAGAAAGCAGTTTGAGTGAAGGAGCTGCAAGTTTAATGTTGTTTTAAGTTTCTTATTTCTGTATTTAGTCCTATTGTTCACTAAACCAGAAGAGTACCTATCACTGGACATACATATCTGAGATGACTGACTATATGTAAATAAATGAAAATGTCATATATACAACACTACCTAGAAGAACTCTTTATCTAATCAGGTATATATGAATTTCTTAGGTTATGAGCCTGTATGATTTGTTGGGTTAAGAGTCAGACCATATATCCTCATGAAGTCGTAATGACGATTAGGAGTTGTGTTTTCAGCAAATATAATTACCAGATTCTGTCATTTGTTAAACATTTTGTGGACACTTGAGACATGAAATTTAAAATTTTTCTCAGTTAAATACATAAAAATATTGATCATTGATCATTTTGTTAAGATCTGATGCCATTCTAAAAGGCTACATAGAAATAAATCTTCACAATTCTTAGTCTCTAGCTTAGATTAGTTTCTGAATGCCATGTTCTCCTAATGGAATATGGTCTCCTTCTCAATGTTCTCTGGAGTATTTTTCTATATCTTAAGTGAACTGAAAAATATGCTAAGACCCAGATGTTGTTTTATTTCAACAATTAGAGAACTTATACAGTGAGGACCAGTAACTTTATAAATTTATGAAATTATTTAAAAATGGGATTAGTGAAATGTTATCTTCATTTTTGTTTCTGCTATTTTAAATTAAATCAAATTGAAAATGTTGGACTAAATTTACTTATGTGCTCTCTCTAGGGTTTTGTATGACATTGTTTTAATGAATAAACCAATAAATATCATACATGAATCTTACCAATAAAACATAGATTGTCTGAAAAGTCTAGAAACATAGGGAAAACATTTTATTTATTATGCTTTTTTCTGATTAATAATTGGCTTAAATTTAGAAATGTGTTCCCTGCAAAAGAATGTGGAGATCAAAAGAAAATATATTTTGAAAATGTTACTAACATCTTGACTTTATTTTTATTTTACATTTTAAACTCAGATGCTCAGGATCAGATTAATTATAATTTTTAAATCATGTCATTCTCTCATCATTCGTCCAGACATCACCACTTTTGTTTTGTTAATTACTTAATTATTTTTAATAATGGATGATCCCCCACAAAGTCACTCTCGAAAACAAAAGCTGAGCCTCTAACAACAGCTCACACACATCAAACCCTGTTACCTCAAATAGTCCACCCCCCTCTTCTCTCCTACCCTAAGGACCCACCACCCAGAATCTTATAATCATTGTTCCTTTTATCTCATTGTATTATAACTGTATTGTAACTATTTTTTCCTAAAACATACACAAATATATATTTAGTAGGTTTTGTTTTAATTTACAGAAAGAATGTCAGACTTTATATAATCTTTTGGAACTTTTGTCCCTTAGTATTGTATTGATAAGATTAATTCATTTGGTTATTTGCAGTTACATTGTGTTCATTTCCATGGCCTCCATATTCATTGAATGAATGTATCTGGTTTATTTATCTAACATCTATTGCTGGACATTTGGATTCATTATAGTGTTTGTTAATATGAACAGTACTGCTATAAACATCCTTTTATGTATCTTCTCTTATACCTGTGCAAGATTTTCTGTTGAGCATATACCTGGATATGGAAGTACTGGGGTATAGAGAATGTAAATGTTGGATTTTAAGAAAAAAGTGGCAAGTGTTTCCAAACTTCTTGCCCTTTGTGGACTGTAGCATGTGAAAGAGCCTGTGGAGCCATACTTGGTATTATCAGAATTTTAAATATTTGGAATCCAGTGGAGGTAAAATGGTATCCTATTATGATCTTAACAAATAGTACTTTAAAAGGAAAACATTCCAACGTTCCTTCATTTCTAGTTTTTCTCAGGAATACTGCACATTTCAAAATTAATTACAAAATGACCTCTGTCTTACTTGGAGCTAATTTTATTTTATTTTATTTTTTTTGAAACTCGTCTTTCACATTACTGTAGACATGGCCAGGACTATGATATCCAGTCATTTGGCCATTATAGTCTCTTCTGGTACCCCATCTTCCGAGGCAGAATGCCAAGGAGTGAGATCATGTATTTGCTATAAGCTTTTCAGTCATTCATTCTTTCTCACTCTGGAAGCTTCACCTCATCCCAAATGGTTTGAAAAATATCTGAGAGATTTCCATTGCCTACTTAGGTTTATAAAAGGTTTTATTTTATTAAAATATATAGCGCTACATGGACACATTTATGAACACACAGTCATTGATTGGAAAGGTATATAGAACTGCCCCCACATGAGTAAGTAATTTTAAAATCCATTCAATTAGATTTCTAGATGCTCATGTTCCTTTCTCATTAGACATTAAGTCACTTAATTTAAATGCAAAGTCATGTTTAAGGTGACATGGACATCTGAAATGAAGGACTAATGAATGTCCTTTAAATTGGAAAGCAGCAAGGGTAGGAGAGAAATCCCGCTGCAAAACTCCACAGTCAGCAGAAGCAAGTAAGTGTGATGATGATTCATGGTGTTTACTATCGCTTGTTAACACACATAGAGTTTCCAAAAGGAAAAGAAGAGTGAGAGTAGTGGTAAAAATGAAGTAGGGACACACAGATGTGATCCTGAGACGTTCCTTTCCACCCCTCCTCACTAATCTGAACCATCTAGTCTAGCACAAGAAAGTGAGTTTAAAAGTGTGGTATGCATTATTCATGGAATGGCAACTTTCATTCTGATTCTAGATATTTAAAAGCATCATGCATGTTAAGTGGGCTTAGTGGAAACTGTGCTTCTATTGCAATATATTTGGTCACTCTGAGTCAAGATGGATAATACATCTCCTAAAATGATGTAGAATTACCTAAATTGCTAACAAGAAAATCTTTTCATATACAGTTAAGCCTTTCTTCCTTTACCTATCTTTAATTCCTTCCCACTTCCAACTGAGTTGTTTATATTTTTTAAAAATTGGACCTCTGAAGAAATTGGCCCACTCATTTTTAAGTTACAGGGTGTTTTTTTACAGAATATAATATGCATTGCAGTGTAAGAAATAATTTAATTTCTTAAGAATATTGAACTCTTGGGGTTCCCAGGGGTGCAGTTGGTTGAGCATCTCACTTAGGCTCAGATCATGATCCGACCGTGGCTAAGTTCAAGCCCACATCTGGCTCTGGGCTGACAGTGCAGAGCCTGCTTTGGATCCTCTGTGTCCCTCTCTCTCTGCCCCTCCCCCACTCTCTCTCTCAAAAAAATAAACGTTAGAAAAAAGAATATTGAACTCTTGTGTCCCTTAAAGGGGACTTCTACAACTTACTGATACAAATATTGGCACTCAAGGGGCATCTGGGTGGCTCAGTAGGTTAGGCATCCAACTTAGGCTCAGATCATGATTTCCCGGTTTGTGAGTTCAAGCCCCATGTTGGGCTTTGTGCTGACAGCTTGCAGTCTGCAGCCTGCTTCGATTTCTGTGTCTTCCCCTCTCTCTGCCCCTCCCATGCTCATGCTCTGTCTCTCAATAATAAATAAACGTTTAAAAAAATTCAAATCTTGGCACTCAATCACAGGAGAAAATAGTTCAAGGATAAAATTACACATGGGGTAGTTGTTCCCAAACATTAATAAGACCACGATCTCATTTTCATATAACATACATGCCTGAAGAAGTTATGAACCAATACAGTGGTAAGGAAATGTAACCACACACAGTTAGGATCTATGGCCTTTGTTTTTCATTTAGGCCTGGAAGTACATTTCCTTTCCTGAGTGACCAGCAAAAAATAAACTTTAAGGCAAACTCTGCTTGAAGAAGCAGTATTACCTGTTTAAAATACCAAAAGGAACTCTAAATTCTTTGACTAGCAATTAGCATGCCAGAATCTCCTTTGACCGGAGAGAGAAGCAGAGCCCAGGAAGAGATAGGCACTTAAATAGTGTTGCCTCTGGTGGTGAAGGCATATGGTTGTATTTCTCATAGTCTTTTCCCCTCGAGTCTAGAGCCTGATGAAAACTGGAGCCACCTACTCATTGTTGTGAAGCCAACTCCACAGTCCTGGACGAAGCACAATGGGTGGGTGTTGGCTGTCAGCGAGTTCCTTGTCTCCAGTCTTTCCTGTTCATGTTCACCAGTGTTTTGGGATCTGACCTCCTGAAACTTTCTAATGGGGGGGGGGGGTGTTACTTTTCTTCCCCGTAGCAACTTCCTTTCTTTTTCTCCTGCTCTAAGCAGGGTATTTGACATGGTCGACTGTGTTCCCTATGCCTCCTGACCAGCTGTGTTCCCGACCCCAGAATAAATCAGGGCTGCAAGAGGCCTGGCATAGCTCCTGACACATTTCCTGTCGGGGCCTAAGGAAGGCTGTTTGCAGCCAGGGCGGTAGTGGGGATTCTTGGCCTTTGATGGGGCGGGGGAAGTGGGGGAGAGTCAGCTGTAGGGGGCGGTGACCGCGCTCTTGGGACGGCTCTGCGCCCTCGGGCGGGACAGATCCAAATTGGGAACGGCTGTGGGCTCAAGGGCCTCCAAGATGAGGCCGGCACTAGCCCTGTGCCTCCTCTGGCAGGCGTTCTGGCCTCGGCCTGGCCGGGGCGAGCACCCCACCGCCGACCGCGCGGGTTGCTCGGCCTCCGGGGCCTGCTACAGCCTGCACCACGCTACCATCAAGAGGCCGGCGGCGGAGGAGGCCTGCAGTCTGCGCGGCGGGGCGCTCAGCACCGTGAGCGGGGGCGCAGAGCTCAGCGCGGTGCTTGAGCTCCTGCGGGCAGGCCCGGGGCCCGGAGGGGTCTCCAAAGACCTTCTGTTCTGGGTGGCGCTGGAACGCGGGCGATCGCACTGCACTCTGGAGAACGAGCCGTTGCGGGGTTTCTCCTGGCTCTCCCCCGACGTCAGCGTGTCCGAAAACGAGACGCTGCAGTGGGTGGAGGAGCCTCAACGCTCCTGCACCTCTCGGAGTTGCGCAGGACTCCAGGCCACCCGGGGGGTTGAGCCCGCCGGCTGGAAGGAGATGCGATGCCACTCGCGCGCCAACGGCTACTTGTGCAAATACCAATTTGAGGGCTTGTGCCCGGCGCCGCGTCCCGGGGCCGCTTCTAACTTGAGCTTCCGCGCGCCCTTCCAGTTGTACAGCGCGGCGCTGGACTTCAGTCCCCCAGGGACCCAGGTGAGTGCTCTCTGCCCTGGGCAGCTCTCCGTCACAGCCACCTGCATCGTGGACGAGGTCGGCGCGCGCTGGGACCGGATCCCTTCCGGGGCTGTGCTCTGTCCCTGCCCCGGGAGATATCTCCGCGCTGGCAAATGCGCAGAGCGCTCTAACTGTCTGGATGACTTGGGAGGCTTTGCCTGCGAGTGCGTGGCAGGCTTCGTGCTGGGGAAAGACGGACACGCGTGTGTAACCAATGGGGAAGGACAGCCGGCCCCTGAGGGGACCGACGTGTCCACCAGGCCAGCCACTGCAGCCGGCCCCGACGCGAAGAGAACGTGGACACCCAGGGTACATGAGAAACCAAGAGAGGTACCACATGTCTTTGGACCAGGCAGTTCAGCAACACCTATTTCTGAGATTCCTCAGTGGGGAGCACAGAGCACTAGGTCTACCCTTCAGATGTCTTCTCAAGCTAATTCAAAGGCCGCCATCACCTCTTCAGGAAACATGATTCTCAAGTTCAATTCCACGTCTTCCCCTGCCATTTCCCAAGCTTTCGACTCCTCCTCCACCGTGGTCTTCATTCTTGTGAGCATAGCGGTCATAGTGTTGGTTATCTTGACTATGACAGTGCTGGGGCTTTTCAAACTCTGCTTCCACAAAAACCCTTCTTCCCAGTCAAGAAAGGAGCCTTTGGCCCAGCCGGGCATGGAGAGTGGTACTGAGGCTGCTGCTCTGCGCTCCACGTCTGTACATTGCACAGACAATGGGGTGAAGGCGGGGGACTGTGGTCTGCGGGACAGAGCAGAGGGCGCCTCGCTGACAGGGTCCTCTCTTGGCTCTGGTGACACATAGGGAAAAGGCATTCCTTC
This sequence comes from Proteles cristata cristata, assembly GCA_017311185.1. Taxonomy (NCBI): domain Eukaryota; kingdom Metazoa; phylum Chordata; class Mammalia; order Carnivora; family Hyaenidae; genus Proteles; species Proteles cristata. The sequence continues at coordinate 262,451 of JAESUZ010005323.1, read as the reverse complement.
TGAGCAGGGTTTTTCACTGTCAGTGAAAAGAGAAAAGAAAGGGAACTTATTAAGGGACTGAATTTCTTGTAGAAAATCCCCCCTCCTCCCAATTCCCTCTACTCCACTGAGGAGATAAATCTGAACTGGACACTCATTCCCTGAGGAGGGAAGAAGTGGAAGATGTGAAAGTGCCTTATGGTGGTACTGGGGGCTGGGATCCAACTGGGGAGAGGTTTTTCCTTGTGTTTTTTTCTGGGGGATTTGGAGAAGTGCTTGAACTTGTTAAGACATTGGAAGCAAATAGAAAGCAATACAATTAAATGTTTTTTAACCAAAATGGAAAGGAAACTTACTGTCTGCATTGCTCAGGCTGGACATATACTGTTTGAAATTCCCAGGCAAAAAAATAAAGGATTGTTGATAACTCACACTCAAATATCATTGGTTTCCTGGAGGAGTAATTATTTAGGAAAAACAATGTAGGGACATGCTAGGAATAGCAATAAGAGCATCCTGCTTTCAGATTGGAGGGGAAAGTTCAAGTCCTTGTAATGAGGAGTAGGTCTTTAACAACTAGCAACTTTTTTCTTGGTTCCTTTATACTTTGCTTTCAAAGTCACTGCTACTTATGTGCTCTGCTATAAATCCAAACTGTAGTGTTGCCAGAGTGACTGACTCTAGAAGCAAATTATAGTTGACCACCAATTCAAGTGTTTACTGTGTGTCCTTGCTCAAGGAAACAAATGATTTGTGTTTTCCTTTTCCAAAGTTGGTGCTGTCCAGTGTAATGACCTTCCCAACCAAATAGCCCTCTCCTAACCATTAGGATGCTGAGCCTCACTTCCAATTATGGTGATGTTAATTTTCAATTAAAACGTTAATGCTAAGTATTGATTTGAAATCTTTTGGGTGCATTAAAGCAAAAAATGAGCTGGATTTCCTCCAAAGTTGCTAGGTTCTTACACATTGTTTAATCCATGAAAAATCTTGAATTGGAAACTATTTCCGTACCCTCTTAAAAAAAAAAAGCATGTGCAGTGACTGTACATGCCCATCTTGGAAGGTTTATAATTTAACAACAGGTATGGTAGCAGCCCTCCATAAGATTATTAGTATAAGAAATAAGTAATAAATACAAATATCTATCATCTTGACGTGGGGCATTAGAAAGTAATCTAAGTGAAGCATTCCTCTAAAAAATAATTAAGATGTTATAATAATGACTCTCTAGTAGAATTAAGACCCCCTAAAAATTATCCCACTTCCATTAGTATCTAAGATTATAAAACTAAGTGTGTGGGGGTTGTTATATGGAAAGAGAAAGACAAACAAGCTTAGTAATCAGAAAGAATGAAAACAAGAAGTTCGCACTACATTTTCATAGAACCATTTTGATACTCTCAAGTGTATCTTGTAAAATATATATTACATACATATATATGGTATTGTAACATTAAAGGAATAAATAGGTAATTTGCTTCATATACTAAATATATGTCTAAATAGTTATAAAATAAAATCACAAATGAATTAGAATTAACATTTGAAGGAATTTTAAATAAAATCATTTCACAAGAGAACTAAAATCAGGTAAGTAATGGCTTACTCAATGTCTCTAACTTGTCAGAGTGTCTCGGTTCACCTCAGTTGTGGTGTTTTATCTTTTCTCTTTACTACACGACCTCTCTGTAGAGAAGGTAACTATGTGAATAGAATATATGATTCTTTCCTTTGTAACTTGAAAAATAGGTCCTTCTGTTACTGAAATGAACTGTAAATTTTCTGTATCTATAATTATGAATATATCTAAAATTATCTATATCTTTGTGTATGCATATATCTGTGTATATACACGTTTTGTATTAAAGTAGATTGGTTTTGTATCATTGGAGTATGCATCAGTAACTTATTATGCAACATGACACTGGTGGCATGACAAATCTTGGGGTCCAAATGCCCTGCGTGAAAAATAAATAGCTTTGAGCTTAATCATTCAACTATTACCTGCTATTATTTCCCCTTGTAAGTAGCAGGCAAACATTACAGAAAACTATTTGTTTTCATATTTGATTTCCAGACAGATAGCGATTACAGACCAATATAATTCATATGACTGTCTTAAGCTTTGGCTATGAAGTCTTCCATAAAATTTTGAATCCATGGTAGAGTCAGGCCAGTCAAGCTTGATCTCTTGTGAACTAACTAAGGTTAGGGTCTTTACTATTTCTCTACTACCACTTCATTATTTCTCCAACCTCTTTGAGGTTTAGTCCTTTCTTACTTAAAACCCTCTGTCTCCACACTCATCTCATATAGCTGCCTGTTCATTCATTTCCTTAAACGGTAGACTTGGTATCTAATTTTCAGTCTTTCTCTTCAGCCCTTGACGTCCTGCTATTATTTCACACAATCTTAAAGCCTTCATGGATGACTCTTCCAATACCGGTACATTTCAGTTCCTTGCCTTCCTCACTTCCAGTGACTTCCACTTCATTTTAGTCATCCAATCCAACAGCCATGCCTTAGCCTTTCAGATGATTCTGAAACTTCTCTGCATCTGAAGTTATGAATTCACACATCCATATGCTTGCACATTTGTTGAGACTTGTGCTTTACTCACTTTTGCCACTGATTGAAAGTAAACCATTATGGTTTGACCTTTGAGATTCCTTCTTTCTTACAATAACAGGACTTGCTGTGAATACTAGCTTTACATGGTATAATTCTTTATCTTTTTGTAAACAATTTCACATGTACAAAATTTATAAATGCAATAAAAATAACCTTCCTTTCTTAAGAGCAAATTGCCAGCCTAATGCCCCACCACACTGAATATTTTAATGATTACTTCTAGGTTACATAATTTGTTGCCATGCAATTATTCACAATATTCCCATGTAATTCTTTTTCATTTTCATAAGGGTGGTAGTGATGTCTTCTCTTTGATTTTTAATTATTAGTAATTTGAATTAATTAGTAATCCTAAGGATGGGGTTAGTCTAACTAAAGGTCTGTCAATTTTGTTGATCTTTTCAAAGAACTTGCTTTTGGATTTATTGATTTTTCCCTATTCTGTTTCTGTTTTCTATTTCACTTATTTCTCATCTAATTTTTATTATTTCCATCCCTAACCTTGTTTTGGGTTTAGCGTATTCTACTTTTTTAGGATGATAAATCTGACTATTGACATGAGATCTTTCTTTTTCTGAGATCTCCCTTTTTAAACATTTTTAATTTTATTTTATTTTAGAGAGAGGGCAAGTGGAGGAAGGAGAGGGAGAGAGAGTGAGCGGGGGCAGAGAGAGAGAGAGAGAGAGAATCTCGAACAGGCTCTATGCTCAGGGCAGAGCCCAATGCAGGGCTCACTCTCGTGACCCTGGGATCATGACCTGAGCCAAAATCAAGAGATCTTCCTTTTTTAATATAGGCCTTTACAGCTATAAATTTCCCTTTAAGCACTGCTTTAACGGTATTCAGTAAGTTTGGGCAATTTTTGTTTTCCTTTTCATTCACCTCAAAGTATTTTCTAATTTTCTTCTGATTTTTTTCTTTAATACATTGGTTATTTAGGAGGCTGTTGCTTAATTTCCACATATTTGTAAACATCCCTAAATTCCTTCTGTTTTTAATTTTTAATTTGATTCCATTGTGGTTAGATTAGAAAACAAAATTTGTGTGGTTTTAAACACTTTTATTTTTATTATTTTTTAAATATTTATTTATTTTTGAGAGAGAATGAGAGAGACAGAGTATGACTGGGGCAGGGGAGGGCAGAGAGAGAAAGAGAGGGAGACACAGAAACAGAACTCAGAGTGGGGTCCAGGCTCTATTAGGTCAGCACAGGACCTGACATGGGGCTCAAACTCACACACTATGAGATCATGACCTGAACTAAAGTCAGATGCTCAACTGACTGAGCCACACAGGTGGCCCTGGTTTCAACCCTTTTAAATGTATTGAGTCTTGTTTATGGTCTATCCCAGAGCACAGCATATGGTCTATCCTGGAAAATGTGTTCCACAAGTACTTGAGAAGATAGTGTATTCTGCTGTTGTTGGGTGATGTACTAGAGAAGTCTGTTGTAAACACTTTGTTTATATTGTTTTTCAGTTCCTTTATTTCAGTTTGATCTTTTTCATAGTTTTTTGCTGAAGTCTCTAACTTTTATTGCCAAATTATCTATTTCTAACCAGTTGTGCCAATTATTTTTAAATGTATTTTGAGCTCCGTTATTAGGTGTGTATATGTTTATGGTTATATCTCCTGATGTATGGGCTCTTTTTTCATAAAATGTCCCTCTTTATCTCTGGTAACGTTTTTTGTTTGTTTGTTTTAAAGTCCATTTTGCATGATATTAGTATACCAATTTCAGTTGTCTTATGGTTGCTTTTTGCTTATTACATTTTATTCATCTTTTAGCTTTCAACCATTTATGCCTTTGAATCTAATGTGTCTTTTGTATACAGCATATGTTTGGATTATTTTCTTTAATACATTCTCCAATCTCTGCCTTCTGAATGAATATTAAGTACATTTGTTTTTAATGTAATTACTGATAAGATAGGATTTATATCTACTATTTTGTGGTGGCTTTCTATACGTTTTATGTCTCTTTGTTCCTGTATTCTATTGCTGTTTTTTTGTATTAAATATTTTATAGAATGTCATTTTGATTCTCTTGTTTCCTATACTTTTATAAAGACTTTTGCTAAGTGACTGCTGTGAAGATTATAAGTAACATCTTAACTTAAAGAGTACATAATTAGGAATAAAACCAAATAATTTCAATAGTATACAACAATTTTGCTCTAACATAGCTACAGCCTATTTTGGGTATACAGTCAGTCTAAACAAAGGTCTGCTACTTCCCTCCTTCATTGTGCCATTATTGTCAGTCTAATTAAATGTTTATATGATATAAGCCCATCATTACAAAATTTTATAATTATTGCTTTGTTATGCAATTATCTTTTACATCAGATAGAATAGAAGCACCTGGGTTGCTCAGTTGGTTAAGCTTCTGGCTTCGTTTCAGGTCATGATCTCACAGTTTATGGCTTCAAGCCCTGTATCAGGCTCTGCGCTGACAGCTCAGAGCCTGTAGCCTGCTTTGGATTCTGTGTCTCCCTCTCTCTCTGCCCCTCCCCCATTCACACTCTGTCTCTGTCTCTCAAAATTAAACAAACATTTAAAAAAATCATAAAGAATAAAAAATTATAAATACAAAATATGTTTTTCCTGCCTTTCACATTTATCTTTGTCAATACCTTTACCAATGCTCTTTATATCTTTGTGTGGTTTTGTTACTGGTTACTATCTTTTATCATCATCCTGAAGGGCTCCCATTGGTATTTCTTACAGGGCATGCCTGCTGATGACAAATTCTCCCAATTTTTGTTTGAGTATGCCTTGAGTATGTCTTTCATTTTTTGATGGTTAGTTTTACTAGATATAAAATTTGGGGTTGGTCATCTATTCCTTTTAACACTTTGCCTAAGTCATCAAATAGCCTTCTTGGCTTCATGATTTCTGATAAAAGTTAGTTAATTTTATTGATGACCTTTTTTCAATTTGACTTGCTTTTCTCTTGCTACTTTTGAGCTTCTTTCCTGTGACCAATTTTCTGTTCCTTTGTATACCTCATGCATTTTTGCTGAAAACTGGGTGTTTTGGCAACTCTGTCAATCCATCACCTGATAGCCACACAACAGTTTGCTGTTATTGCTGTTTATTTGGTTACATTCTTTGATTGATTCTGAAAAGTCTGTACTTGCTGTGATGTGTAACCATTGAAATAACTCTAACTTTGCTTAGTGGTCAGCTAATGATTACACAGATTTCTTTAAATGATTGGACCAATAAATCTCCCACTGTTTGTGGAGGGGTTCTTTCTGGGGTTTGGCAAGGCTTTAATGCTTAGACAGTTTATAATTCTGCCCTAGGCTTCAGTTCTTACTGTCACAGGTCCCCAGCCTTACCAAGAGTTGGAAAAATTAGGGCATTTTCAGATCTTTCCTGGGAAAATGCAAGCCTTACACTTGCATCTGCCTTCCTAGATTCCCAGAAATAGGTTGGAGGAGCAAAGCCCCCCTAGACCTCTCTTTCCCCAAATCTTTAAGAATTTTTAGTTTTTGTCAGTCTCTGGTTTGTTACATTGACATCACCACCTGTTTTAGTTCCCTAGGGCTGCTGTAACAAATATCACAAATTTCATGCCTTAAAATAACAGAAATTTATTCTCTCACTGCTCTGAAGGCTAAAAGTCCAAAATCAAGGTGTTAGCAGGGCTTTGATACTCCTAAAGTCTCTAGGAAAGAATCACTCATTCCCCTTTCTAGCCTCTGATAGTTGATATGATTCTTGTTGTTTCTTGGCTTACAGCTAAATCATTACAATCTCTGCCTTTGTTATCACATGGACTGCTTATTTGTGCCTCTTATTTGTCTATGTGTCCAAATTTCCCTCTTCTTTTTCAAAAATTTATTTTAAGAGAGAGAATGTGAGAGAGTGAGGGAGGGGCACAGAGAGAGGAAGAGAGAATTCCAAGCAGACCCTGTGCTATGTACAGCCCAAGGTAAGGCTCAGTTCCATGAACCATGAGATCGTGACCTGAGCTAAAATTGAGAGTGGGACGCTTAACCTACTGAGTCACTTGGATGCCCCTCCTTCTTCTTATAAGGACACCAATCACTGAATTTAAGTCCCACTCTAATTTAGTATGACTTTGTTTTAACTTAATTACATTGCAACAATCCTATTTCCAAATAAGGTCATTCACACATACTGGGAGTTAAGCCTTACATATATATAGTTGATAGTCTGATAGTCTTGTCAAATTACACCAATTAATTTGCTGCCACAGGCTTGCCTTGCCTGAATGGGTTTACCCCCGCTGTGGTTCCTAAACATACCTCATCACTGAGAGCATCTGAGGTGATAAATATATAAAATAATATCTTACACATATATAACATATACATATAATAACATATATATTATATATGTCTACTTATATAACTATAACTTGCAACCACAGATATAGACAGAAAGCAGAAAGCACTGGAGATTGCATGTCCCACTATAAACCAAATTAGACAGATCCAGTGATCATGCACCATGGCACTGGGCATCTACCCCCCCAGTGCCAGGGCAGTATGTAAACTTCCTAGAGCTTAGATCCTTCCTAAGGATAAGTGATCAAGTGAGGAAGAGAATCCTGGAATGACCATTTAACCAGGTGGCACTAAGGAAAATCAGAAAACACTGATTTATACATATCATGATAAGAGCGTTTCATATCTTTTCAGTCTGTTAGGAGGGTATTTGATGAGTGCTTACTCTAGGTTACTATAATAAGCCTCTATATTAATTTTCTTTTCTTTTAATTTTTTTATGTTTTATTTATTTCTGAGAGAGAGAGAGAGCATGAACAGGGGAGGGTCAGGGAGAGAGCGAGATACCGGATCTGAAGCAGGCTCCAGGCTCTGTGCTAGCTGTCAGCACAGAGCCTGATGTGGGGCTCAAACCCATGAACCATGAGATCATGACCTGAGCTGAAGTTGGACCCTCAACCAACTGAGCCACCCGAACGCCCCTATATTAATTTTCTTAAAGCACTTGTATGAGGCAGTTAACATTGCCTCTATTTCATAGACAAAGCTGAGAGTATATACATTTTTTTCTAAATATGTACACAGAATTTTTTTTATTTAACAGAACTCAATTCTTGAGCCCCAACTCTGCTGATGACAGAAAATTTAATATAGAGCACTCAGACCAACCCCATTCAGGATTTTAGGAAGTTATAATGTCATCACAAACTAGTGAACCTAACTCAAGAGTCCTGAGAACCAGAAAACACATCTATCACTACTGGTCCATAACTATGGAAAAGAAAAAAGCATTTAAATGTGTCCAAGGAGAGCAAACAATGCTCTTACACTAAACATAACTTTGTTCTTTTTGCCAAGTGTGCTAACTTGTTATGAGAAGTGAGGGTGTGATGAGAGCTGGTCGTAAGACTCATTATCTGAAAAAAATGACCACTTTCCAACTACTACACTTCTCCCTCTGAAATTTCACATAGCAGAACGGGGAGTGTAAGTAGCAGCCAATGGGCACTGGATGGATGAACACTTAGTGTCCAGAAAGCGTCCTTCTCAAAGCCTTGGATAGGAACACATCCTTTAAATGACCCACCTCAATGGATAACTTCTCCTGGAATTCTAGTGTCTTAGAAGGCAATAACTGTAGTTTATTGCCTGCACTAGCCCCAGGTGGCCTGGCTATGCAGTGCTCTGAGTGTGGGCCCATCAACAGTGCTAACAGTGTGAACTATCTGGCCCACAATATTATTCCCAGTGCACCATGCTAGGTGTCAAGTATTTTCTTTCCCACAGCTCCCTTCCTCGGCATATACAGAAAGCTCTTAAAAATGGTAAGCCATGAAAAAATGCTTTAAATTATTTTTTAAAGGAAAGCTTTTTTAAAGAAAATTGAAAAATTAAAAAGAACAAACAAAATAATTCCAGATTATTCTGATATGTTGTAATATCCACATAGCACATTTTTATAGACCTATAATATCCTCATAGCAACTTTTTATAAGAAAAAAATTACATGTACTCTCTTGTTTTATTTGTCCTCACAAAACCCCTGTGAAGCTAGGGGAGGGATAGATGGGTCGAAATGTGCAGTGTCCCCAGGAGGGACCTGCAGAGTTATTGAGACCATTATCATAGCACATCAGCCAGGTTTCTCATAGGAACAAGAGGCTCTTCTCTTTGCAAATGTAAGAGGCTAAGGAGTTTTACATAGTTTAATTTTTCTATGTTCCTAAGGTAGAGCCATTTTTGACTAAACTTGACAGATTTAAGTGAAAGCCAAGTTAGAATTAAAACTTCGTATTCATGCTTCTCCTGTATTTGGCAGGTGATGCAGGAGATACGGAATTGTGCTAAGAAATCCTCACTTTCAGATGTTAGCACCTTTATCTGTACCCCCCACCCCCCCCACGACCTTTACATTTCTTCTTTTTCCCCTGTTTTGGGTCTCAGGGCAGGCAGCAGTAGGATGACTGACCCTTCCATTTATGGTCTTAACATTCCCATCCATAATTTAAGATTGTGTCCTTTTTCCCTTCAATTTTCCTCTCTGCACTGGTCTTCCCTTTGGACTATACATTAAGTCTGCCTCATCCTAAATCACTACCACAAACAGAAATCTCATCATGGTTCTATTCCCCTTTACTCTCCATCTCTCGCCTTCTGGTGATTTAGCCCAGCTTGTTATCACATTTACCTCTGTGATGTAGTACTCTATCATTCAACTCCACTGTTCAGATGGATCCCAGGCTCCTCCACTCAAGTTCTCATTCCTGACCCTTGCTGGCCTTCCGAGATCTTCCAAGACCTTATCAGGTTAGTCCACACTTTTATCATATTAGACCCTGTGTCTTTGTTAAGGTGAACTACTTGGTTTTGCTTCATTGCAGCTCCATGATTTCTTTAAATGTTTTTTTATTTATTTTGAGAGAGAGAGAGAGAGAGATACAGTGTGAGTGGAGAAAGGCAGAGACAAAGAGGGGGACAGAGCCTGATGCGGGGCTCAAACTCACAGACTGTGAGATTATGACCTGAGCTGAAGTCAGATGCTTAAAGACTGAGCTATCCAGGTGCCCTGGCAGCTCCATAATTTTAACACACATTCCTACTACCTGAAATGCTAGCCATAACCAGCTGGCATGCTAAAATGTGTCTACATTACAAATCCCATTTTAAATGCTACCTCCTCCAAGATATCTTTCCCATCTACCTAAAATTCAAACCAGTTCTCTGAAATCCCTCACCACTCTTGGAAGCTCTCTTAAAGCTACTGGTGCATATTTTTTTCATGTCCCCTACTACACTACATGATGTTGAAGTGAGGAATTACACTTTACACATTTTGTAAAAAATAAATTACCTTTACATTGCAAGCTATCAATAGATGTTTTCTGAATAAATTATAATTAGATAGAAATGATAATAAATTTGTTTAAATGCATACTAATTTTTATACTGAATAATCAAGTATTTTACTAGTTTAAATTCTTAAAAAAGAATTTAGTGGGGTGCCTGGGTGGCTCTGTTGGTTAAGCATCTGGCTTCAGCTCAGGTTGTGATCTCATGGTCCTGAGTTCGAGCCCCGCGTCAGGCTTTATGTTGACAGCTCAGAGCATGGAGCCTGTTTCAGATTCTGTGTCTCCCTCTCTCTCTCTGCCCCTTCTCTGCTCGTGCTCTGTCTCTCAATAATAAATAAATGTCTTTAAAAAAAGAATTTAGTAAGTATATTATATTACTAAAAGCTTTCCTGGATACTTTGTACAAATGTTCCCTTCATGATATGTACATATTAACTCAGGCAAGCATGAAATGAAATTCTTTGATCTGTATCCCTGAAAGTCTGTCTTTCTTTGCACCCACACATACCCTCCCACATGGTTAAAAATGGAGATGCTCTTCCTTCCCAGACCATCTCTTTTCTTACAAAGATATCCCTAAATAAGTAATCCAGATGGAATCTGTTTCTCCAAAAATCCCTCCAACACCTGTCCCCTCCATCCGCCCTGCCCAACGTCCTCCTTTCTGAAGACCAGTGTTAGATATCCTGACAGCTCAAAGCAGCAGTTGGATTTTTTGAGGTGCCATTGTTTGGGGGAGTAAAGGTGGGGACAAATCCAAGGCAGGCAGTGAACTCTAAGCTGCAGGATACATGGCAATAGTCTCTCCCTGGGGATAAAGTTGCCTGTAGAAGGATCTATCCAATAGGGCAGTCTCCGGTCCCAGAGCTGCACCTTGAAGAGAACAAGGATCTCTGGGCGCACTGGTTCGTCTACTCAAGTCTGTGCAACTAGGATCTCCAGTGTTTCCAGTTAGCAACACCAACCCAGACTCTGTTACCCAACAAATCTGTGATCCAAATGGTAGAACAAAGGAAAAAATATAAATGAAAAATAACTGACGCATCTATGGTCCTATTGCTCATGCCCAAAACCTCCACTATTATTGTTCTCTTCTTGATAGCCCACTTGTATCAGCTTTTCACCATCCTTACATCCCTTGTCTCTTGAGCCCATAGACAGACCTATAGACTGAAATTGGAAGCAAGTGGAGAGAATGCTAAATAGATATTTCCAGGTCTCCAAAGCTGAAGATAGGCTTCTCCTCTCAGTGAGTTCACCATTTATCCTGGGTGTCAATATGTGGATGGCAAATGTGTGTCCCTAGTCAGGCCCTCCTCACCAACATCAGGATGGTGTTTTCCCACATGAGCTAATTCCAAAGTATTAGCTGACCCCAAATACTTCTTGCTTCTGGACAGCTGTTTAACTCTCTTACTTTGAGGAGGCAATATTTATAGAATTTAAGAGTACATAGTTCTCTCCTCACTTAACACAATTGTAGTAAATTAATCAACTAGTATGCATTCACCTTTTACTTCACCTTTAATACATAGGTCCTGTGAGGGCAGAAACCATGTCTGGTTATAGAACCTGATTCTTTTGCGTGTCCACAATATCTGGCACATAAATGACATGAAGTCCTTATTAAATGAATGGAGGTAGGTGGGCTGAAACATAGCTAAGGGGCAGGGTTGGTGGAGACATATTTGCTGATATTTTCTGAATACATATGCATTTGATTGTATGTACACAACACACACACACACACACACACACATCTCCCACCTCTCTAGCTCTATAGAAGTTGCCTATGTGCCTCTGTTCTGGGCCTCTGCACATCCCAGCTCTGCCATTTTTTTCTGGAATGCATGTCTTCAACCGCCCTTTAACCCTCCAGCTAGCCTCTACCTGACTTTTTCTTTAAATGATCTGGCATCTTCCTCTCCTTTGTTATACACTGGCAGGTACAGAAGCTCCAGGGGCTCCACTGACAGGAGAAGAGTCTTCAAGAAGGCAAGGCCCACTTGACGATTGTACTGAGGACTGGTCTTGTTTACCTTACCATATGCTGGAAAAGATAGAATCTGAGCAGATGTCTGTTCAGCTATTGCATGTCCACAGAATGTGGCTCCCAAGGCTATATCTTCATTACTGACAACACCTGCTTTCCAGGACTCAGCTGCCTGCTCAACATCCCCACATAGATTTCCTCCTGCCACAGCAAATACAACATGCCTCAGATTAAACCCATCACAGGTTCCTTTTGTAACATTTATCTCTTCAGTGCTATCATCCTCATTCCAGAATCCCAGGCTGGCCTCCTCTTATATTCTTTTCCAATTCATTTTTTTCCCTTAACCTTTATATTCCTCCTTTTGACATGTCCATTAGATTTGCCCTTTTATATTCATGTCCACCATTGCCATTCCAAGCTAGGTTTTCATCACCACAGCCTTCACTTGGTTATATTTTATTTTAATATTTACATCCAGACAAGAGCGGGTGCATTCAGGGTGATATGGCCATAAACAATATTTATATCCAAATCCAGTCAGAAAACCGGTTCGATCTTTCCACAGCCCCCTTAAAAACAACGGCTTAATGATTCTCATTTCCTAGCACATGAAGACCCCAAAATCCATGATCGACTTCTCAAAATCTGCCCCAAGCTTATGGCCTAAGACTCTCCAAGACACCACTTATTACTTTGTGCCAGGCCCAGTGATCAGCACTGGAGATGAGGCAGAATTTTGAGACAAACATGATCCCTGTCTTGATGCCTCATAAAACCTACCTTGGGATTTTCTCCCTTCTCTTATCTGTCAGTAGTGCTCTGCTACTTAATATTAATCACATGTCATCATATTGCTAATTCACATATTCAGCCACAGAACCATGCAGCTTCGGCATTGTGCTAGGCAGGTAGAAACTTCAGGCTCTGGAAGTTGGAGATAATAGTCCCATTATATAACCAGTGTCTAGCACAATGCCTGGAGGCAGGTAAGTAGTCCATAACCCTTTTTTAAAATTAATGAATTATGTAATAAAAAGTTTAAATACAAAGGTTGTAAACATTAAGCAATCAGAATTTAGAGGAAAGAGAAATCAAAGTGACGAGTTTGCAGAAGGCTGTGCTTTGGAGGAGGTGTGGGATGTGCACAGACTGAGAAGTGGGAGGAGGGCATTCCAAGCAAGTACAAGGCTGGAGTGTGAGACAAGGAAGGAAGCTGACTCCACACCCCACCCCTACCCCACCCAGCTATCTGTTTCCCTTTGTTTCCATAGTAATGGAGTATAAGCCCAGATAGCCCTTGAATCAGGATTATCTATCTGACTATGTTCTCGCTGATAAAATGTGGGCAGCAGTAATGCATACAGTGTCCACCTCATCTGCTGTAATAGTTACTGCAGGATAGGTTATGTTGTGGAATAAACAGCACAAGTTTATTTCTTGCTCACTAAAATCTTTGCAAGTCCAGAGAACTTTGCATTCACTAGGGATTCCTGCAGGTGTCCATCTCATAGCACCTTCACATCAACATATTATTTATGGTCACCAGGCAGGGGAAGCAAGGGCTGGAGAGTCAAGTGCCAGCAATGAAAACTGCGGCACACAAGTGACTCATGCCACATTAGCTCCTTATTGCTTTAGTTGAAACTAAAGTCACATGGCTGTGTCTAACTACAAAGAGTGAAGAAGTATATATAACTTTCTGCATGCGTATAAAAAAAATTTTTTTAACCCTGGATATTGGTAAATATTGTTATGTCTATAACATATATATAAACTGAAATTGCGTATTGTAGACTTAATCTTAGTTTCTGAAGGCTGACACATATGTGGCATCAACCAGTCTTTTAACAAAAAAATGAGGACACCACTCTGGGGATGGTAGAAGCATCAGATGAAAGGAACTTGAGTTCCTGAATGATTTTGTAGTGTAGGGTCACTACACCAACCTAGAATTCCCAGAACTGGACTATTGCAGGAGAGAGAAATCAACTATCAGGGTCAAGTCCCTGTGTCTTGAAATCTCTCTCAGTAACTTAGCCTATATTCCAACTAATGGAGGAAAAATCAAGACAATGGTCTTTTTTTAAAAAAAATTTTTTTTAAATGTTTTATTTATTTTTAGGAGAGAGAGGGAGAGACAGCGTGAGCAGGGGAGGGTCAGAGAGAGAGGGAGTCACAGGCTGAAACAGGGTCCAGGCTCTGAGCTGGCAGTCAGTACAGAGCCCGACGTGGGTCTTGCACCCACGAACTGCGAGATCATGACCTAAGCGAAAGTCGGACGCTTAACCGACTAAGCCACCCAGGCGCCCCTCAAGACAATGGTCTTAACTGGAGTTAAGGCTCCTCTGAGGAAATAGTATTGTGGCATTAAAATCAACAAAAAGAATATCAAGACACATCTGTTTATTTCCAACCCAGTAATAAGTTCTGAGCTGATAAGAGCTAAAATACGGAAACTATTTCTTTCAGATATCTTCAAGATCTAGTATATTTATACATCTAGAGGATGCTCTTTTGTAGATAATTTTTGGCTGATTGATAATAAGAAGAACCAAAAATACAAGAGACCAAAAGTCTGTATCTAGCTATATTAAAGACACAAGGATCTCTGAAATGTAGCACACAGCCTCCAAACTGAGTAAGACGTATGCCGCCCAGACACAGAAAAAAGGTTGGAAGGTCACTCTTCTAATGGAAAGGGAAATAATTCTTAGTTGAGAACATCCATTGACCCATTTGCTCCTCCAAATGCACAATGTGGAATAGTCTTCCGCTTCTGAACACCACTAGAAGAAAAGACCATAACTACATAGGGGACCCTTTTGTTTGTTTGTTCTTTAAGTTTTATTTTACTTATGTTTGTATATAATAGAGAATGACTAAGGATTTTCAGTCAAGAGGTGTGTTTCTTTTGCTTTTTTGTTATAAGTAACTTTCTTTCCCTCTCTGTTTCTAGGATGGCCAGGCAGGAATTTGTTTCAACAAGTAAGGTCATAATCATACCCAATAATTTTTTATACTTTACTTGAACGTGGAAATGGCCCACCTGTTTGTCCATGAGAAATATTATATTACAAGTATTATGTTATGGCAATAATAAAGCCAAATACAATTTTCTTCCTGGTCATAATTAACTGAAAGATACATCAGCCGAAAGAGGGTTAATATCCTGATCTCATATCCAGATAAATGTCTGAGTGAAATGATAGCTTTAAAAAGGCCACATGAAACAAAGTTAAATAAAACAAAAAATTAAACAAGTGACAAAATCATTGAAGGAAAAGTAAAAATAAATATGTTGATAATAAAATATGTATTTATAACATAACTCATAATGATGTATTTATGTTTACCTCATTAATCTGATTATTACCCAATTTCCCCATTAAATTGGTTTGATAAATATTTATTTCATCAGCCTCAAAACATGTTCATGGTAAAATCATTCTAAATATGTCTTTAACCAGAGTCAGCAAGGAGAATGCATGGATGGGAGGACAAGACCCCATAGTGTGGGTCAGGGGGCCGCTGAGGGTAGCAGAGACTGTCCAGGGGCAGCTGAGTTAGAACTGGCTGAGCTAAGTGCACTCCACATTGGAAATCAGAGTGGGAGCTGGGGAAGATTTGAATTCTAGTTTGTAACTTCAACAGTGACCAACTCTAGAGCTTTGGTGTTGAGATACAAGCTAAGCTCACTCAGCTATGAGCCAACGAAAATAGGCAGAGGAATCAAAAAATTATTTCCTTTTAAACTAATAAAAGAGAGATTTGAGAACAGAGTTTAAATGTGCAGGCACCTTGGCCATGGAAATATTGAACCCAGAATTAGACAACCCTATCCTGCTATCCTCAGGCAGAAGCACAACCAGACAGCTGCAGGCTCCCCGTGGGTAGGAGCCTGAGCCTGAAAACCTGGGACAAGGAGCATTGCAGAATGTGTGTGTCCTATGACAGATCCCTTAGAGAGAGAGCCTGAGGGCCTGAAACTGCTCACCTTGTTTCTCTCCCAAGCTCATCATCATCCAACTGACTCTTAACCTTCAAGGGGAAAGCAGCCAGGAGTGTTTCAGGAAAATTCCCTCATTAGGGACTCTAGAGTAGTGGAGAAGCAATCCCTCCTGAGGTAAGTTACTTCAGCTTTATACAACCCAAAATCTCCTGCCTGTAAACTAGTATCTCCAATATACCTTTTAGCTATAATATTTATGATTTTAAAAAGCCTCTTTAGGGGCAAGTCTATACCTAGGACTGGTGAAGAGAGGGTAGTGTTCCCCGGGGGTCACTTAATTGTCACTCAGAATGGGGAAGGTATTCCTGAGCTAACTGATATATGAACCCTGGGCCATCCATCAGTGTGAGTTTATCCCATCATAGTTCAATAAATATATATATCAATCACCTCTTATATGCTGTGTGAACAGAATGATAAATAAAGCAGTTCCGTTCGCCAGCTGCCTTCCTAAAGCTTACATGCCAGGAAGGAGAGGCAGTAAATAAACAAGCACAATGTGCAATTACCAAATCCAAAAAGGGCTTTAAAGCAAGAAAAAGTGAAAGACGTAATTGTAAAGGAGAGAGAAAGAACAACTTTCTAGGCAGAGGGGACAGCTGTGCAAAGGCCCTGAGGCTGAAATGAACATAGCACATGTGACACTTTAGAAGAAGGCTCTGGCTGGAGTTTAGTGAGTAAGGACATGAATGATATGAGTTGAATATATAGAGGGAACAGGCAGACAGGGCATTATGGACTATGCCAGGGAGCTTGGATTTTATTCTCAGTGAATAAAAAATTCAGCGAAGAGTTTTAAGATAAGAAAAGATACGATCAAATTTATGATGCTAAAAAAAATTTACTTAGCAGTGTGCAGAACAGATTTGGGGCATGGAGGATCAACAACCCCATGACATAATGTAAGCCCCGTAGGCAAAGCCTTAGAGAAAAAGGGAAAAAGTGTCCTTTGGGCCTTGGGAATGTAGCCCCAGACTTCTTGTGTCACAATCATCACTGGCAAGAGCTCTGGATGCCTAAAAGAGTCATTAGAACCAAGGTGGTTAATAACTGATAGTTGGCTGAGCTGACATTAGCCTGTCATTTTATATATTAATGTTTACACTATTTAGTGCTTAGTTTAGAGGAATAGAAGTGAATTTTTACCAACAATCCCACAAATACGGTTTATTCCAATTAGATGTTTATACTTGTTTTATCAAAATGGCTTTCCTTATTATGCTCCATTTACTTCCAGCCCTCAGAAAGATACATTTAAAACCTGAATTCTTAGGTCTAAATTTTGTCTGGCAGCTCTGCTCGCATTCATTTCTCCCAGAACACAGAATGAAGTGACCCACTAATAAGTGAACTGATGTGTGTTCACTGTGGTGCTTAGCAGTGTCAGGTATCGTTGGTGAGTTTTCTTCCTGGGCAAGGGCTCGTTGACATAATGTTTATGACCATATCCATGCCCTCCCTACTGTAAAATGTTTCTGGATAGCTGGGCTCCCTAAAATATTTTTTCTATATCTTTTTATCCAAGTCCTCTTAGAGGACGTGTGACAGCAGTGTTCATGGGGCAAATAAGACCAAACTGGCAGTCGAAGTGCATTATGTGCTTGGACACAGCTCCTTTGTGTGTCACACAAAAAGGGATGGGAGAATGGTTAGGGGTAGATGGTTTTCATCTTGAGAGTATTTGCAAACTTCTGGTTACTTTTACAAGCAGTAGCTGGAAGCAATACCTCCTTTTACTTCACCAGCGGTCCCCAAATCACTATCAAGCCACCGACCCCTAAAGTGCCAATA
This sequence comes from Proteles cristata cristata, assembly GCA_017311185.1. NCBI lineage: Eukaryota > Metazoa > Chordata > Mammalia > Carnivora > Hyaenidae > Proteles > Proteles cristata. The sequence goes on along the minus strand of JAESUZ010005323.1, from coordinate 244,712 downwards.
AAACAGAAAAAGGTACGAACAGAACTGAAAGCCTGTGGTGACTGCTTCAGGAGCTGTTCCTGAAGGAAGCTCAGCTAAGGTAGAGCACGCCTAGCAGACCAAGGAGCTGGGTGAGGGAGCAAGGGAGCTCAGGTGGGGGAGTCACCAGTCATCATTCACAGTTCCTGCCCACCAGCCACCACCACCCTCTCAACCCATTCAGTGAGTGGCCCTGCGACTCACTGAGGGCCACCTATAGCCCAGGCCTCAGCAGCACAATCCCAACTATTTTTCTGCAAAAGATAGAAACACAGCTCAAGTTGACTTCAGCCAAAAGGGAATGTATGGGCTCATGTAACTCAAAACTGTAAGGTGAAACAATCTAGCATGAGGCAACATTGGAGAAAAAAGCTCCAATGCTTTCTTGGCAGATTGAGCTCTTGCCTTTGTTTTCTTCAGTGTTTACTTCATTCTCATGAGAAGCTCTTGTTGGAGGTGAGGGGTCTCCTGGCAGTTCCAGGCTTCCCATACAGCAACCAAAATGGAAACTGAGCTGCTGTTTCTCCTGGTTTGAAAAAATATGCCCCAAATTGGCTCTGATTACATGATCATGTGCAGATCTGAACTGATCACTGACTGATAGGGGCTACCATGTGACTTTTGTTGCTTTGACCAATACAATCTGAGTCATGCCTCCACCCACATAGAGGCAAAGTAGGGGCAAAGTAGGGGCAAAGTTTGGATTCAGCTCCATCCAAATGACATGGATGAGAATTTGTAGCATCCAAAAAATTTGTAGAGTAATTGCCTGAAGACACTTTTACAAGAAAGGTAATAGTAAAGCAGTAGATATTCACTAAGTATCTAGATACCACTAGCCATTGCATGAGGTACAAATAAGCTTTCCCTCACAGTCTCATTGCAGGAGGAGGAGGGTTCCACAACACAGTGCTGTAAGTGCTGTAATTAGAGTGGCCATGTACTGTGGTTTGCCACGACAGTCACAGTCTATTCCTGATGTCCCAGTGTAATTATTAACGATGCACCCCTATACTCTTAAAAGCGTCCTGGTTTGGACAATACATTCCATGGCCACCCTAACAATATAAGGAGAGGGAATAACTAGCTGTGAGAGAGGTGAACAGGGTAAACAGGAAAGGCTTCATAAAGGTGATGCTTCGCCTGAATATTAAAGGATGTGTGAAAACGTTCCAAGTGGCTGAAGAGCTGAGAATATTCCAAGCATCAGGAAAGGTGTGAAGGTCTGAAAAATCATTTGGTGGATAGGAATTGCTCCCATACTTCTGTGATCCAATAGGATCCAATAGGATCAAAGGTGTGCAAAGGAAAAGGGTGAGGCAAAGAACAGGAAATGTGGGCCAGGTATCCAGCTTCTGATCCAAAGAAGAAATGCCACATTAAAATGATTTAGCCATGTTTATAGAATCTGGAAGTAAGCTAAAGACTGCCATGGTTAAGAGAAATTTTTTAAATAGACAAAACTTTTTCTTTTATTTCCGGTTCCATGAAACACTGAAGCATGTCATACCTGAGAAGTGAAACTGAGAAAGTTATTTCACTTCAGTTAGATTCACAACACTGGCTGCTGAAGATGTAACCCAGACTCGAAAGATGAAAAATGTCCTCTGTCAGGCACAGACATATGTTACTGGTTTGGATCATATGTCATTTCGTGACTCAAGTAATCATGAACGCGAAATGAGAAAACAAACAGTTGTGCTGTGTAATATGTTTTCTGCTTATCCTTCTTGTGAGATACATTATTTTAAAAAAGACAGATAGAAATAGATCTATCATAGGGTGTCAACAGAGCCAATACATTTGTCAAAAGAACTGGAAGAAGTTCGTATCATAAGTTGTTCCTGTAAATCATATCCCAGATATGCTGATTATTTTGCATTATTAGCTTCACGTGGCCAAAAGGAAGGTTGGTTCTTCAGTGTTGAATTGTTATAATTGCAGTTGGAGAGGGAAAAGGAAAGTGTAAGCATGCAATCTTATTACTGATGAAAACTGCCTTCTTCCTAGTCCTATATTTTCTAGTCACGATAACACAATTCTCCACCCCCACTCCAGTGCAAAGATGTCAAAATTTATTTCACTCAAGGAAAATCTTAAAGTGAATAATGGAGTTGAATGTATTGTAATTTAATACTTTATGTATAATAGTTAATTATTCTCTAGAGCAATGTGGGTGAGGTTAAATATCTTTATGTGATAGAATAAAATGAAACAGAAGGGTTAGACTCCAATGAATCCTGTCCGTTTCTAGCTAAAACCACTGATGAAATAGATATTGTGTGGTCCATATAACACCACTTATTTAGATGTGATTTGGACATTAATACAGATAACCCTTTGGGTCTGATAGTAAAGTTGATGCCTCTGTTCTCTTTATGCTTCTGTGTAACTTCTCCATCCTTGAAATTTTTAAACATCTTTGCAGTTCATATCAGACTATACCACCTTTATAATTGGAGAATAACATTCAGTGTTATTTTAGCTTTAGGTGTACATTATAATGACTCATCAATTCTATACAGTACTCAGTGCTCACCTTTTCTGTAGTTGGCATCTACTAACCTCCTGGTCCCTTCCCTTTGTTCACAGAAGACTTCAGTATGTGAATCTCTGTCACCTCTACTCTTGTATCTATCATTTTTAGTGGTGACTTCAATATCCTTGTGAAAAACTCATCCCTCGTGTGGCTTCACTGTTCCTTGACTTTCATCTCCAGCATTTCCTTCCTCTCTTACAAAAGCTGGCCACTCCCACAAGTGTATCATTGACCTAATTATCATTGACAGCTGTGCTGTTACTCTAATTTTTCTGTATTCAGTTCTTTAACCTCACTGCCATCATTCTCACATTCCCACTCCCGCTAGGGGTTGATCATATCAAGTTCTCTGAATCATCAGTCTTTACTCTTGTTCATTCTTCATGATTTCCCTTTATTCTGTATTCCTTTATTCCTTATACATCTGATATTTCATGTTATCACATTATATCTGTGTACCTTACAACATGTAACTATCATTCTCCTTTTTTCTTACTTTCCCCAAAAAACTCTAATTCTAGTTATCCCACTTTTTCTTTTTTTAAATGTTTATTTATTTGTTTTTGAGAGAGAGCACTAATGCATGTGCATGAGAGTGGGGGAGGGGCAGAGAGAGAAAGGGGGAGAGAGAATCCCCAGCAGCCTCTGCCTGTCAGCATAAAGGCTAATGAGGAGCTGGATCCCACAACAGTGAGATCATGACCTGAGCAGAAATCAAGAGGCTTAACCAACTGAGCTACCTTAGGACCCCCCACTATTTCTTATTTTACATTGGCAGCTGAACGAGTCTGGAAAAATCAGTCACCTCCTGCTGACTGATTCAAATTTAAAAAAAAATTTTTTTTAATGTTTTATTTATTTCTAGGAGAGAGAGAGAGAGAGACAGTGTGAGCAGGGGAGGGTCAGAGAGAGAGGGAGTCACAGGCTGAAACAGGCTCCAGGCTCTGAGCTGGCAGTCAGCACAGGGCCTGACGCGGGGCTCGGACCCACGAACGGGGAGATCATGACCTAAGCGAAAGTCTGACGCTTAACCGACTAAGCCACCCAGGCGCCCCTGACTGATTCAAATTTAAGCTCAAGACCACAAATCCCTACTGGGTAATCAATATTGCTTGGCCATCTTAATATGTGGTGATTTCCCACTCTCCAAAATCAGACTCTGCCGTAATTTTCATATCTCCTTATGCTGCCAGTCTGCATTCCAAGATGCAAACCACTTTCTGTGCACCTATTTTCTTACGCCTTCCATTGTAAGAGATGAACATGCTTCTGCCAAAGCCAACACTTGGTTGCATGCTCTCTAGCGCATGCACTTCCTACTGTAGAACTTGCTTCCTGAAATGCTTCTTCTTTTCATCAGTTTATTCCTCTGGACTTACTTATTCCCACTAGTTCTCTTGATTTCTTCCTTCAGCTCCTGGTGTATTTTCTCCTTGTGGAGAAAAACTTTTCAAAAGTGTTGACTAAAGTTGCTATCTCAGTTTCCTCTCCATTCTTTTCTTTTCTTAGCCCATTCCAATTGGTCTTTGCCCCCCACCTTCCACCCCGCCCCATTCCTCCGAAACTGTGATACATTAAGTCAACAACTACATACATTTTCTTACGTTTATCTCACTGGACTTCTCATGAGCATTTGGCACAAGTGACCACTTCCCTTTATATGAACAATTCCCTCTCTTGATATCCTGTTTCCTCACTGGCCACTTCTTTCCTGATCATCCTCTTCTGTTTTCAATTGGTTTCTGAAATACATCATTTCCATATTAGATCCCCAGCTGGGAATTCCCTTTCGCTTAGTCTTTCTACAATATTATCCTACATGTCATTCAAGTCTCACCTTAAATAGCTCCCCCTTAGAACTAAGGGCATTTTCTAGCAACTCAATTTTAGTTACCCAGAAAAATGTTTACTTTTTATCTTCACTATAGCTCTTAATATATTTATATTTATTTTTTTATTGTCTGTCTCACCCCATTAAAATACGAATTCCATGAAAATAGGGAAAACATCTGTCTTGTTCAAGGTTGCAGGCAATTAAAAATATTTGTAGGGTGAATAAGAAAATTAACATTGATTTGCACAGTGACAACTATTGTTTTTTTTACTAACAATTGTACCTTCATTCCATTTCCATGTTTATTAAAACATTTGATGCCATAGAGATGAAAGTTTCTCCCCCATCCACAAAATAAGATTGATTTTCTTTTAAACTCAAAGAAGGTCTAGAATTCAATAAAGTTTTAGAAACCACTGCATTTACTTTAATCTTTGTTTTCAAATACTAACTTAGGAGCTTTAATACTAATCTTTTATAGGTCAAGAGACACCCTTAAGAAAAGCTCAGGGTTGCCTGGGTGGCTCAAGTCAATTAAGCGTCAGACTTCAGCTCAGGTCATGATCTCACAGTTCGTGGGTTTGAGCCCCACATCAGGCTCTGTTCTGACACCTCATGAGCCTGGAGCCTGCTTCAGATTCTGTGTCTCCCTCTTTCTGCCCCTCCCCGGCTTGTGCTCTCTCTCTGTCTCTTGAAAATAAATAAATGTTAAAAAAAGAAAAGAGGGGCACCTGGGTGGCTTAGTCGGTTGAGCGCCCGACTTTCGCTTAGGTCATGATCTCGCAGTTAGTGGGTTCGAGCCCCGCGTTGGGCTCTGTGCTGACTGCCAGCTCAGAGCCTGGAGCCTGTTTCATTCTGTGACTCCCTCTCTCTCTGACCCTCCCCTGCTCACGCTGTCTTTCTCTCTCTCTCCTAGAAATAAATAAAAATCTTAAAAAAAAATAAAAATAAAAATAAATAAAAAAAGAAAAGAAAAGCTTTTTCAAAGGCAGTGACAGTAGCTAATTTAAAAAAGTGGAGGGAGGACTTCTAATCAAATCATAGACAAATATACCACAAGAATGGTTTTGTCTACCTCTGATTAAAATTTAAATAGTAAGATTTAAACGTAACCATATTAAGATTTATTTAAATGCAATTCTAGATTATTTTCTATGGTACTATTTCATGCAAAGGGTTTATTGTATATTTGGGTTTTTTTTCGTAAGTTATGATAATACATTGTAACTTTGATTAATTATTTTTTAAATTCTGGACACTGAGGTGGAAAATAAATCCTGGAAACAGGAATCTCAAAAACTTGAGTAAAATTTTAATTTAGTTATTTATCAACTAAAGAGTAAATCAACTAAAAAAATCTGTGAATCATCAGTTATACATTCATGAAATTTAGAGCAATTTTTTATAGTACCTAAAGACTCATGTGCCCTTGTAAAAATGAGATTCTATAAATAACTTGTTTAATAAATATAACAATACTGGGAGCTGCCAAATATCTCTCTTAATATGTAAAACAAATGTATATTTCTCAACATCTGATTTTCATGACAAAAAAAAAATGTGTTGGCGCTGAGATTATTTATTTATACTATAACAGGACAAGTGAAATTTTACCCTAAAGAACAAATATTGAGCTTTCCTGGCCAATATGAACGATGACTTACTCTGGTTTCATAAAAAGGCAAAACCCAGCGAAAAGAAAACCATATTTTTAAGGGATTTTTCCTCATAACATTTCAGTTGTGCGAAGTATTACTATTCAATGTTACTTGTCTAGGGACATTAATCCACACATAAGGCATTACTCCAGGGAAGAAATAATATGAATATAATCTTTTCAAGCAAGATATTTTAAGAGTCCACAACTGCAAACTTTCTATCTGAAATTTGTCATTTTTGTAAAAGAAAGAAATTATTTATGGGGACAAATGATTGAAACAGAGATGTAGAACGAGGCTATTTACAGGCCCATGTTATCACAAATCTTTTATTTTAGAGAATATTTTTGGGGTTTTTAACTTACTAGATATACTATTAAAATATGTTTTCTGACTCAAAACTGACCCTCAACCTTCAGATGGTTATGAAATATGATAGTAAATGGGAGTAAACACATGTGACTTTTGTAAAATAAATTACACTCAGTACTAAAATTTTTATTATGTTTTGTTGAAGACTATGAAAAATAAATTAACTTAAATTGACCTTTTTAGGCATTAGTTTTTTTCTTTCTCTAATACTTTTGATGAAAAAAAGTTTAAGTTTTCCTATTCCTAGATAATTCTTTGCAAAATATGTTGTATTTCCCATTATTGGCCAATGTTTATTTTTTTAGTTTTATGCCACTTATGGGAAACAGATGAAACACTACATTTATTTGAATTATTCTTGGATATTGAGCTACCATACTTTTATACCTAGGCTAAATAATGTTCTGATGTATTAAATGTAGACCCTTCACTCTCCCTTTAGAGTCATATCTGTCATTTGATTTTTTTTTCCAAGTCATTAGTCCTCCATTTCATTCTTTTTATCATGGCCTTAATATCCAGTGAGACCCTAGGTTCCTGTGATTGCTCATCTGAACGCTAATAACCCACTCCTTTGAAGCTGCTTCAACTACAGCCGCACAGTAAGGAGGTCATAATAAAGGTGATGGAGATAATAGTAGTCAGTGTCATCCCCAGCATCCCCACTGCTCACAACCACCATTTCTTCAGACCTCAGCGTATTCTCCATTTCTTATAGTGGCTAGTGAACTAACAAATCCAAGAAATAACGTCTGCTTTTGCTCAGTGATCTCAAAGCACTTTGTAAATGTGACTTATATTGCATATGCTAATCACAGGAACTAAATAGAAAATGATGCAGAGGAAGAGATTAAGATTAAGCATGTTATATGCTCTTGTTTAATTTGAGTAATTGGTGGAGCATGAACCAAGACCCCAAAGAGCAATGAAGGATATAGAGAGAAAATCTACAGAAAATTTTGTGTGTACAAAGTCTGGTTTCCCTGAAAAGAAGGATCTGCAGGAAGAATATTGAAGAGGAAGAATATCATAGTGAATATTTTCCATTGTCCTTGAAAATGATACCAGTAAAAGAAGGGTTTGAGGGGCGCCTCGGTGGCTTAGTCGGTTAAGCGTCCGACTTTCGCTTGGGTCTTGATCTCGCGGTTCGTGGGTTCGAGCCCCGCGTCGGGCTCTGTGCTGACTGCCAGCTCAGAGCCTGAGCCTGTTTCAGAGTCTGTCACTCCCTCTCTCTCTGACCCTCCCCTGCTCACGCTGTCTCTCTCTCTCCTAGAAATAAATAAAATCTTTAAAAAAAAAAAAAAAAAAAAAAAAGAAGGGTTGGCAACAGCACCCTTGTACTTGAGAGATTTACAGAAGGCCTCTGAAGAGCTTTTGGGGTTCCAGGCAATTCTGATAATGGTGTGGTGAAATCTGAAGGGCTGAAAAAGATGTGAAACTGAAAAAAAAACAAAAACAAAGAACAAAAAATACCACCTCTACTACTGTAGACTAATCACAGCACCCAAAATGCCTTCCCTAGAAATGGCAAGCTTTCCTTTGTGAAGTCATTTGTATTTGTAGTTGAGGCTCCCCAAATACCAGTTAGTGAAACCATCTGTGGTAGCATCTTGTGGAAATCTTATTTCCAAATGATGCTTAGGCTTTATTTTCAAGAGTTCTTAAACCGGGCCTTAAGAATCTAGGTTTTTAAAAGATTTCCCGTATGTGTTTGATGCACAGTCAGGTTCAGGAACTATTTTTCTTCTCTCTCATTAAAAAGCCAACACACTTGGGGTCCTTGGGTGGCTCAGTTTGTTAAGCATCCAACTTCAGCTCAGGTCATGATCCCCTAGTCTGTGGGTTCTGTGCTGACAGCTCAGAGTCTAGAGCGAGCTTCAGATTGGGTCTCCCTCTCTTTTTCTGCTCCTCCCCGGCTTATTCATTCATTCTCTCTCTCTCTCTCTCAAAAATAAACATTAAAACTAAAAAAAATTTTTTTAAAGCCAATAAGTTATGATTAAGGACTTCATAATTTAAGTCATTAATGACTTGTACTTTAGAAATATTAGTTGACATGTGAGAGTGAGATGCTTATGGGGGGAAGATTCCAGAAGACCACAATAGGGAGAGAGATACTTCAGAGGTAAGCAATGGCACTAATACCAAAATCAATGATTTCAAAGCTTTGCCTTGTCCTAATAGAGCCATCAACTTAATGCAATGATGTTTTGCTGAGTGCTTAGAAAACTTGTCATGTGTCAAGTACTATTTTAAATATTTTACAAATATTAATTTATTTAACCTTCATAACAACCCTATGATGTAATACTAGCATTTCCTCCACTTTATAGATGAGAAAATTAAAGCTAAGGTGAAGATATGAAGTCATTTACCTGAGGTTACTGAGCTCCACAGTTCCTGGTCCTAACAGGAACTGTGTACTGCTGCCTTTCAGATAGCGGGCTGGGCACTGAGAAATCAAAAATAAATGGTCCCTAGGTAATTTGTAGATTGGTGGAAACCAACTAGGAAATCAGGTTCCTACCATCTGTGCTTCAGGAAGAGAGAGCATGTTTTTGCTCTTAATTCCCTTGCTTTTGGGGATGTGTCAAGTAAGAAGTTGCTGCGGTGGAGGTCAAGGAGGTTGTTTCCTGCTTTCTCCTCTAGGGTGTTGATAGTTTCCTGTCTCACGTTCAGGTCCTTTATCCATTTTGAATTTATTTTTGTGCATGGTGTGAGAAAATGATCTAGTTTCATTCTTCTGCATGTTGCTGTCCAGTTCTTCCAACACCATCTGTTAAAAAGGCTGTCGTTTTTCCATCGGATATTCTTTCCTGCTTTGTCAAAGATTAGTTGGCTGTATACTTTTGGGTCCACTTCTGAGTTCTCAATTCTGTTCTATTGGTCTATGCGTCTGTTTTTGTGCCAATGCCATACTGTCTTGATGATGACAGCTTTGTAGTAGAGGCTAAAGTCTGGGATGGTGATCCCTCCCGTTTTGGTTTTATTTTTCAGGATTACTTTGGCTATTCGGGGTCTTTTGTGGTTCCATACAAATTTTTGGATAGTTTGTTCTAGTTTTGAGAAGTATGCTGGTGCAATTTTGATTGGAATTGCACTGAATGTGTAGAATGCCTTAGGTAGTAATGACATCTTAACTATATTCATTCTTCCTATCCATGACCATGGAATGTTTTTCCATTTCTTTGTGTCTTCTTCAATTTCCTTCATAAGTTTTCTATAGTTTTCATCATACAGATCTCTTGTATCCTTGGTTAGGTTTATTCCGAGGTATTTTATGGTTTTTTGTGCAATTGTGAATGGGATCAGTTTCTTGATTTCTCTTTCTGTTGCTTCATTGTTGGTGTATAAAAATGCAACCGATTTCTGTACGTTGATTTTGTACCCTGCAACTTGGCTGAATTCTTGGATCAGTTCTAGTAGGCTTCTGGTGGAGTCTGTCGGGTTTTCGATGTAGAGTATCATGTCATCTGCGAAGAGGGAAAGTTTGACTTCCTCTTTGCCAATTCTGATGCCTTTGATTTCCTTTTTAAATTATTTTTTTTAATGTTTTATTTATTTCTGAGAGGGAGAGAGAGGCAGCATGAGCAGGGGAGGGTCAGAGAGAGAGAGGGAGAAACAGAATCCAAAGCAGGCTCCAGGCTCTGAGCTATCAGAGCCCAATGCGGGGGTCGAACCCACAAACTGTGAGATCATGACCTGAGCCAAAGTCAGATACTTAACCAACTGAGCCACCCAGGTGCCCATATCATTTTGCCTTTCTAAACTCCAGAGTTTTGTCCCATTCTAATGGCCATTAAAACTATAGTATCTAATAATTACTTTAATATTTCTTAATAATTTAATTTTTAATAAGTAGAGCATATTTACTATATCCTCATAAGTGAAAAAGAAACTTTCTGCTTTTCAGTGTTCTTGAACTCTTACTATCCCCAATAGTTATATTAATGAAAAGGATTATTAAAGTGTGTGAAATATACTAAAATGACTTATGTGTCACTCTGCTAATATTATGGGAAAGAAATTTTTTTATTCTTATTTTTCAGTTAAGAAGCATGAGGCATAAGCAGATAACCAACCTATAGTGGCATAGCCCATGGTTTTCAAAGACAGGATTCTTAACCACGCATTCTAATTCCTGACACCACCTACTTAATCACTGTTGCTGCATCGCCCTCCTTAGAGGAAGAGCATGTATGCAGAGGCCTTAGATGTACTCAGTGGAATTCTTGACATGGGTACATTTGGCTTAGAGGTGAAACTGGTGTTTTTCGTAGGCAATCAGATTGTTTCTGTGGAAAATACTTTAGTGCTTGCCAATAATGTATTTGATTATTCTCCTTTAGGTACAGACTACTAGTAGGATGGTACATTTTGGTTTTGGTCCCTGTGATTTGTAAAACTTGAGGCAATAGTCAAACTTTTCCCATCTCTGTGTAGTTTATGGAATGGAATCTGTTTGTCACTTAAAAGCACTTTAACCCATATGACAGAAGGATCATGGTTCTTGGGGTCAATAGTCTTGGTTTTAGTGTTGGTTCTTCCAACTACCAATTTTAACATGCCAGACAATTTCTCTTTCTCTTTCTCTCTGTTTATTTCTCTTACTCTCTCTTTCTCTCTCTCCCTCCTTCCCCATCCCCCCTCTTGCTTGTAGGAGAAATAAAGATTTCTAGTTCATAGGGATCTTGGGGAAGACCAAATGAGATGACATATAAAGCACTTAGCCAATGTGTCATTTACCAAGTGGGTACTGAACACACGTTACTTCTCTCTCCTTCCCTGCCTGCTCTGCTGCTATATTTTAAACTCTGAGTACTGACAGTTTTATAAAACTGCTATGAAATCTGAGGGGAACTGAAACTGTCATTCTGATTCATGGGAGTTGGTTGTCTTCACAGTGGCATCTCAGGCCCTGAATATGTGGCACAAATATATTTGTGAGCCCCACTAAAACAGAAGGAAATTTGTTTGGATATTATTTTACTAATCACTGTCTTGGCTGTGGTGCACTATCTTACTTCTATTACTTAAAACTGTATTTAAAGCAAACTTCTCCCTAGTTGCTGATGATAAAATGTAGCTTCAGAGCCGGCTCAACCGAATCTTTGTACATCACTTCATGCTTCATTCATTTACGTTTCTAATCTCAATGCCATCTTCAATATGTTTAACTGTAAGCTGTGTATAACATTAAAACGCGTTTATCACCTTACTTTAAAATATATGTAAACAGTGTCATTCATCTTGTAAAAATGTAAGTTGTTATTAATCTGCAATGATATAGAATTATTCTCATTTTAAAGATGTAGAATCTAATGCACAGAGTGATTAATTCTCTTTGAAGTCATTTGGAATATATCAGTAATATCTGTGAGTTGTTTTTAATTTCCCAAATAAATAATATCGCTATATTTTTTATCATAGAAAAAATATTATACAAATAAAAATATATTTTGCTCAACTTTCATATATGCTCACATTTAAAGAAATGAAGCAAAGTTTTGTATATTTAAGGTTAATCTAACACCATCTACCTAATTATATAGCTAGAAGTAGAAGCATTTTAAAACATGAATCACTTTAATTTTCTTTCTCTTGCAGATATACCAATAATGAGTAATAATAATAATATAATCTGTCACTTATTGAGATATCTGTATTGGTCTATCCATCTCTCCTGTGTCTGTGCTAGGCCGTTGTAGATGATTCTTATTTAATTTCCTTTTTGCCACATAATACTTTTCATTATCTACTTTGGGTAATTATATCTCACTTTTTGGGTGAGGGGGTTCCCATCCTGCTGTCCCTCCTACTTCTGGGTGGAGTTGATCCTCCCAACTCCAAGAGTAGATAGTCCAGGTCCAGCCAAAACCATTCTAAGACCTAGATAGTGGGTTCAGTGATAGATACTGTCAGGGTCTGAAATTTGACTTCACTTAACTTAAAAGTTAATAAGTTAGTCTACTGCAGTTTCATCGATGCTAGCAGAAGACACAAGATTTCTGGGTCAGAGACAAAGAATATTACACTTATGGTGCAGCCAGGAAGCAACATGATTTCCATGAGTTCCCTTTGCTTCTGCCTCTCATGGAGCTGATATTGTATGAGCCCATCTGGGTGATATGCAGCAGTGGGTTTGTATCTCAGCTAAAGAACACTGATCTTGGGGAAACCACCTCTTCACAGCAAGCAGTAATCAAGCCTTTCCTGTTCTTGAAAGAGGCATTACCTGATTGCTCAAGATTCTTGCTATAAGCACAACCTTGAGAAATAACCCGGGAAGAAAGTGGTCAGGGCCTTTGTTCTCGGCATACGCAACAAGACATGGAAGGTGAGAGACACACGGAGTGGTGCCTCCTGACAGATGAACTATGTCATACAGTCCAATTAGAGAGAATCCCTTTTACTCTTTCCTTTGAAATTTGAACCTGGAAGAATATCACGTTTCAGTTCCTGCTGCTGCCTTGTAATTATAAAGGAATAGCGTATCTGAGAATGGAGTCAACAATGGCAAAAGTCAGAGATGAGAAAGGAAAATGAAAAAAAAAAAAAGGTCTTACTGAGTTATGGATCAAGTACACCTTGAAGCCAGATCTTCCCCAAGAATTTTCAGTTATGTGAGCTAATTAAGTTTTCATTCATTCACAACTAAAAGAGTTCTGATGGATTTGGCATTTGACATATATTGTCTCACCACAAGAGCCCTAAAAAGAAGGTATTAGTATCTGATATTATAAATGAGCAAAACACACACCACAAAGATTAACTCACACAGTATTACACAATTAATAATTAGGGCCACATTTGCTGATGGCTAACTCCATGCTTTTAACCCTTAAACCTTTAGTTCGTAAACTTTAGTGTACTTTAGAAACACTGAGACTCACCCCAGATCTAATGAATCAAAATCTCTATGATGGATCAGAGAGAATACACATATTTAAGTTCTTGGGTGATTCTGATGAAGGGCTCATGGACAACTTGTTAAGAAATATTTCCTTTAGACAAAGGTGTGACTTCAAGGATACTGCTGCTTGATGTTCTGATACTATGTCCTTATTAAACAGCCTTTCTTCTGGAAGATAACACTTGAAGTCTTGTCAGTGATCTAAACTACAAATCAAAGGAAATCTTTTTCTGAGAAGAGCTCTGTTGGGAATAGGAAAAGCCAGGGGAAAAAAAGGCTGTGAGCAGGGGAGACGAGGGTGGAAGACTGGGCACTTAAAAGAGAAGGGGAGGCATACAGAGTCTTGAAATTCTATTTCACCAATTATTACCTAAGAAATTCCTTTTTGTTTAAGGTGTGTGTGTGTGTGTGTGTGTGTGTGTGTGTGTGTGTGTGTGTGTTTTAGGTTCAGATCCTACATAGAGTTTATATATGTATAGAGAGATTCAGGAGTCTTGAAAACAACGTACAGACATCTGCTTGGTTTGCTAGTTACAGTGGCTCATTTGACATGAAGGATAATGTTTAATTATTGACTTTGAATAGACATTTTGCCACTGCTAATAATATTAGCTAGATTACTGAATTGTTCAAGGGTTATAGAGACAGAAAGACACGTTGAGAGCTATTGTTTATCAATATTTAGATAGCCTTTTCCAGAATAGTCATGTAAACCACAGGGGTCATTGTAAAATCTTTCCTGCTTGCCTATCATGTCTTGGATTTTTTTTCTCTCTGTCTCTTTAAATGTAAATACAGTATTAGTTGTCTTTTGATACAGGTATTATTACTGTGAAGGTCAGAACTGTTTTTGTACATGATATTCTACAATGTTTCCACAACATAAGGGTCCTACAAGTAGTCTCTGATACATAGTAAGTCTTTTTTAAATTTTAATTAAAAATTTGTTGAAATGTTTACTTTTGAGAGAGAGGGTACAAGAGACAGAGTATGGGTGGGGGGGAGGCTCAAGCAAGGCAGGGGCAGAGAGAGGGGGACAGCATCCAAAGTGGGCTCTGTGCTGACAGCAGTGAGCCTGATGTGGGGCTCGAACTTATAAACTGTGAGATCATAACCTGAGCAGAAGTTAAAGGTTTAACCCACTAAGCCATCCAGGTGCCCCTTAATTTTTAAAGCTGGAAATACTTGAAGTCTTCATCTGAAGCCAGGCTGGGCATGAAGGCAATGAGAAGGGGCACAGAGTTGAACTCCACTGTAGGGATAATATGTTAGTTAATAACATTTCCCACCTCTCATTTTTTTTTAAATACTTCTTGTCCACTCAAAATTGAAGACTTGAATCAATGTGGCTTAAAGAGATATTTATTTTAAGGGCCTTAAGCCCACTATTGTGCCAAAGAATTTTGAGACCATGCCTGTAGTCTCAGTCTTAAATGTGTGTAATACTTCCAACCATTGACTAATTATGAGTTTAATGTGTGTTTGGAAAATAATTAAGTTCATTATCAAAGTGAGTATTTTTCCAAAATACTTTTATTTTAAATTGTATCCCCTTTATAGATGATGTTCTTCTCCACCCAACAGTTTGACAAATAGGTATTTTGATAATTTTAGTTTGCACTGGTGGCTTGTGTTCACAGGCCTCGTCAACTTTATAATCATTGTAGAGACATGGTCCTTCCCTTTATAGTTGAAATCATATGCTGGACTATATCTGATCATCTCTAATACAAGTCCTTTTATGAGTACACTCCCTATAACACCCTCCCTGTCTCTAGACATTTAACAAAATGGTAACTGATCACTTACAACATTATCTCTGTGACTGCCTTCCTCCGGGGAAACCATGTAAGACTGTTGAACCTCTCTGCCTTCTTTTAAAGCCAGCAAACTGAAATGTATTGAATGAAAAGTAAGATTTCCATCTGAATATATGGAAGAGGTTCTCATTAGCTCAAAGGTGTATGGTGCAATGAGATAGCAGCATAGACTTTATAATACTTTATTTTTTTAAAACACACACCACCGTAACAATTATGTGAACATCTATCAATCATTTCAGTTGAGTGCCTAGCCTCGCTGATGTAGTACATTGAAATATGGAAGGTAATGAGCAAGATTTACAAAGCAATCCCACTACCAAGGTGTTTTTTAGAAGATTGGTATAAATAGGATATCTCTAATATTTGTTTAAAATAAGTTGGAAGTATATCACAGATTTTAAAAATGTATCTTCTGTAATATTTTCCAGAAGAATGGCTTGCCTTTCTTCTCAGGCTAAAATCATGCATATAGCAATTTGTACAGTGGTCAGGGTGAGATTAGAGGAGGCATCAAAGATTTTCAACATGATATTTTTTAGGGACATTGTGTGAGAAAATGGCCTGAGGAATTCTCCTCTGGGAACACAGAGGTCACTAATAAGAGAGATAATAGTTCATAGACATTAAAATGATGCATCTTAACTTACTCCATGAATCATGTTCAGGGTGCCTGAGTGGCTCAGTTGGTTAAGCGTCCAACTCTTGGTTTCAGCTCGGGTCACAATCTCACAGTTGGTGAGTTCAAGCCCCATGTCAGGTTCTGTGCTGATTCTCTCTGGGATTCTCTCTCCCTCTCTCTGCCCCTTGTAACTTCTACTGTCTCTGTCTCTCTCAAAGTAAGTAAACTTAAAAAAATAATAAAATAAATCATGTTTCATTGCAGTCTCATTCCGAGGTGAGGTTCATCACCTTAGAATAGGAGAGGGCTTGTCTTCAACTTCTAGGCAATGCAAAAAAGCTTGGAAATCAGGTGAGGCAATGGGGGTAGTGGGCAGCACAGGGATTCACCAAGTCCTTTTATCCTGCTTTAGCACATCAAGAGCTAAGACGAAAGGACTCCACTCCTTTATTTTTCTTCTAGTGGAAAGAGATGTGGGGTGAATGGAACTGTTTCGAGAAGTGAGGTTGACAAAGGTAAGGAAAGATACAAAACGGCCCAAGAGAGAGCCACATAAAAAGATCCCAGACAGGAGATCCAGAGGGTCACCAGTCCAGAGCCTTCCTAGATGCCCCCTAGGCACTGAGCCAAGAGGCTCACCACGGGCCTGCTTGTGGCAGGGCAAGATCACTCCTTCCGTGCAGAGTCAGGAGTAGCCCCCCAAACCAATGGGCTAGAGGAACACTGTGGAAGACTCTGAAAGGGCCATAGCCCACAGGAGCTGAGTGTGGCCTTCACCAAACTGAGAGGTTGGATCATAGACTCCAGAAGCTGCAGATTTCAACACACTGTAGAAGGAATCATCTTGAGGGACAAACCATCTGTTCACAGAGAGCAAAGGGCAGAGAAAGCCCTTCTCCCAAGGATACCACCTCCCCATCGCCTCCACTAGGATGCATAAAGGCTCTTCCTCATCTTCACTCCAAAGCCTTGTTAAGGTTGACTAGAGAGGACCAGGTGGCCGACTGGGAGACTGTCTAAACTTATTCAAATGAAATGTTGAATTTTTTTTCTTAAAAGTGGCTATTCAGATTCTCAGCTCAATTGGATGTTTGAATATTTATTCAATTTTTTTCCTCCCAGCTATTGGAAAGGGCTTAGAATAATGCTCAGGTTACTTAAAACCAAAATAACAAAATGTTTTCTCTGCACATCTAAGTTATGAGTTCAACTTGTCACCTTGCTATAGCTTTTAAAAAGTTTAAAAAGACGAAAGTCCAGCTATCCTTAGTCATATTGAGATCATGTATAGAACCATAAAGCCTAGAGTTACAGGACATTTGGAGGTTTTTGAAACCCCCTCTCACCATTGTCTTTCAGGAATTACTGCTATTGCCTGCTTGGGAAATATTGCTTTCCACTTATTTGCTATGAAAAGAAAACTGCTCTGAAAAACAAAGTCTTTTAAAAAAATTCCTCTAGTATCGTCTTAAGTTATTCTAGGGATAGAAAGGCCATCGTTAAACAAAGCATAAAATATGACTCTCTTATGTTGAAATCTGATTTTTCTGTTTCTTTTACCCATTTCCTCTGGAACACCTTTAGGCAATCTCTCTCTCTCTCTCTCTCTCTCTCTCTCTCTCTCTCTCTCTCTCTCTCTCTCTCTCTCTCTCATTTTCCCCCTTTCCCTGGGATGTAAGTCAGCAATTACTTAGTTCCCACGACAAAGTCTGAGGTCGTAAGTGAGGACAGACAGTAATTTAATGTGGCAAAGACTGAGGTATCATCTAGTTAGTTTGGCGACAAGAGCAAACCATAGAAACTATAGGCCACTACTACGCTGCTTCCTAAACATAATGACTCAAAGCTGTTTTTCCTCTTTCTCTGAACTAACAGACCTTCCTTTAAAAAAAAGAATTCAAAGTACAACCCTAATCTTGGTAAAGTTCCCAAAGGTAATCTGAAACCTTTCTTCTTAAAATCTAAGTGAAACGTAAAGCAACCAAGCCTATGCAATGTGTTTTTAAGTAATCCCTTGACATAGTAAAGTTCAAATGGCAAAGTCAGACAACTTGCAACAACATAATACATTTGTTTATTTCATTAATATTACAATCATAACATGTTAAGAGCACTAGATTTGTATCCTCTAAAGAGGATAATGATCAAGATTTAGGTTTGTAAATTTCATTGTTCTTAACCATTAAAAATCCATTTTCCAAAGGAGTAGTAATATATATTATTAAGGGACAGGTCTAAAGTTTATGATGTATAACCGAAAGCATATATTTGTTCATTAGTTTAAACAAAACATTAGAGACCTTTTAACTCCTCGTTACTGCTTTCAGGAAAGCACAATGTTCTTGAAGCAAATATTACACAAAACAACTTTTTTTTTCCATAGTGATTTCAACCATTGTGTATCATGTCCATGACAGCCCCAGATTTAGTATCGCCCAATGGTTGTAAAACACTCTGGCTTACTTAAACAATCAATCAACAAACATGTATTTAGTGCCTACTATGTACATGCCAGCATACCAAAAGCAACACAGGAAATACAAAGAAGTAAAATTATTGGTCCTTGCCCTGCTCAGGCTTCCAGTGTAGTTGGTAAGATTAAACACAGAGACGAACTACTCTTTCAATGTGTTTGAAAGAAGGGACAATGTTAGCCAGAATGTATGTTAGAGTCACCTGTGCTGGAACTTAGAAGAAGCAGAGGCATTAACCAGGGACATTCTCAACACTGATTAAAATCTGTCTGAATCAGATTTCTGAGCTCCAGACCTGAGTGCCGCTTGAACACCCATGTCTGAAAGTACTCCTGGCAGCCTCACATCTCTCACTGCTGGTGGCTGTATTTGGCAATTGTTTCAAGGACTCATGACAATGGAGCAAGATAAATATACGCGATATGTAGAAAACAGAAATAAAGTCATGTATAGGGTGATGTTGAAAGGAACTCGGGACATTCCACTCTGCATGGGAGGAGGCTAACCCACTTACCATTTATTTATTACCATGATGATTATTATAAAACAAAACAAGACACTATGTAAGAATAAGATAAAAGAACGTCCAAACTTCACTGAACACAAGCAAAAATAGAAGGTAAGAAGAGAGGGCCCAACAAAGAGGACAGGTTTTGAGGGGGCCTTGAGGAGAGAGCCTCCCCCCACCGTCACCTCCAGCCCCACCCTCAGTGTCCTGAAGAAAAGGCCCTGGGCTAGGTAAGTAGAGAAAAGCAAAGCAGAGACACGTTTTCAAACACCACAAATAAATAAATAAATAAATATGTAAATAACTTATTAGGCACCGCTTGAAAGGCAGCAACCTTCAGGGGCCAGGCAGGCTTTAGCCTGCGGGCGGCAGCAACGCGGTCGGGAGTGGCCGAGGCTCAGAAGGCTCCACCGAGGTCCTGGCCCCGGTGCCTGGTGTTCGACATAAACCCGGACAGGAAACAGAGTTTGTTGTTGCAGAATGCTACATCTGCACCTCCAGAAGCTTAGGTGAGGGAGAAATCTTAGTGTAGCTCCAGCAGCCTCGACTCCCGGGCGGCCTCGCGGAAAGTGCGCCCTGCCTTGCCCGGCCTAACGCAGGCCAGCAGCGTCCCGGGACTGCCCCGCACTTGGTCTTGGAAATCAAAAGCGCCGGTCGTGAGCCGTGGCGAAAAGAGGGCGATTTCCATTACAGTCCCTCCCCCGCCAAACCCTGGAATCTTCTCAGAACTCCTGGGTCTCTGGTCCTCAGTTCCTTTTTGCCCCAGGTGGGGTTTGGATGGGGACTACAGAATGCCCGGCGTTCGAAGCTCGGGACCGATTTTCCTAAGCACCTGGCTCCGCCCTGGGTGGAGCGGGAGTGCCGAAGGGGTTCGGGGAAAGGCACCACCTCACCCGAGAGTGGAAGCAAAAGACCTACGGCCTAGTTCATTCTCGAGTCCTACTTGCCTTCAAACTGGGCTGCGCAAACGGAGAGCGGTGATTCTCCAGACTCCGCTAGGGGCCCCAGGCGGAATCCGGCTAGCGGAGGGGCGCGGCGGGGCTGAGGGCGAGCTGGGGACTCAACCCGTGGGAAACCCGAGGCTGTGACTGTGGCTCAGCTTAAACAAAAATAACGGCTGGCCGGGCTGCGGGTCAGGCAGAGGTGGCGACGCGTATGAGTTCATGATCTGCACCTGCAAACGGGGCGGAAGGAAAGATGGAAGTTACAGAGTGGGGAGCGTAGAGGGGCGCAGAAGTGCAAGCGCAGGGTAGGAAGGAGCGAAGGTAGCAGACGGAGGAGAAAGGGGCGCGCAAGCCTTCCCAATCTATAAGCAAAGTGCCCAGTTCCAACTTGGTCGCGCGACTCTCCCGGGTCTCTCCACCCCACGCGCACAGTGTCTTAGCCCCGCGTTGCCCCACCGCACCCAGACGCCGGGGATACTTTCACCTCTCGCACCCGGCCTCCCTTTCTCCTCATCTTTCTCTTCCCGTGGCGCAGGGCCCTTGCGTGGCCAAGGCTCAGAGAGTCGTGATCCGAGACGTACAGGTGCCATTACGGAAGACACCGCCTCCAGCCTCCAGGTTCTCCGGCTGGAAGTCCTCCACGCTGTACGCGCGGCTCTTGAGGGCCGTGGCGTAGTAGTCGACAGGCTCCTCGGCGGCGTTGTCCATCCAGCTGAGGCACAGGATGCGCTGGAAAGAGCGCTTGAAGTTGTCCGAAAGGAAGCCGTAGAGGATGGGATTGGCGCAGCTGTTGGCGTAGCCGAGGATGACCGACAGCTGGCTAACCGTGGCGTCGTCCTGCTCCGCGAACACGTTGACCAGCTGCACTACATAGAAAGGCATCCAGCAGATGACAAACACCATCACCACCATCATCACCATCAGGGTGATCTTGCGCTCCGAGCGCTTGCGCTGCTGCCAGCCGGCCTTGAGGGCCACCATGCGCATTTTGGCGATGATGAGCACGTAGCACAGACAGATGGCCCCGACGGGCAGCAAGAAGCCCATGAGAAACGTGTACAACACGAAGCCCACTAGCCAGCGCTGAGCGGGCTCGGGCATGAGCATGTTGCAGGCCACCGTGCCATCGCTGTTGGCCGCCGTGCGCGAGAAGACCACGATGGGTAGAATGACAAGCAGCGACAGCACCCACACGCCCAGATTCACCACCTTGGCCACGGTGGGCCGGCGGTAGCGTGCTGCCTTGATGGGGTGCACCACAGCCACGTACCGGTCCACGCTAAGGACAGTCAGACAGTAGATGCTGGTGAACATGTTGACTGCGTCCACGCTGAGCACGAGGCGGCAGAGCAGCGCGCCGAAGGGCCAGTGGCGAAGCAACGTGGAGGTGACCAGGAAGGGCACACTGAGCATGAGCAGCTCATCGGCAATGGCCAGGTTCAGGATGTAGATGTTGGTGGCCGTCTTCATTTTGGCGTAGCGCAGGATCACGTAGATGACCATGGAGTTACCACACAGTCCCACCAGGCACACCACGGAGTAGATAAAAGAGATGAGGATGGCGCTGCCCTGGCCCTCGCTCAAGGTCCCGTTCTGGGACGCATTTCGCCCCGGCTCCTCCATGCCACTCGCGGCGCCGGCCCCGGGGCCCCTGCTGCCGCCGCCTTCGCCGCAGCTGCCCGGGCTGGGGCTAGGAGAGGAAGGAGAGGAGGCAGTGCCATTGGGGAACATGTCAGCTAATGGGGACCAGCGGAGCTACTGCGGCCGGAGCGCTCTCCTCGCGCCCCCGCCGCTTGCGCTCTCACTCGGCTCCCTGCCCGCCTGCCCGCGGCTCACCGATGCCAGGCACCTGGGGTAGCACAAGGGGAGCTTGGCTCTGACCGGCGCCGGCGGGGCGCATTGCCTAGCGGCTGCTTGCGCGCCCCCGCTAGCCCGCTCCGGGGCGCCTGGGCACACGCGAGCGTGGAGAGGGGAGAGCGCGAGGCTGGAGCCCCGCACCGCACAGCCATTAAGTGGCGCGGCTGTGAGCTGGTGAATGATTAATAGGCACCACCAGCGCGTCAGCAGCTACGATAAGGGAGGGGTGACGGAGAAAAAGAGGGAGGAAGGCGATGTAGGTAGCTTACCACCCCTCGCCCAATTTTTTTCCTTCCCAGTCCTCTGCTCGGATCAACTCGGATCAGCTGCTTCCAGGGGGTCTCTTGCAATACCCTTTAGCCATCCCTCGGGGGGAGGGGGGGACTGGGGAGTTTCTCCGCCTGGAAGGTTGGGTGGGAACCAAAGGTGTAGAATCTGTCCCACCCCGGCTCCTATCCAATGAAGCAGACCCCAAACACAGATGTCCGGAGTTCATCTCAGTTTCCCTCGGTTGCTGGCGCGTCCTGAGAGACCCCCAACTCCATTCCCGTCCAGTCGTCCGGGACCCCGACCCCCCACCTCCCGCCCCCGCTGGCCCTACCCCTGAAGACCCGCCGCGGAAGCTCTCTCAGTCCCCCTTACCCAGGGCGCGCTACCTCCAGACCGACGCGTAGATGGCCCGTGCAAAGTGCCTGTGCGGTCTGGTAGCACGGTGACGTTCTCCGCGCGGTCCAACTCCTTTCTTTGGGCGGGACCCCAGCACTGGCGCCCACGCAGATACTCTTAGAGTCGCTGAAACTGACCCTGAGCCGTGTTAGGAGGAGGAAGGACAAAAACCGTGCGTTAGGAGCTTCTGCGTTACAACACCGCAGGCTGCTCTTCGCAGGCGGGAGCGATTTAGGGGCCTGAGTAAAGCATCGCGAATCTCTTAATAAAGCTTGTGGTGCCCAGAGCCCCCTGCGTCTCCCAGACGAATACAGACTGCAGAAACGAGGACGCGCGGCTGGGAGCTCGGAAGGAGCCCGAGGCTCCCTCCCGAACGTGCCAGGCGCGATATTGGAAATCCATCTAGGTGTTCACTGGGGAAGGATATGGCTGCACCGCTTGGAAAGGCTCCGCCTGCGTCCCTGCTGTACTTTGTACCCTGGAGAGTTGGAGGGCCCCAGGGGAGGAGAGTGTAAAGGCCTGGAAGAGCGAAGATGCCAACTCCTCCAAACCCACTCGGGGTCCGCTGTGCAGGTGACCAGACCGGTCACCAACTGCACAAACTGGCAGGGAGACCTTCGAGTCTTTCTGTGAATTACCAGGATGTCAGCCTTTTCTGAGGCACTGGACGTGTGACCCCGATCTAGTTCCGAAACTTTCAAGAGGCAGAAATAGATGTAGGCACGCCTAGAGCTCCCTTGCCTCATTTAGGAATTGAATGGTTTCTGTGGAAGAGAATGAATGTTCTATTACCATGATTTTTAACTACCTTAACGACTTCCCAGCATCCCTAGCCTAGGCTCCCCTTGGCCTTTCACTTGTTCCAGTCCAAGGAAGAATCACTGCATCCAGCTCTCCTCTCCTATCCCTTTTCAAAATCCCATCAAGTCTTTCTCTGACACGCGTCTGTTCCCAGGAAGACTGACCTGCAGCAGCCTAGTGCTGGCCCTCTCTCAACTTTAGCATTGTCTCCTGCTTCTTTTTAGTTCCTCTTCCTCCCAGCCACTGAGCAGTGGGTCTCAACTTTCCCTCCCATCAGTGCAGGACACCTGAAACAGACTAAACTCCCCACTGAAGCTATTTTGTACCAGACAGTCCAGAATGCAGAAACTGAAAACCAAAACAAGAACAAAAAGCAAAATTCCTATTGCCCCTTGCTTTATCTGAGCAATCATTTGCATATATGTGTTTTAGTTCTCAAAACTAAATGCTCCTAAAAGGAACAGAATAACTTCTGTAAAGTGTTGATTATAGCAATCAAAGATAAATTATGGCAGACCCTCATAGGAAGGTGTTCAATGAAGACTGAATTA
The DNA here is from genome assembly GCA_017311185.1 of Proteles cristata cristata. Taxonomy (NCBI): domain Eukaryota; kingdom Metazoa; phylum Chordata; class Mammalia; order Carnivora; family Hyaenidae; genus Proteles; species Proteles cristata. The sequence goes on along the minus strand of JAESUZ010005323.1, from coordinate 221,135 downwards.
TTAATGAGAAATGAGCTAGGAAGGGATTTCAAATGTTACAAGGCCAAGCTATTTAACCCATTGCTTTATCTAAACAAATTACTTTTTACCTTTTATGAAAATGGGATGTGGAATTGAGAGTTAGTTGTGTTTTATTTTCCTTTAAAAAATGCTGAGCATATGGAGAAAAAAAAGAAATGTCCATCAAGTTTTTAAAAAGTGGCCTTTTGCCCCCAAAGAGCTTTTTACAAGCCAAGCCTCATAATTGTTTAGACGTCTCTTTGCCAATCACTGACTAAAGACACCTGGCTATTCTTCAGGGGGCTGACATTTCAACAGTCATCGTTTAGATGCCTTGGCATTGATCATGGTTGCTCCAGGGGGAGAGGATGTTGGGAACCAATAAAGCACAGCTCCGTTGTTGACTCTCATATGTTCACTTTGCAGCTCACCTTAGGGAAATCTCCTCCCAATTTAGTGGTAGCCTCATATAGGAAAGAAGAAAACCTAAGACCAGACATAAATGTGTTTTTTGCTTGTTTGTTTCTGAAGTGGTTTCTATGATGAATTATTTATCCATAAAACAGATGGACAAGGAAATATCACTTACACCCACTAGAATGGCTTTGGTAATTTTTTAAAGGGGGGAAAAACAAATGTTGGCGAGCATGTGGAGAAATTGTAGCCCTTATATGTTGGCGGTGGGAATAAAAAATGATGCAACAGCTTCAGAATGTTTAATGATTCCTCAGAAAGTTAAACACAGAATTGCCATATGACTAGCCATTCCATCCCTACGAATTTACCCCCCAGATTGAAAATAGGTACTGAACAAAAACCGGCTCAGTAACGTTCATAGCAATACTATTCATAATAGCCAAAAAGTATAAATAACCAAATATCCATCAGCTGATGCATGGATATACAAAGTGTGGTAGATCCTCACAATGGATTATTCGTCCATAGAATGGAATGAAGTACCAATAAATGAGCCTTGAAAACATTAGGAAAAGTGAGGGAAGCAAAACAGAAAAAATTGTGTATTGCATGATTCCATTTATCTGAGATGTCCAGAATACGCAAATCCATAGAGAGAAAACAGATGAGAGGTTGGCAGGGGCTGAGAGGAGAAGTAATGGAAATGACCACTTAATGGGTATGGGGTTTCTTTTTTGGGTTACGGAAATGTTCTGGAGTTAGATAATGGTGGTGATTGTACAACATTGCAAATGTACTAAAAGCCACTGAATTGCACATTTTAAAAATGGTTAAAATTATGATTTTTATGTCATGTGAATTTTACTTCAATAAAAGAGAGTGATTGAGATGGGTATGAGCCATGTAGTATTATCAAGTCTTTTCAGTAACATATTTCTTAACATTATATCTGTGAGCAAATCCATGATAAATTAAAACAAGCAAAAGGCAGCATTTCTGGGCTGAACAACATGAAATTGGGGTTGCAGCTGTTTTTAAATTATATTAGGAACAGGAGCCCAGTTAGGAATCTGCCTTCCTCTCAGACCTTCATTTAATGTCTCTTAATGAAACAGGAACACTAATGTAGGCATGGGATTGTTGTAATGTGTCAGGAACATGGCCTTTGATGTCAGGACTCCATAATCTTCATGTCTTGTTTAATAACATTTTAGGGGGGTGGGGGTGCCTGGGTGGTTCAGTCAGTTAAGTGCCCTACTCTTGATTTCAGCTCAGGTCATTATCTCAGTTCCAGGAGATCAAACCCCACATTGGGCTCTGCACTGACAACTCAGAGTCTGCTTGGGATTTTCTGTCTCCCTCTCTCTCTCTGCCCCTACCCCAATCTCTCTCTCTCTCTCTCTCTTTCTCGCTCTCTCTCTCAAAATAAGTAAATAAATAAACTTTAAAACCTTTTTTTCTTAATCCACATATCTAAAGCCTGGAAAACCTTAAGATAAGCTTGTTTTCTCTGTGAGAGTTAATTCCTGCAATCCACCCTTCTTTGGTTACTATCTTTTGCATGCTTCTGTGACATGAACATTTCTAGAAATGAGAGAAGAAAGATGATGGCCCCCAAGAAGGGGAGAATGGAAAGTCCTAATTCAGGAAGTTGCAGATTCTTAGGTGAACTGATTTTCTTCCCCATCTCAATTCTCCTATGAGCTACACTCCCTTGTGCTCTCATGTCTCAGGTGTGCACTTGGATTATTGTATTTATCACACTGTGCTATGATTTCTTGGTGTAGTTATCTGTCCTCTCCTCTAAATCTGTAAGCTTGCTGAGAACAGGGACTATATTTACTTATCTTTATATTCCCAGCTCCCAGCGCAATACCTCAAAATTGCCCAACACCTCCTTGTTTTATTTTTCTGAGGTATCCCGTGGATAATATCTTCTTTTCATTCTAACCCATAAGATGTAGATACAAAGAAATGAACTCTTGGCCTCCAGCAATGAAAGTTGTAATATCTGTGCAGTATCATCTATAATAATTTCTTATACATTTAAATCATTCTGAACAATTTCAATTTGCATGTCCTATATCAACAATTATGCTGATGACTCCTTCATTGATCATTTTCGGTCTTAAATTTCTTGGCAGAGAGGGTTCTGGAAAATGGGTGGCACATACTTTAGTAGCTAATGATGGTTATTTAATAGTATCATGCAGTGTGAAAGCCATTATACATGGAAGATTGTTTCTTTTTAATTGCAGTCCCGGGTCTCAGTTGGTTTGGTGGAATAGTAATTATCAGGAGCTCAAACTCTGCTTCTGTCAAAATCATTACTAATGTGGTTTTTCTAACTGGAGCCCATGGTGGTCCTCAAAGAGCTCCTCTAATCTGTGCCCGTGGTAAAAGTGTAGGTTGAGGCCAGGGATTAAACAGAGCACTTCGTGGAGCATCCTCTGTCGTAGCATCATCACAGTTGTGTTTACAAACACCTGTCTGGGCAGATGGGACCAAGCTGGCTCTAAGGAACAAGTGCCACTCAGCTAGATGGCCCATAGCAGAGGTATGTGTCACCTAAAGACCATCCGCCACCAAGCAGTTAACATGATGGCAGTCTGATAAGAAAGTTAACCAGAGTGCAAAGTGGCTGTAGGGCTAAGGAACAAACCCAGACTTCATTTCGAAGGGACAACCCCCCTTCCTCACAGCAGGCCTGGTAGCCTGTGGCTCAGTTCATCACCAGCCTCAGCAAACTCGCCCTGGCCTGCTGATTTTCCCATTGCCTCTTCTGTGAAACAGCATGACCGAGTCATTTTTGTGCTTTCAAAAAAGATGCACAGTACAACAACTCACATTTTCACCTAACTACTACATACTATTTCTAAGAAGAAGAATTCAGCACCTACAGGAAAATATTCATCATCATCAATGGATAAATAAAAATAGAACAAAAGCAGCTGCATGTTACCTATCTTCCTTTGAATAGTCCTTAACAATAATACATGTTTCTGTAATGTGGTCTCTGTTAGTCAAGGATCAATTTAATTTCAAACAATTTTATCAAGAAAAAATCTCTTGACATTATTCTTTTTACTAGAAACTGCAAAAGCACTTTCAAAGTCACAAAGCCATACTTTTGTTTCTTTTGACTGATGTTTGATTTTAAGGAGAGCACTTAAACAGTTGCAGCAAATCACCCATTCCTTACGACAGAGCTGCTCCTTTCGATTAAGCTGCATCTGCCAGTCAGTGTCACCAGCTAAGGAATAGCCCAAACGCAGCAAAAAGCTGCCTGTGGGGAGCAAAGAGAGCTTTGTAGAAGAAAGCTATGAAGCTATCTCTTTTTTAAGATCTAAAAAGTTGTGTTCTTTTTTTAAAAAAGTTTATTTTATTTATTTTGAGAGCGAGAGCATGAGCAAGGGAGGGACAGAGAGAGAGGGTGAGGGAGAATCCCAAGCAGGCTCTACATTGTTGGTGCAAAGCCTGACATGATGCTCAGACTCACGAACTGTGAGATCACGAGCTGAAATCAAGAATTGGATGCTTAACTGACTGAGCCACCCAGGTGCCCCTAAAACATTTTGTTCTTAATCAAAAACGAAAAGGTACATAATTAGAGAGTGATTTAAATCTATGCAGTTATCATAATGCCTGCCATCATGATACTGCCATTTTGTTCCCATTTTAAGTATGTTGAGGCAGGAGACTAGCCACATGCTCTGTCAAGCAAAACAGTACTTTATTTAGATGACACAAAGCAACTTCCATGCCTGACCTTTTCTTCTTTTGCACACGTAAGAATCGTGGGTTTGTGTTGAATGCATCTGTGTCTTCTGCGGAGGGAGGAGGAATGGGGGTCAGTGTCTGTGAGCGATGGGATCAGAAGGTAAGCTCAGAACCACAGGGATTGGTCCGGAAAGAGAATGACCAGATGGCCCACTCACTCCCTCTTCCTGAAGGCAAGCTGCCTCCCCAATACCAGGCTCTGCCTCTGCTCTTCTCTCTCCATGCAACATGGAATGGTACTTTATTTTGTCCTTGAGGAAGCAGCCTGTGTGACAGTCTTGCCTCTTCTTTTCTTGTCAGAACAGAGAGGTCAGAAGATAGCCCAGTCTGGGGAGGGCCACTTGGCCTAGAATAAGAAGTCACTATTCCTTGTGGACTGCCTGGGTGACCTGAAATTTCGCTGCTTATGTAATTAGCCAAAACACTGGTTTCTAATATTGTAGCCTGAAATTAAAAAAAAAAAAAATCATAGAAGTGAAAGTCAGACTACAGTGGAACAGACTTAATTTTATAGTTGTATTGATTACAGCCAATTTTTTGTCCCCATGTCTTAGAAGGAACTGAAAATTAATATCATAACTCCACTATGTATGAATAATGCCATGTTTTCAATCCAAGCTAAATAATTTGCTCATTAATTTAACAAATATTTACTGAGTGTCCCCTTGGGTGGCAGGCACTGTTCTAGACCCTGGAAATACAATGGCAAAGGTTCACTAGTTTCCGATAGACTTCCAGTGAGACAGAAGGAAAGTAAACAAGTAGACACATGGGCAATGGAATTGCATTTGGTGATAAGTTCTAAGAAGAAAAATAGGGATGAGGGGCCAGAGGCTGCTGGGGATGCTGGGTGTATTTGTCCTAGGTTAGACCAAAGGGGCAGGGAAGGAGATGACGTGAACATCGAGCCCTGAGGGATGCGGGGGTAAAGGAGCACGCTGTGGGGTGGGGGGAGGCTTGTTCCAGCAACAGGAGTGAAGCAGTTCAGGCCCTTGGAGGAACGTGCGGTGACCTGGGTTCTATGGAACTGTGGTTGCCCTGTATGACACCTAGGCCCAAATCCACCAGTAAAACAGTAGCCTGTTAGACCTTTAATACAATACAATAGTAAATAAACACTAAGAATGATGTCACAGTTTAATTATTATTGACACAGAAAGATAGTGAAGACATTGCTAAGTGTGAAAAGCCTATTTCAAAATTAGATGGGCCCAGTAAGTACACGCGCGCACACACACACACACACACACACTAAGCATATATATCTATAGGCCTGAAAGGATGGTTACTAAGATTTTATAAAAATGGTCATGGATATTTTCAGCTCCCTTTAATATAGAGAGATTTTCTAATTTTTCAGCCATGAGTGTGTATTGCTTTTTAAATAAGATAAAAGTAATAAAAGCTTTTTCTTAATTTAAAAAAGGAAAAGACTCCAGGCCATAAGTGTCTGTTCTATTTGATGGGGCATTCACTGATTTATTTCCTCCTTAATTATTTTTACTTTCAGAAAAACACTAATAAATTTATTCTAGAAATTAACATATTATAATGCAAATTAAATTGCAAATGAAATGTACCCAGCAGAAGGTGGTGGAAGAAACCGAAATAGGAGCTGGAGTGGTTTACTGTCTTCTAAGCAACCTCTACAGCCCCATGGCCAAGTGGTCTCTTGAGGGTGCTGGAGTCAGCTACGCCAATCTCTTGGAATTGCTATGGTAATATGAATCTGCGATATGATATTAATCAGATGAAATAGGATGATATTTGTGAAAGCAAGGTATAATTGTTTAACGTCAGACCTTTCGGTTTAAATCACATACTTTCCATGTATTAAACTTTGAGCACGTAATTTGGCCTGTCTGTGCCTCAGTTTCCCCTTTTATAAAGTGAGGATCATAGTGCATCTACTTAATATGGTTGTTAGAAGGATGAAAAATATTCAAAATGTTTAGAACAGTGTCTGGCATGTAGTAAGAATTATGTAAGTAGCGTTTATAAAATTATTTCTAAAGTATGGATTACGGTGTAACATTATTTTTCAACCAGTCAAAAGAACTTAAGAACTTTATTTTTGCCTCTTGGTCAAGAGTGATTTAATCCACTAGGTCTAGCATTCACTTATTCAGTTTAAGAGATATTTCCTGAGCAGCTGCCCTATGCATAGTACTTACCGTTTCATTTCTCCCCTGCCCATCCAGGCTTGTAATTTAGCACAGTACACTCTGTCCCATTCATAAGTTTTTAGGACATGTCCTACAGTCAGCTAAAGCAATTCTGAGAGACTCTTTTTTTTTAATGTTTTATTTATTTTTGAGAGAGAGATAAGGACAGCATGAGCCGGGGAAGGTCAGAGAGAGAAGGAGTTACAGAATCTGAAACAGGCTCCAGGCTCTAAGCTGGCTGTCAGCACAGAGCCCAATGCGGGACTCGAACCCACGAGCCATGAGATCATGACCTGAGCCGAAGTCGTATGCTTAACCGACTGAGCCACCCAGGCGCCCCAGCAATTCTAAAATGTTAACCACTTTGATCAATATCATACCAAAGTGACTTCAGTCTATCCACACCATAAGAGTTTGAATGAACTGCTGTATTCTCTGACTCAAATAACCTGTTTGAATGATCCACAGGTTTGCTATCAGTTTCCTTTTCATCTCAATTTCCAGCGAGACGCCCAAGTTTCCAGGCTGATGACTGTAGTTAAAAAATATGTTTGCATTCTAAAGAGAGGTGCTAGCTAGTCCACTGCTCTTAAGCCATCACCTTCCTCCAGTCTATACGAAAGACTAGAAAGAAAGATTGATAAAGACTATTTCCTTAGGGAGAGTTTTCAGAGTGCTGTACATTTACCCTCTCATGAAAGATGAAAAGTGGCTTCTTACCCACTTGAGAGCTTGTCAAGTGTTCACTGGGATTGGTAAGACTCAGAGATTGGTGCCTGATTCTTACTTGGAAAATTTAAAGGTGAGCAAGAGACCCACTGGTACTTGCGCAGATGATGAAGAGAAAAGGCTCCAGGAGGAAAAAGCTGGCTCTTACTAAAGGTGAGGCAGAAGCAGTGTTTCCCAGGCCCTGGAATGAACAGCACAGCAGGCAGACAGGACGGAGCAGCTGGATGGACCTACTGTGCTGACAGAGTGAGACACTTTGACCAGGAAGTTTATCCACCAGAAGGAGGAGCTGATTAGGGAAGATGACAGGCCAGCAAAGGGCACAGCGAGAGGCCTCCAGCAAGCAGTGGGAATGATACTGAAGAACCTAATAAAGAACTTCACGAGAGAAAGAGCCATTCCAAGAGGACACCAACGCATGATTATGAGAGAGAGAGAGAGAGCATTCCTGGGGCGTCTGGTTCACTCAGTTGGTTAAGTCTCTGACTTTGGCTCGGGTCTGATCTCATGGCTCATGAGTTTGGACCATACATTAGGCTCTGTGCTGACAGCCCAGAGCCTGGAGCCTGCTTCGGATCTGTGTCTCCCTCTCTCTCTCTGCCCCTCCCCCACTCACACTCTCTTTCTCTCAAATAAACATTAAAAAAAAATTTTTTTTTTAAAGAGAGCTTTCCTGTCCATTAAAGCTGTCCCCTCAAAACTGCAGGAGCCAAAGACAGAGAAAGGAGTGAGGGAGAAGTGGAAAAAATAAATAATAAAGAATCCAACTGTTCCTCTTTTCCCTTCTGTAGGATGCAACCATGGGTCAGGCTGAAGTTAATATAGAGATGAGGAATTTTAAATTGAATGAGAAATTAAAGTTTCACTTTAGAAAGAATTGCTTTTTATAATGTCGGAAAATAAGCCTTGATATCTGAAAATGAGCAAAAAAGTTATGGGATCCTGTGTACTGAGTTTCCAATTAGCTTTGGCATATTTAACCCTTCCACCTGCACTATGAAGATGTTTCTACTTACTATCTTCATTTTGCAAATGAAGAAACCAAAGCACAGAGAGGTTAAATAACTAGCTCAAGTCACACAGCTAAAAAAGTCAGAGATCTCATTTGCCGAGCAGTCTGGCCAAGGGCCTATGCTCTTAACCACCCTGCCACACTGCTGTGGTCTTCTCTCTCACTGAACTACTCAATTAAAGGTTTTTTAATTTTTTTAACGTCTCAATAGTTTTTTCCCAGTTTTGTTGAGAAATAATTGACATACATCACTGTATAAGTTAAGGGCATACAGCGTAATGGTTTCATTTACATATATTGTGAAGTGATTGCCACAATGGATTCAGCTATCATCCATATTCTCATGTAGATACAATAAAAAGAAAACAAAGGAAGAAAGAAAGGAAAAGCATTTCTTGCTGTGATGAGAGCTATTAGGATCTACTCTTACAACAGCTTTCTTATATTTCATAGGAAAGGAAATGGCTACAGTTTCCATGTTTTACGTTATGTCCCTAGTACTTATTTATCTTATAACTGGAAGTTTGTGCCTATTGACCACTTTTTCCAATTCCCCCTCCCCTGACCCTCCACCTCTGATAACCACTAGTTTAACCTCTTTATCTAGGAGTTCAGTGTTTTTTTTAACTCACATATAGATGATATCATGTAATACTTGTCTTTTTCTGACTTTTTTCACTTAACGTAATGCCTCCAAGATCTATCTATGATGCAATAAATGGTAGAATTTCCTCTTTTTTTTTTTTTTTTTTTTTTAATTTCTGGGAGAGAGAGAGAGACAGCGTGAGCAGGGGAGGGTCAGAGAGAGAGGGAGTCACAGATGCTGAAACAGGCTCCAGGCTCTGAGCTGGCAGTCAGCACAGAGCCCGACGCGGGGCTCGAACCCACGAACCGTGAGATCATGACCTAAGCGAAAATCGGACGCTCAACCGACTAAGCCACCCAGGCGCCCCGAATTTCCTCTTTTTTTATGGCTGAGTAATATTCCATTGTATGTATACTGCATCTTCCTTATCCATTCATCCATTCATGGACATTTAGGTTGTTTCCATGTCTTGGGCTATTGTACATAATCTATGAACATGGGGGTGTAGCTGACTCTTTTAGTGTTTTCATTTCCGTTGGATATACTCCCAGAAGTAGAATTCCTGGATCAAACTGTAGTTTTATTTTTCATTTTTGAGGATCATTCATATTGTTTTCCATAGTGGTTATAAAAACTGACAATCTCACCATTAATCCCTTTCTCACATCCATGTCAACATTTGTTATCTCTTGTCTTTTGATGGTGGCCATTCTATAAGACATGAGGTGATATCCTTATTGTGATTTGCATTTGCATTTTCCTATGACTAGTGATGTGGAGCATCTTTTGATGTACCTGTTGGCCTTTTGTATATCTTTTTTTGGAGAAATGTCTCAGCAGCTACTTTGCCCATTTTTAAATTGGATTGTTGTTGTTGTTGTTATTATCATTATTATTTTGTTATTGAGTGGTATGAGCTTTTTATTTTAGATATTAACTATTAACCCCTTTCCAAATATATGGGTTGCAAATATTTTTTCCATTCTATATATATTGTCTTTTACCTTTGTTGATCATTTATTTTGCTGTCTAAGAACGTTCTAGTCTGATGTAGTCCCACTTGTTTATTTTTTTATTTTGTTGCTTGTGCTTGAAGTGTCATATCCAAAACTTCATTGCCAAGATTCATGTCAAGGAGCTTCACTCCTATGTTTTCCTTTAGGAGTTTCATGGCTTCAGGTCTTACATTTAAGTCTTTCATTCATTACAAGTTAATTTTTGTGAAGGGTGCATGATAAGGATCCAGTTTCATTCTTTTACATGTGAATAGCCAATTATCCCCTTTCTTTCACCAAAGTCTTATAGTTTTCAGACTAGAGATCTTTCACCTACTTGGTTAAACTTATTCCTAAATATTTTATGGTTTTTGATGTTATTGCAAATGGGATTAATTTCTTTACTTCTTTTTCAGAAAATTTGTTGTTAGTGTACAGAAACACTTCTCATTTTTCTATGTTAATTTTGCATCCTGCAACTTTAGTGAATTCACTGATTATATCGAACAGTTTTCCAGTTGAGTCTTCAGGATTTTCTATACATAAAATTATGTCATCTGCAAACAGTTGTATTTCTTCCTCAAGGGTGATTTTGATGTCACAAAATTACATAAACAGCAAATCTATCATCTTAGTGATTTGTTTTTTTCAATAAATCCAACAAGTACTTCAATTTTCTTCTTTACCTTTGGTGCAATCATCTAAAAGTATCAATTTTGCCCTTAGTTAGAAATTTAGAATAATATGCTTTGAAAAAAATAGACTTAATAAAGCATACTGTAAGGAGCTTAAGACTGATGAGCCATTGGTATATCGGTGCCAAAGAAATGTATTTTTTATTAACTGCTAATCACCGTTTCTCAGTTCTAAATATGTGATTGTCAGCACTGTAGGCAGCTAAGCATTTCCTTCTGCGCGAGTATTTCTGTGTCGTTTTTCCCTCTGCTTTATTTTTGTGTGCTTGTCATGCTTCACTTTTGCCCCGCCTCAGGCAAATGCATACCAAGCAGGTAGGTCAGCAGGCAGAGTCACTAGACAGAGAAGGACTAAAGAGCTGCTTTGAAATTTGTACCAACTCTGCAAAATCACAGCCAAAATGTATTCCCAGGAAAGGGAGAGGTGTTGCTGCTGAAACAAAATCGGTTAAAAAAAAAAAATAAATTTCCCTTCCCTAGAGCAAGTGCATACACATTCAAGTGGTCTAGGGGCTTTGCACTTGGACCTTCATTGATCTGACTGACAGTGATAATAAAGATGAGAATATACAGATGCCAGATTCATTCAGACAGGGGCACACTCTTTCCTAATGGAAATGTTATGTTTCTCTTCACTAAACAATTAAGTGGAAAATTAACATTTTTAGTCCATAAAAATGCCTTAACTCACTAGAGGATAATCACATAACAACAAGAAAAAACTGGTAACACTCCATACTCACACTTGTGCATGAGAGTAGAGTAAACCAAAATAATTCTACATTAGAGTTGAACTTTTTTTGATGTTAACAGTTTAAGTTACTGTAATGTTTCCCCCTCTACGTTTAGAGATAAACAGATCTGATTTTCATACCTGCAAATTTTAGTATCTATTTTTTTTTTCTTGGAAAATTCTATCCAGTTCTATCTGTGAAAACACATGCTCTTCAAATCCACCAGGGGGAGATTTTGACATTGAAAACCTCAACAGAGAAAGTTTTAGATTTGATACAGTTGTATTTCAGTTGACAGCTGAAACAACTTAAATTTTGAACTAAGCCTTGATGATAAGGTTTACATCTTGACAAAGCTACCTAAGATATTCCAACTATATTAAAACCAGGACTGAGTGGCTAGGGAAAACCGATGAAATATTGCTCAGTCTTGTCAGAGAATACACGTGGTGACTGAGCGTGTCTGGGGGAGGGGACTTGGGTGTGGATGGGATGAGACCTTGTGTCTCTAGAGGGAGGATCAGCTGACAGGCTAATCTCAGACCATTGCCACTATGTACACTGTCGATAATTCCTGGTTTCCGCTGATGTATAATATCTTGATTTGGTTCCCATGGCAGGCTTTGAGACTTAAAATCACACTTCAATACTCTGTAAGAATGATGGAAGAAGAAATAAAAATGTATATTAGGGATTTTTTTCTGAGGCAACTTGTTTTATTAGGGAAGACATGATATTACTGCGGAAATCTTTGGATTACCAAACAGGTCCATCAAATCACCTGTTTGTATCAAGCAGGAAGAACTGATGCCATCAAAATTCCAGTAAATTTTTTTAAAAGAGATAATCTCTAGAAAGAGTTCTATCACAGGATTTGAGATGCAATGTCTTCCGCAAAATTTGATTAACCCCTACTTATATATGGAAGGAAGTATTCCTAATGCTCAGTTTAACACCAGCCATTATGTTGATATTTTTCCCCCTAGAACTGAAAAAGGATAAAAGGGATAAACCACTGTGCTGGTTCTAGTGCAGCCACTTGCCTTGTTTTCATTTTTAAACATGACTTTCTGCATACAAATGACTCAGCCATTTCTGCCAATAAATGAACTTTCTCATACTTTCAAGTGACTATACATACACAGTATAATAAACAAAGCATATCCTTTCAGATATTGTGTGTGTGTGTGTGTGTGTGTGTGTGTGTGTGTGTGTGTGTGTGTGTGTATCTATTAGATCTGAGCCAATGTTTTATCCCTTAGTTCCCCAGCTCAGTAGGCAACAAACTGTTTGGTTCTTGCCTCAATGCAATGTGTGGCTGGCTTTGTGGCTTTTATTCTGTAAAGCCTAAGCCCATAGAGACAATACGGTTTGAGAAAAAATATTTTTCCAGTGTAGAAAAACCTCCCCGGAGGCAGGATGGGATTAGGACAAGGAAGGGGTTTATGAGTTTTCGAGGATAAGGATAGAGGGTGTCTGGGCTTTGCTTCCTGGCAGGAACGTGGCAAGACCTGGAAGTTAACGGGCACATCCTGCAGCAGGGAGGCTTGCGTTTACGCCAGTGCACCCCAGTCTCACTGAAGAGTTTTGTCCCTGAAACAAGTCATGGAAGCAATAGCCTCGTGGACCGTGAAAGGTGGCCCATGAAAAATTGAGCTATAACCAATGTAGATGAATGACCTATGTCCACAAGAGTCTCTAGATACTTCAGCACCGGGTGAGAAGCACCAGGAATGGCAAAGAGAGCTTGTCATCAATTTTGAAAAACCTTAGATATAAGCATCAGCTTTTCCCAATAGCTCATTTCCCAGTCCTACCGCAGATGTTCTTTAGGCATCAGAACTCCCAAACATCAGCCCCTCATGACTTTGGTCTTCCCTATTTTGATTAGAGTCAGAAGTCATCACTTCAGATGCTTGCCTGCCAGTCCACTTCTTTGCTTCCCTCTTCACCCCCTGCAATTGCCCAGCAAAGTCTCAAACCACCCCACCCCCCGCTCTCCTCCCTCCTCCAGCCAATCCCATCCACTTTCTCCAGCTCTTAACCTAAGGTGTTGAGTGGCAGATAGAGAAATCCTACAACAGCATGGGATTGTTAGTACTAAAAATTGTTTTTCATCTCAAATGGGACAAGTGACCTTGCCCAACAAGCAAGTGGTCTGTCCCTAGGCAGTGCCCTTTCCTATTTCCTGCAACTGCCTCTACATATCAGTGCCACTCTACTTAAGTACACCACTTCCTTCTATCTTTCCTTAAATCAGTGGTTGGATTTCTGACCTCACTTCACTTAAAAAAATAGAGTTCATCCATGAGGTAGAAACTCCCTCACTTTGATTCACTCTACTTCTAAAACCTATTTTTTTTTAAAACATATGTTTATTTTTGGGAGATAAAGACAAAGCATGAGTGGGGGAGGGGCAAAGAGGGTAGGTAGGGACACAGAATCCAAATCAGGCTCCAGGTTCTGAGCTGTCAACACAGAGCCTGATGCAGGGCTTGAACCCAGGAACCAGGAGATCATGACCTGAGCCGAAGTGGGTGTTTAACCATCTGAGTCATCCAGGTGCCTCTACTTCCAAAATCTATTAGCATCCAAGTTAATCATTGCCTCCTTTCTTCTTTTCTGCATTTAAACCATATTCCTTTCCAGAGCAAACTGCCCACTTTTCTGTGGATCTCTTACCTTCTGGCTCTTTCAGAGAACTTCCTTCAAAAGTCATCCCTTTTCCCTCGTCTACGGTTGACTTTGCCTTTCTTTTTACCCTTCTTCCTCAGCATCAGGAAATATCTTGTCAGCTAATATTTATTGTGCTTATCTATTTGACCTGGTGCCAAAGATCTTGTTTAATTTTAATAATTTTGTTTAATTAAATTAGATATTATTTAATTTTCATAAGCATGTGAAGCCAGGATACTAATCCATTTAACGTATGAAGAAACTGAAGCATAAAAAGATTCTGTAACTTGCCTAGCATCTCCCAGCTAGTAAATAGCAGATCTCATTCCGTTGTCTTTGTTCCATTAGATGAAATACACAATCACACATACACAGACATACACCAAAATGTGTGTGCTTTTTAATTTATTTGTGTGTGTGTGTTTTAAACATTGCACTTTTCACTTTAAAAACTTCTTTGACCCTCCGTACCCCTTTATTGATCACTATCTCCTTCCTTGCATTGAAAGCCAACCTTCTAGAAAGAAAAATCAACACTTGTTATCTTATTTTCTGTAATCAAACTGCTCTTGTTAAGGTCATCACTGTTCTCTTTTTGCTAAACACAGTGAAAACATTTCTAACCTTATATTACATACTTTTCAGTTGCATATGATAATGTTGGTATTCTTTCCTCAATGATTTTTCTACCCTTGTTTCCTTAACATTCTATTATCTAATTTTCCTCTTACCTCTCTCTCTGCATACCACTTAAGTTGATGTTTCCCAAGATTCTACACTCAACTATCTCCTCACTCCATCCAATCTTCGAGAGAAATCTCACACATTATCATAGCTGCAACTCTACCTCCAGGCTGATGACTCACACATACGGATCCCTACTCCAGGTCTGTCCTGATTACTGGCTACCTACCGGACACCTTCACTTAGATGGTTTATGTGCACATCCAACCCACCATTTCAAAATTGCATCTCCACCTTCTCCTCATATTTGCTGCTAATATTACTTATAAATTTATCCAACAAAAATGTCCTGATCAGTTAGTGTATGTCAGGAACTGTCCTAGGATCATAGCACTGAGCAAAAAAGATGAAAAAAAGAAATTTGCTTTATGTAATCTACATTCTAGTGGGAAGTGTGGTGTTTCTGTCTGTATCAGCCAAGATTTAACCAGGGCAATAGAACTTCTATAAATATTACGGAGTAAGGAGTTTATTGTAGCCATAATACCTTACACACGCAATGGTGGGAGAGTCTGGGCCTATAAGATCTGAGGGAGAGAGTTGGACGCAGTTGGAAAGTTACTAAACAGGCCTCCTGAAAACAGGTCCATGTAGCTCCAGAGTGGATCTCTGGATGATCTCTGTAAGAATTGATGGATCACTATAGGAACTGCTGTTGTTTCTTCTGCCCTTGCATCTAACCTCTGGGACCTTCAGAAAGTAATGACTCCTTCTTTATTTCTGCCCACTTTGCCTTAAGAATCTAGAGCCACAGTCCCAGTTCAGTTAAATTCACATAGTCCCAAACCACCATATTCTCACAAATACCATGTGGCTAATTTTTTCCCTGGTGTTTTAAATCTTCTCTGGATATTTCTATCTTTTAATACCTGAGAGAGGAGAAGAGATGAAATACCCAGGATACACATCCCAAAGGAGGATATACTTTTCATATAAAGATGAAGGAGTAACAGAATAATGGTTATACATGGCGATGGGATCCTTGAAAAAGTGAGATGCTCTTGAGAGAGAAATTTGGGGTCCTCAGCATGGAGCCTAGTTTCAGTTATGGCCCAAATAATGGGTTGAACCATGCCCCCTCCCCAAATTGATATTCACCCAGGTCTAGTCTTTGAAGGGATACCCCGGTAGCTCAGTCACTTAAGCATCCAACTCTTGATTTTGGCTCAGGTCATAATCTCATGGTTTGTGAGTTTGAGCCCCACATCAGGTCCCGCACTGCCAGTGCAGGGCCTGCTTGAGATTCTCTCTCTCTCTCTCCTTGCCTCATCCCACAAAATAAATAAGCTTAAAAAAATAGAGTCTTTGCAGATGTAATTTGTTAAGGATCTCAAGAGGAAATCATCCTGGATTTAGTGTGGGTCCTAAATCCAATGACTGATGTCATTATAAAAGAAGCGAGGACAGGGAGAGATCAACAGTCTAGAAGGCCATGCGAAAACAGAGGCAGAAGCTTGAGTGATGCTGCCACAAGACAGACAACATGAGGAGCCACCAAAAGTTGGAAGAGGCAAAGAAAGAGTCTCCTCTACAGGTTTTGGAGGCAGGATTGCCCTGAAATACCTCAATTTCAGACTTTGGGCCTCCAGAACTGTCAAAGAATACCTTTCTGTATTTACTACACCAAGTCATAGTAACTTGTTATGGCAGCCCTAAAAAAAACTAGCAAAATAGGCATATTCTGCAAATATGTTGCATCTCTGTGAAGAGACTGAGATTTTTAGAAGTATTTCTCTGATTTTTAAAGATATTTTATGTAAAATATCTGCTTGTATTATTCTTAATGAATCCATTTTCTCCTTAGAGAAGATCATGTTGTCAGTACTCACCAGTTTGGTGATGCAGAAGAAGAGCCAAGTGACTAGGAGACAGTGAAAAAGAATTGTCTGCAAGAGGCTGTTTAATTCTTTAAATCCCTGCCATGCTAATTAAATAATGTTAGACTATGAACTTAAAACCTACCTACTCTATCTTCCTTATGCTGACATTTTCTTCCACTATAC
The DNA here is from genome assembly GCA_017311185.1 of Proteles cristata cristata. NCBI lineage: Eukaryota > Metazoa > Chordata > Mammalia > Carnivora > Hyaenidae > Proteles > Proteles cristata. The sequence continues at coordinate 204,599 of JAESUZ010005323.1, read as the reverse complement.
CAAAATAACTCTACATTTTAAATTTGCTGATTGCATATGCTCTGTGTAGATTAGGCAAGAAATGCCACAGAGGAAAGACAAGCAGAAAAGGCCAGGCAAACTCAGTGTGTCACCTCTGGAAGAGCAATATTCCCCACCCTCATTTATTTCCTGGGTTGTACCAGAAGAGAGCGAGCCAGGCGAGGCACAGGAGTACAGAACCTTGGAAAGAAAAGATGCACTAAGAACCATCTAGCCCAATCACCAAATGATTATTTGTTCTTTTTTGCAATATCCCTGGAAATACATGTCTAAACTATCCCTGCGCTTCTCCAGTGACAGAGAACTCATTACCTCCCAAAGCAGTCATTGCATTTTAGCCATTGCATTTTAGCTGTTACATATAAGGCTTAATTTTCTTTGACTGACACGATTTCATTCCCTTTCCCCTTTTCAGGTTCTTTTGCTGTGGTTGTGCTCTAGTTGGTAGGACTGTGTTCTCTTAAAGTGAAAGCCACACCCTTATACTTCCTTGATTTGCCGTAGTGACCCCATGTAGGATTTTGGCTTCCCCAACACCAACAGGTTCCATCAGAATGCTCTCCTTTGTGCTCCAGTAGCTTTAGTCTAGTATGAATCACATCGTGCTACAATGTATACGTTTCTGCCCCACCACTCAATTGAACAGTGATACTATTGAAGGCAGAGGTGATGCCTTTTATCTTTGAACCCAAGTAAGAAACAAATTCCTGAGCACTTAGCAGGGTTGGACTTAATAACTATTTCAGGTATAACAGAATGAACAGATCATAAAGATTTTCCCAGGAACGGTCTTTGACTACTGACATATCTTATGAAATGACTAAGATGTCAAAAAGAATGCAGAGTTATAGAAAACCCAAACTTTGGCGTGCTGTATGATCAAATTATCTCAAAGAATTCAATAAAAATCATATTGTAGGAAACAGTCCCAAGGCTATGGAAAGGTCAACCCAGAATGGGGAGATCCTGGATTGGACAGGGTTCTGGACTGGTGCAGATTGGAGTCTGAATTTTGTTTAGAATGGTGCTTCTCTAACAAAAGTCATACATTTATGAGTCAGGTAATTAGTTACCAGGCTAGATGGCAATTCTGGAGCATGGGGGAGGTAGAAGATCACAAATTGAAGGGTAGTGGGTAGCAGAAAGTGAGACCATAAGATTCAAAAGGTTTTCTTGAAGTAGCTAGGAGAAAGTTCCAGAATAGCAATGAGGAGAATAGCAACTACCTCAACTCTAAGTCCAGAGGTTAAAGGAAATTGGGAAAGAAACAACCACTATTTGAGAGCGCTCCCAGGGGGAAAGTGTTCTTAGGAGAAAGCCAGGTTTCAGTCAGTCAGTGAAGATCCTAGAAGACATTGCAATATACAGGATGTGGTATTAGGGGAAGCACAGTCCACAAGACCACACTTGTTATTGAGATCAATTACAAGTTTTGATAATTCACTTGAGAGGCTCACAGAACTTACTGAAAGCTGTTATAAGCACCGTTATGGTTTATTGCAGAGAAAGAACACAGATTAAAATTAACCTAGAGAAGAAGTATTTAGGACAGAGTCCAGGAAAGTACCATACTCAGAGCTTCAAGTTGTCCTGTCCCCATGGAGTCATGAACAGTTTTACTTTTCCAAGCACTCATGTCTGATGATAAGCATGGAGTATTGCCAACAGGAAAGCTTACCCAGATCTGGCATCCAGAGTTCGTCTTGGGGCTCCATCACATAAGTATAGTTGACTGACCAGCAGTTGATCCCCATCTCCAGCCTCTCAGGTAATCAGGCTAATATTGTGTGACCCAAAGCCCCCACCCTAAACTACATAGTAATTTATCTGACTTGCCCAAGACCAGTAAGCAATCAAAGACACTCCTTCAGGAATGACATTATATAGGTTTAGACATTACTTCCAGAAGCCAAAGGCAAAGACCAAATCTCTCTTTGGGCAAGGTTAAATTCTTTACTACACAGGGGCTTATATTAATGATTGACTTTTCACATTGTAAGTATTTGTTCATGTGTGTCTCAAGGTGTAAAAGTGTAATCCTTGAGGTCAGAGTCCAGGCAATATGAAAGGTCTTCATGTTGGATAAACAAAAGAGTAAATGAATCCCTCTGGTTTTGGTGTGGTTCTGCACAATATAGTAGCCTCAAAAGCCTTGATGTTGGAAATGTGGTTTTATTTGTTCTTTTTGAGGAACATGAGTCTTTCAACTTCTCTTGTTCCTGCCATGAACAAAAGTTTTTATTTTATCAGTGGGAAACTCTCTGGACGAATACTAATCTAATGTATCCCAGCTCTGTGCCTTGGGTGACAATGCAGTCGAGGATTTATTGGATGTCAGAAGGACATAGTTCTCTAAAGTGAGGGCTTGTTGCCTAAACCAATGCATATTCTACCAGGGGAGAAAATGAATGAATTTGTAAAACATTTCATGGCTTGACAGGCATCTGATTTACCTCAGTACAAAAGAAGATTAAAACTGCTCTCAAAGGCAGATGTCAGCTTATTTGTTTGACTAACAGAATTATTCTAACCACTCATCTCTCTCATTACCACTGGAAAAATGAAAGGTAGCTGGAAATAAAAACATAAAAGAATGTGAATAAAAGGCCAGAGTTAAATGGATACATCAGAACTTCTTTTGATGTTATAAGTTCCCAGGCTTGAATTCTGTCAACAAGCACAGCAACTTTGCTGCTATTACAAATAGCTACAGAATATAAAACACCATTAAGCAACCAAAGTATACAACATTTCAATGTGTTAGAAAAAGCATTAGAGAAACTGAAAAAATTATCATTCCCTTAATTCTTCCAAGTCTAACAACAGTGGTAAATACATAGTAACCTAGAACATGTATGTGTCCTACAATGGAGGTATGATCCTGGAGGATTCAGTCTCTTATTCAATCTCCATCTAGAGTCTTATGTTTGGTCTTCCCTCAGAACATGATGGAAGGATTAAATAAATCATTTGTTAGTAATTCTTTTTTGTTTTGTCATTTTAAACTGTTTTGGATATAGTTTTCACTCTCAAGATGCACGAAGTGAGGAGAAATAAATAAGAGACATTTTTCTATGAAAGAAAGCCATACACAGTTTGAGACCAAGAATCCATATCAACAATTTTAGGATAAAGCACTACCATGATGGCACCTGGTTCAACCTGATCACTTCATTGAAGCCCTCTGATTTTACCCACCAGACTATATTTCAAGATAATCTTGAGTCAGATTTGGTAGATCTGAGCTCTTTCTTTTTCTTAATGTTTATTTATTTTTGAGAGAGAGACAGAGAGAGAGAGAAAGAGTAAGTGGGGATGGGTGAGAGAGAGAGAGAGAAAAACACAGAATCTGAAGCAGGCTCCAGGCTCTGAGCTGTCAGTGCATAGCCTGATGAGGGACTTGAACTCACGAACTGTGAGATCATGACCTGAGCCAAAGTCAGATGCTTAACTGACACCCCTTGGGGTGTGACTCTTAATGAAGCTCTTTCTATTATTGATTTTTAATTATTTTAGAAATTGTGCATTCATAACATGATACAGAGATCTTAGAGCTAATATTGTCCCACTCAGGTAATATCTGAGAATCTACCAGAGTACAAGTTCAACGGTCCATAGTTCTTGGTGCAGTTGTTACCAGATATTTTACTTCTTCATACATTATAAACCTGGCCAAATAAATGTTTTTATTTTAATTTTAAGTAGTTAGTAATCTTTTTTTTAAATTTTTTTTTTATGTTTTATTTATTTCTAGGAGAGAGAGAGAGAGAGACAGCGTGAACAGGGAAGGGTCAGAGAGAGGGAGTCACAGACTGAAACAGGCTCCAGGTTCTGAGCTGGCAGTCAGCACAGAGCCCGACGCGGGGCTCGAACCCACGAACCGCGAGATCATGACCTAAGCGAAAGTCGGACGCTTAACCGACCAAGCCACCCAGGCGCCCCAGTAGTTAGTAATCTTTTAAAGGAACTAAGAGAAGAGGGAGAAATAACTATTTATATTCATCCACATATTTACCATGTTAGTGCTCTGTATTTCTTCTTCCTGATTCATGATTCCATATGGTATCATTTCCCACTAGCCTTAGCATTTCATATGGTGCAGGTGTGCAGAGATGAATTTTTGTTGTTTTTATTTGTCTGAAAATGACTTGACTTTACTCTCATTGTAAAGGGTAAGAATGCTGCTTAATGTGCTGGTTTCTTTCTTTCTTCCTTTCTGTTTTTAACAAATATCCTTCTATTCTCTACTGACCTAATTTTTCTGATGAGAAATCAGCCATCATTTATATCTTTGTTTGCCTGTATATAATGTATATTTTTCCTATGACTACTTTTTAATATTCTCTCCTTATCAACAATTTGATTGATATATCTGTGTGTGGTTAGCTTCATGTTTATCCTGCTTGAGGTTTCTTAAGTTTTGAAGATGTTATTACCAAATTTAGGAAATTTTTGGTCATTATTCATTTATATTTTCTCTTCCAGCAAGTTTATCCTTTCCTTCTGGGATTCTAGTTATGCATTTGTTATATTGCTTACTATTATTCTCCACAGGTCCCTAAGTCTGTGTTAATTTTCTTGCAAGTCTCTTTTCTCTGTTTTTCGTATTGGGTAATTTCTACTGATCATTCTTCAAGTTTATTACCTATTCTTAAGGTCTCCAATTTGTTGTTAAGCCAACTCAGTGAATTTTGCATTTGAGATATATGCGTATAAGTTCTAGAAATTAAAATGTTTATAGTTTTCATTTCTTTGTTGATTTTTCTTATTTGTTTATTTCATATGCTTATTTTTCTTTTATGTCCTTGAACATTATTAAAGCTTTTTAAAAATTCTTGTCCCACAATTCCAATATCTGAATCATTTGGGGATATGGAGATCTTTTTCTTTTGACTTCATTTTCCTTTAAACCCATTTTTTTAAATGTTTGCTTATTTTTGAGAGTGAGAGGGAGAGACAGAGCCTGGGTGGGGGAGGAGCAGAGAGAGAGGGAGACACAGAATCTGAAGCAGGCTCCAGCTCTGAGCTGTCAGCACAGAGCCCAACGTGGGCTCCAACTCACAAACCATGAGATCATGACCTGAGCCGAAGCTGGTTGCTTAACCAACTGAGCCATCTCAGTGCCCCTGACTTTTCTTGATGTCAGTTCACATTTTCTTGCTGCCTCATAAATCTACTAATTATTTTTACTTTGTAGTTACTGGAATTTATGATGATTATTTTGTCTTTATTCTATTGTCTTCTTTGTAAGAGCATTAAAGTGTGTTTTGTCAAAGAGTCAAACTATTGACAAATCCTTTTGCTTCTTTTGGGCTTGGTTTTATTTTATATTAGGGATGGCCTATTTAGTTTTATTTTTTTTCTCTCTTTTTTCATTAGTCTTAGAGCATGTCCCTTACTCTAGAGTAGTCCTTGTTCCTTGGATGTAGCCTTTTGAGAATTCCAACTAAATGACCAATGTACACAGTGAGGCTGGAATAACATTCAGACATCTCCTGGCATTTTGAGATCTTTTGTGTCTCTGTTGTGGGACAGCTATGGGTCCCCCGCAGCTACCATCCGTTAGGCTCTGTGGTATCTCTCCCTGTGCATGTGCAGCCAGGTCCTCTGCCAATGACCTTCTGTGTGGACTTATGGGACACCACTTCCACATAGATCTTTTCTTTCCAGTACTCTATTCCTTGCTTTCCAGAAGCTTTTGTAGTTTTAAACTTTTATATCTGCCCCTCTCCCACCCCCCCGCCACACCCCGCGCCACACACACATTCAATGAGACCACCAGACTGCATGGGCTCTACCTCTGTGAGCTGTTCTCTGGAAAGTGCCCCAGGCAGGAGGCCAGACAAATATGATGCTCATCTTGTGTTATTTGTTTTTGTCAATGATAGAAGTCCTGAGAGGACTGTGTTTAATGCATAAAAAACCATTGTCTCATATATTTTGTCCAGTTTTATAGTTTCTTGTGGCAGGAGGGTACCATTTATTTCCTCATGGTGTGAGGCAGAATTCTGATTTTCTTTTATGCTTGCAGACATGGATGAGGCAAAATTGTGAAGTTACAAAATATTAACTCTACACCATAGATTACTGGCAACATAGTTTGTACATAATCATTTTGCTGTGAATATTAACAAAATGTTTTATATTATGTTGAACTGGAGTTCTTTGATACGACTACATTTTCTAAAGACCTCTAAAATCCTTTATTCTTCCTTGCTAGATATGCAGACTATGGTGTTGGGGCTAAAATGCATTGATCTCCAGGCACCTGGGTGGCTCAGTCAGTTAAGTGGCTGACTTTGGCTCAGGTCACAATCTCACGGTTCATGAGTTCAAGCCCTGCACTGGGCTCTGGGTTGACAGCTGGGAGCCTGAATCCTTTTTCGGATTCTGTGTCTCCCTCTTTCTTTGCCCCTCCCCTGCTCATGCTCTGTCTCTCAAAAATAAATAAATGTTAATTTTTTTTAATATTTAAAAAAATGCATTGACCTCATGAAAATAAATATATAGTTTTTAGTTAAATGTGAAATCTCATTATCATTATAACAGTTCTAAGGCTAAGTTTTTATATCATCAACATTTACAAATGAAACATAAAGCCTTAATAATTTAAGGAAAGTTCAGTTGCCCTATGTCCTAATTATCCAACATATCTAATATAACACTTTTGATTCACAGACAACATTGATATGTAGGCCCCGTGAAAGCTGCTAAAGCTAGAACATTGCCATGAACAGGTCATGCTTAAAATGAATAGTTTTGTTCATAAAGGAGTAGACCCAGAGGAAAGTCTTTCACTTATACAAACACATTTGCTGTCAAATTGAGATGAGTAGTGAAGGCATCAAGTTTTTATGTAATCAGAAGACATAAGGCCTTGATAACATTTCCATCTATCTAGTCAGGAGTAGTCCAATGAACATTTGAGTTTTACTGAAATTTTGCTTTTATAAGCTTTGTAAGGGATGCTTTCGGAATGGTGTTTTGTCTTTATCATAACTTTATTTATTTATTTATTTATTTATTTATTTATTATTTATTTATTTTAACATTTTTATTTTTGAGAGATAGAGAGTGAACAGGGAAGGGAACACACACACACATACAAACACACACACACACGCACACACACACACACACACACACAATCCAAAGCAGGCTCCAGACTTTGAGCTGTCAGCACAGAGCCCAACGCAGGGCTCGAACTCATGAACCAGGAGATCATGATCTGAGCCAAGGTCGGATGCTTAGCTGAGTGAACTACCCAAGTGCCCCTTGTCTTTATCATAACTTTATATCTAAAAGTTGAAGTCTGAATGGAGGGGGAAGACTTATCAAGTCCTAGGGTAAGACTATGGAGGAGCAGAAACTGGCCCTGAAATCTGATCATCGCAATTGTATTTTGAGTGTTTTTTTTTTTAATTTAAAAAATCAAACACAAGCAGAATTGTGCCCAGAGGTTTTCCAGCATGTAGAAAATTATGTATCTTAGTTACTCATATTTCTTCCTAAGGCCAGGAAGTAATACCAAATAAACCCTTTCACTGACTATCCGTTAATTTTTGTTCACTCTCCATTTGTTTGTTTGTTTGTTTGCTTATTATTACTATGTGAGTCAGGTATGATTCACTTTGTTTTCTTCCTACTGGCTGCAAAAAGTGATAAAAAAAAATCTGCTGTTTGGGGACAGCTCTGCCTTTATAATTAACCCCCATTTTTTGAAACATTTCCACTTAGGGGCAAAATTACAAGTTGAGTGATTTTTTTACTTCTCTAAAATGAGCTTCCTGCTAGTTAAGATCAATTCTCTGCCACAAGTTGTTCCCTAGTCATCCTTTACTTATATTTTTAAGTGTAAGGGTAATTAGCTTGTTTTCTCCTGTAGCCTGTTGCCTACCATCTTCTTCTTTAATTTTTTCACACAACAAATATTCATTAAACACCCACTAAAATTCAATCACAATTCAAGGTATCTAGTAACAAAACAGATATTAATCTCTTAGCCTCATGATGCTAATATTTCAGGAGGAAATAAAGCAAATACAAAATGAATAACAGTATATTCAGAAGGTGACAAATAATGTAGACAAAAAAGGGATAGGGGTTGTGGAAATGTCAATTCACATAAGGGAATCAGGTAAGGCCTCCCTGACATGGTGATCTGGAAGAAATGAGGGACAAAGCCAAGCAGAGGTTTGTAAAGAAGAGTGTTCTTAAAAGTAGAAACTTAATGTGTAAAGAGTGTGAGATGGAACTCTGTTGTGCTCTCTGAAGAGCAAAGAGCCCATTGTATTTAGAGTGAAATGAACATAGGAGATGGTAGTGTGTGAGGTTCCCCAGGGGGTAAGAAATGAGACAGATGGTGTAGGGCCTTGTAAGTCATTCTAAGGGCTGTGGCTTTCCCTCTGTGAGAGATAAGAAACCATTGGGAGGTTTTTCAAAAGAGAATTAACACGACATTTTTATTTTATTTTATTTTATTTTAAATTTTTTTTTTATGCTTTTTATTTATTTCTAGGAGAGAGAGAGACAGCGTGAGCAGGGGAGGGTCAGAGAGAGAGGGAGTCACAGACTGAAACAGGCTCCAGGCTCTGAGCTGGCAGTCAGCAAAGAGCCCGACGCGGGGCTCGAATCCACGAACCGCGAGATCATGACCTGAGCGAAAGTCAGACGCTTAACCGACTAAGCCACCCGGACGCCCCTAACACGACATTTTTAAAGGGTCGTTTTGATGGCTATGTTGAAAACTGTCTGGAAAAGAGAATAGGGGCAGAGAGATGCATTAGGAGGCCACTCTAGTAATCCAGGCAACCTATTACGGAGATTTGGACCAGCGTGGTAGGAGGGGAGGTGGCAAAAATGTGGCCACATTCTGGGTATGTTTTCAAAGTACAGTTGACAGCATTTGCTGACAAACTGGGAGTAGAGTATGAGAGAAAGAGAAGAGTTGGAATCAGGTCAATGTCTTCTGCCCAAGAAATTAGAACAAGAGCCTATATTAACTGAGATGGGAAAAAAACCACAGGTTACTGGTTGGAAGGTAGATCAGAAAATCTGTTTGGAAAATGTTATTTTTGTGATATTTACTAGACACTCACATTGAGATGTCAGTGGGAACTGGATGTAGGGGTTGGATGTTTAGAGGAGAGTGGCAGGGGCTGGAGATATAAATTTGGGTATCATCAGCATATGAATGGTATTTAAAGCACTGAGTCTGAAGGAGATCATCAAGGAAATGAGTAATGTTAAAAGTCAGAGATAAAGTGGAACCAGGGAAAGAAACAGAAAAGGAACAGCCAATGTTATAGGAGGAAAATCAGGAAAGTACAGGGTCTTGCAAGCCAAGTGAACCACATGTTTCAAGGCAAATCAAGGATCAAAGAATATGAGGGCTAAGAACTTACTTTGGTAAGTTACCTATGACCTTGACAAGATTATTTTCAGTGGAAAAGTAGACGCAAATACCTGATTGATGTGGTAGGGGAGGAATTAAATTGAAGACATCAAGTTTGCACTAACATTTCAAGGAGATATTTCCTTTTTTCCCCTCTTTCTTTCTTTCTTTCTTTCTTTCTTTCTTTCTTTCTTTCTTTCTTTCTTCTTTCTTTTGAGAGTGTGAGTGCTAGTTGGGTGGGAAGAGTGGGGGAGAGAGAGAGAGAGAGAGAAAGAGAGAGAGAGAATCTTTAGCAACTCCCTGCTCAGCTCAGTGAGGAGTCCAATGGCAGATCTCAATCCCACATCCCTGGGATCATGAGTAGAGCCCAAATCAAGAGTCCGAGGCTCATGACTGAGCCACTCCGGTGCCCCAAAGTTGTGTTTCTTTGTTTTTGTTTTTGTTGTGTAAAATGGAGCGAAGAAATGGAGAAGTTCTGGAGGGAAAAGTAGAATCAGGAGAGGGTTATTTTTAAGATGGGGAAAATAACAGCTTGTTTGCATGCTGACGAGAATGATCCTAGAGAATAAAAAGGCAGAATGTGAGATTGAGGAACTAATTTTCTTGAATAAGTGATAAGGGGCTGCACAAAGTCTGGACCTTGTTCATCCACAGTAAAAGGAGAAAGAGTAAAAGTATCAAACATTGGATGAGGATAGGTGTGTGGCAATTTGTAGAAGGTCTTTTCTGAATGCTTCCGTTTTTTCAGGAAGTTGGTAGTATGGCCTCCAGCTGAGAGTGAGGATGGAAAATGCTATTTGAAGTTTTATGAGAGAGGAGAAAAGGTGAAAAAGTTCTCCAGGAAAGCAGAAAAACAAATGCTATTAGGAAACAGAGAATGAGTGCCCGTTAGTGTGAAGAATTCCCTTGAATTTAATCATTAGAACTTAAAAATACATTAAGTTATCTAATTGTGTGCTTTATTCCAACTTGATTCTACTGTGTGTGTGGCATCATGGATTGGGCAGGGAGATGGATTTCACCAAGCTTCTGGTTTCATCACAGAAGTAAAAACAAGGAGCAGGCAATGGCATTGAAGGAGTTTGGAAGGATGGGATTATAACCATTGACTATGGAATCCAAGTGTGGCAAGGGACGATGGTCATGAAAGGGGAGAAAGATAGTGAAAGGTAGCAGAGTCAGTGGATTGCAGGTTCTGATTTGGCATTTCAGTAGATGTTTCCAGGTTGTTGAGTGTATGTTCACATGAGTATAGTTATGGCAATATGATCTGGTTTTACACACACACACACACACACACACACACACACACACACACAAATCCACATAAATGGCCAGGCATTCTGAGAATTTACTTAGCCTCAAATAACACTTGTGGAAAAAGAACTGAGTGTCAGACATTTGGAATAACTACAGAAGATGTGCAGATGAAAAGACAGTTATTACTTAGTAGTTTTAGTGTAGAAGAAATACAGGCATGTAAACAGAAGACTTCTTTATCATAAAACCTCATAGATATTTTCAACTGCAGATACTCTGAACCATAACATAGATCTTTCTGGTAGCCGTTTGTATACCCAGGAGGTTCACACTGTGCTAAAGAGAAATATTAATAGAAATTCTCTATAAATATTGGTCCTTTCTCCCAAAATGCCTCCCCACTCCAGCTACATAGTTTCTTCATAGCTATGACATGCTTTTCCTCCATTTCCCCTGGCTCAGCCCTTTCCTAACTGGAGTGACTGTCCAGTCTTTTTATAATGTAGAAATTGATCCTTAACTAATTAATCATCATAAAAGAAGATTATAATTGATGAGCTAAATTCCCAATGTGGGAGGAGCACAAAATTAAGAGTAAGTACTATATTATATATAAATATACTGCTTACCTCCAAGGAGTTTATAATGTAGAAGAGAATATGACAGACACTTACTACAGCTACTAATATATAATCATTTACAGTATATCAATAAGATTTGTATTACCAATAAAATAAAAAGCATTTTATAAGAAAAAATTGTGATCCTGCAATTCATCATAATCTACAGTTGTCATAATTGTTTTAGATCTTAATTTATTTCAAATGAGTAATAGTGGAGAGGAATGTACGTAGGAAGAGAAGGTTCGTGAAGTGAATATTACAAACTGAAAATTCCCCTAAATCTTAGTACCACTGAAGCAAAAAGCCACATGCTGTTAACTATAGGGAGTAAGAATGCTACTTTCTGCACAGTGGAGTGACATTGGCACTGCTAAATTCTTTCCCTCAGATCCAAACTTCAAGCTCTGCTCCTTATTCTGAGAGCAATTGTGCTCTAGGGAATAAATTAGTACATGAAAAAAACTAACAAACAGTTGTTAAGAAATAACAACAACAACAACAAAATCAATGCAGCAAATTAAACACAAATGGTTTCTCGTAGATAAGAGAATATTTTGGAATAATATCTAAAACTAGTAAAAGTTTTCTCACAATTCAAAGAGAGCATAACAAGGGTAATAAGAAAAGCCCATAAAATATTATAGAGATAGTGGCTTATGACCAACTCAACAAGTAGTTGAATTAAATACTCGTTTTATCATCCTTCTACTCATCCCAGTTCAAGTAAATTGAGGCTACATGTTTGCTGCTTAAACATTTCATAGCAGTTACATCCTTTCACTGCCAAGTTCTCAAACAGTATTTGGTAGTACTAGCAAGAAAATGAATGCAGTTAGCAACACTTTCCTTTTGAATTGAAGGAAAAAATTTTTTGTGCACATAAAGTATTTTTAAAACTCTGAATATTAGAGATTGGCTGAGTCCCTCTTTCTCTTGTCATTTCCTAAAAGTTGCAAGATATGCTACCCTGTTGATCGTGGTAGAGACCAATATCTTTGTGTTTTGGTCTCATAGCTTCGTGGAAAAGATATGGGCCCAGAGGGAAGGGGATGAGATTGTCATGACAACTCATTGAGGGAACTCTGGTCAGCTGAAATCTTTCTGTGTCTCAGTTTTTACATTTAAAAAAAGTTACTTCTTAAGCTCTGAATTTATTTTCTTTTTTAATTAACAAAGAATGCAGAAATTAGTAAATAAATTTTGCTTCATATATTACAAGCCAGTATTTCAATGACATGCCTTCAAGTTGTCCAGGAACAGATTTATTTGATTTATCAAAGCTCATCACTTACCTTCTTTGAGCCATTAATATGTCATTTCATTTCTTATAAGAAGTGAATCTTATAGAACAGAATCACAGAAATTTCATGCTTGAGAAAAATTTAGAGGTTGTTTTGCTCAACCCTTTTGTATTAGGTGGCAATGTACTACCACTTAGAAAGAATTAGGGTACAATGAGAGGCTATACAGCAGTATTGCAAGAGTGCAGAATCCAATGCACACCCACTTTGTTACTTGTTGGCAGGATAACCTTGAACAAATTACCCTCTGAGTATCTATTTCCTTAACTATTGTTCCGAAGACGTCTGGCTCATGACTGACTCTAAATGTGGTATCTATTTAATGCTTACTATCATCTATTTTTACTATATTAATGGCATTATTAATGTTACAATTTTTGTCAAAAATGTTCTTGTTTAATATTACTATTATGATCAAGGGGCATAGTTATTTGACACCTTTACTGAAAGGCATAAAATTATATAAGTGTGGGCTGTCTCTACATTTTACTACTTTTAAAAAAATGTTTATTTATTTTTGAGCATTTCCTACACTTACTAAATACTTAATTCTTCAGAAAGTAAAACTAATTTCAGACTTGGCTGCTACACTTGAAAGAACTTAGTACTTTAGGAGAGAGCCAGGATTTTAACATATAAAGCACTTTGTAAATAATATCATGTGTATATATAATAACATTATTTAGAAATAATAAATGATCAAATCTGGGATTGCATGGTAGTCACTTTACAGTAAAGAACATTGACACTAAATATAAAAAATAAATTCAGAGAATGGAGCAGAGTGTGAACTATAGTTTTCAAGACCACGTGAAGAAACAGGATTTCATTTATTCAGGCACTCACTTAACAAGTAACCTAGTTATAGGAAATATTAGAAATAATTGAAATAATTGACTTAGAGAAGATTATATGTTTTATTTGGAACATTGAAGTCAATGCAAGAAGGGCTGTCTAGTGGATAGACTGACTTACAGATCTGTAGTTCAGAAGAAGATCTATTTGGAAACTTACAACATCTATTTAACAGTCAAAGCTCTGAAAGTCAATGAGTTCACCTAGGGAAAGTGCATAAAATAAGTCATCCAAGAAGAGGATTCCAAAGAATGGTACCATTTTAAGTTAGTGGTAAGTTGACTGAGGTAAGGATTTAAATATATTCAAGAGCATTATCAAGAAAATGACAAAATAATTTCCTGAGATGGGGTAGGCAGAAGCAATATTTTAGTTGAGTTGTAGAGTGAATGAGAGTAAGGAAGTAGAAACAGTAAATGTGGGCCAATGTTTTAAAGAACTTATTGTAAATGGCAGAAGAGATATTGTGGAAGGACCTAACCATATTTACATGCTGACAAGAAGGAACCAGTAGGGATAGAGAACATTCCCTAATGAGCACAGGAGCCAGAACATAGATGAAGGAAATAGGTTTGAAGTGTGGCTCTTGATTAAAAATAAGTTTATCAGTGGAATACCACTTTCTTACAGAAAGAGGCAAATCTGGCAGGGAATTAACTAATCTAGAGGAAAAGACAAGAAGCCTTAATGAGGACAAAGGGTATGTTCTGTGTGAGTAAAAACATGAAAGAGTTGGATGACAGAGAAGGAGAGAGAAGGTTGTAGGTGTTGAAGACGTCAGAGGTGGAAGAGGTTTGGAACAGGCAATGTCTGTAGTGTGGTTGTGGGCAACTGGGGCAACAGAAATCACTGGTGAGGCTGTAGGTGAGGCTGTAGAGCGGTTCATCCTCATAGTCAAAGCAAAGGGGAGTGGGAAAAAGAGGAAGACTTAGCCACCTGCAGGAGTCTTTAGTGATCAGAAATGAGTGGATGTGTGAGCTCTTGATCTAGATCTTGAAGATGAAGTCTCCTCTAAGCTGATCAAGAAGGTAGAGGAAAATACCTCTTTATTTTTTTAAATGTTTATTAATTTTTGAGAGAGTTTGAGTGGGGGTGGAGGAGGGGCAGAGAGAAAGGACAGATGGAGGGTCCCAAGTGGGTCTGTGCTGAAAGCAGACTGCCTGATGCAGGGCTCAAACTCACAAACTGTGATCATGACCTGGGCCAAAGTCCACTACGTAAGCCACCCAGGTGCCCCAGAGGGAAACACTTTAAAGAATGAGAAGTTTCAAGAACATAGGGACCCTCACAAGAGGAGAAGTATGAGCAGAGAATAAAACTGACATCTCTTAAATTTGCCAATACTGGCTAGTTGTGAAATATTTTGCAGGAGAGAGCTGGAAATCTTGACGGAAACAGTCTTCATTATCTGTGGACTGCATGTGTTTGTCCAATAGTAGTCCTATAATGACACAGATAAGAATTAACTTTATATCTGATCTTTTCACACAGTTTTTGGCTTTAAACTTTGACTTCAAATATTAAATTGAAATATTAAGGTACTTTTTAAAAGAGGTAATATGTCTTCATTGGTGAAATATGGTAATCGTACATCCCATTTTAATTTAATCAAAAGGTATATTTTCTTCTCTATAAATTACATACATTTCCTAACTTTATATATGTGCTTAATTTGGCATTTGCATATGAATAAGAGACTGCATGTTTTTAATTCTATTCAAAGAAATTATAAACCCATTCCCTTCAGGTCAGGCTGATAGAGAGCAGATAAAATGTATTTTCTTCTCAGTTATTCCTCTTACACTAGGAGAGGCTTTGATCTGTACAGGTTTCTCTTTTCTTTTTTGCTTTATATAAGCATTGCAAATGGTAATTTTTTTTGTTACTAGTTGCCTACTAAATTATGATCAATTTAGCAATTTGGAAACACTATTAGCAAATTTCAAAGACCATTTTTCAAAGTGACAGAAACAATGTGTAACACCGTACATGCTATAAGCATACTGCTGTACTTTCTATGTTTTCTATTTGTTCCCAGTTTGTTTCTGATTCACTAACAAACATTCCATTTTGTTCTTGTACATAATTCTTATCCCCCCTTCTTATTTCATATAATAACACTTTCAGGTCACTAGAAATAGGTCCTTAAATTCAGAGAAATACTTTTTTCCTGAGATTTCAAAACAGGAGAGAAAGGGAAATGCCACATGAAGGCTAGGAAAAAAAGTGAGAATAAACATCAAGCAAATTTAAACTTGCCTGTGACTCTTCATTAACGAGTGTTTTATATAATGAGCTAAAAATACCTGGCACTTTGGTCACCTTCAATCAGCAAACATAAAATATGTGAGATAATGAAATCACAAATCAGCCAGAGGGAAAGTCTGCTCAAACAAAGCACTCAAGCACAGTCATTGTGGGCATTGTATGTGGATTGTTTTTTAAACATGTGTCAAGTGTCCATAATGTGGGTGGAATCAAAAAGAACAAGAACGGCATGATTCTGCCACCTAAAGGATGACAGTCTTAGTATGACAGAGTGTTACTTAAGGGTCACATGAAAAATTGTGATTTCATTTAATTGACGTAAGTCACTAGTGTTTTAAATCCACTTGGAAACTTACTTTTATGTTTGTTTAAATACTGTGAAAAATAACTTGCTAAGTAAAATCCTTTTATTACTTCACAACCACTTACTGATGGAAAGGATATGGATTTTGGAGCCTAATTTAGGCTCACAATCCTGACTCTGCCCAGACTTAATAACTAATCTTGGGCATTTTACATGACACCTGTGTGCCCATCTTGGTAAAGCTGAGTTAATAGACCCTCCAAAGGTTGTTGTTAAGGTTAGATGAGAGAACATATATGTACACAATGGTTATAATAACTTGCTTCTCTCCCAATAGGTCCTACCCTCTGTTCTATGCGAGTAATTATAGGGCATACATCTTAAAGTTTGGAAAAAAATTCAAATCTCACACACATCAAAATTCCTTAGTGTAAATTTTGAGTAAAACTGAGAAACATAATACAAGAGCATCAAATCACGTAAGTCACTCATGTTTAAGTCATGTGATTTTTCTTATAAATTTTACCTTCAAATTGCTTTTGTGTAATTGTATGATTCAAGACAATGAAGACTAAGTCAAACTTTCAACTGTTATTTCACAATCTCTCTTGGAAGTCACTCTCTTTGGCTGGGACTGGCAGATTCTCATAGATACTATTGACTAATGGATGTCCATTGATTGCTTTTGCCTTGTAGACAACAGTGTCTTACTACTAAATCATTTTAATACTTCTTCATCTAAAGTGGACTTGTTATCAGATGCTCATATAATCACATACACTCAATATTACTCTATTTGAAGCAATTCCAACATAAAAAAATAGTTACTTTTTAAATATATAATTGTGGAAAGAATCAAAATTATATCTACTATGCATCTAGAATGCAACAATATCAAACAAGGCATTCAAATGTTACTTCAAGCTGATGCTCTTCCCATGACCTCTCATTTCCTCAGAGAACATTGTAGAGACTATCTGGTCCAAACAGGCAGATTATGTCTGGTGGTCTCCTTTGTCAATATCATGGATACAGGGGACACAAGTTTCTAAGCAGAAGATTTGGCATCTGGTAGAAAGAGAACAGAGGGATTGGGATCTCAGTGGCCTAAACATGCACTTTAACCCTAGTGAAGAGAGACAGGATTTTCTCAAAATAGGGTCCACAGAATGCTGAATTCCGAAAGATACTTTGTGAAAAAAGCAGCATGTAGTCAGTTTGGAAACACATTAATACCATATCCCCCTCTTGGAAATAATCAGCATATTGAATGCAAATAGACATTTTGAAGGCTATGAGTAACACTAGACGGAGAAAAAAACCTGTTAGCCTGAAAAAACTCAAAATTCCCTGAACTCCTTACTCTGAGGAACACTTTTACATGTAACCCACATTTTCTGCAGACAACAGAAAACAGACCAACTCACCTCTCACAAAATGAAAGGCTTGGTGCATTCTGTTTCAAACATTGTTTGTGTTGTTTACCTCTTGATTGTATGAGTCTAATTAATTGAAACTATTGAAACTTTCTAGATATTTTAGGATATATTTTTGCTAGGTGTCTGTTACCAAAAAAATGAGCAAGCATCTAAATAGTTCAGATTCCCTGAACCCAGAAAGTCTTCAGTTATTAACCTACTTCAGGCAAAAGCTTGAAAAGGTCTTTTATCAAAGTGTCAGAATAAGAGGTATGGTCTGGTATCTAAAGCAGTGGTAGAAATCCTGTTTTTGCTGGAGTCACTGGTGTGGTCAGAGGCAAAACTGTCTCAGCACAGATCATGGTAATTACATGTCTTTTGGTTTAAATGTTGGAGGAACACTAAGTTACTTGCCACAAACTTAAAACATAACTAATGTCAGATTGTAGTTTCCATGAATGCAGCTGTTCTCCGATGATTTCAAACTCTATTGCCTGGATTGTTAAACCTCCCTCATCTTCTTACCTAATCTCCCTCATTTAGTTAACTCAGTGGAACAGAAGAGAATGGTCAACACAAGGTACATTTCCATGTTAACTTTGCTCCCGAAAGGGGATGACAAGCATAATATTCTGTCTACTGCTAAAGATGTCATGGCTTAGAGAAATGGCAGGGACAATGCTTGGTCTGGTTGTAACTTCCATCTTATACTGTCCTAAACAAAAAGAATTGATTGCTGTAAAATCAGCCAGTCTAACATCTTGGAGGAATTCACCATATACTTGTTGGAAGGAAGTCAAATGCTTTTCATAGATTATCTTTCTGGAAAAGCCTTCATAAAGCCAGCATCCTGGGCAGCATAAGAAGCAGTCCCATAACATGATTGTTAACATGTTCCTTTTTAAGGTCGAGGTAAATTATTTTTTAAAAATGAGAGTAATTTCTTTTACCTCCTACCCTAGTGACATATCAAGGGTAGGCATCGGTCCATATTAGTTATAGGCACTAAAGGGGGGCTTTGACTGTAATAAATTTAAAAATAATAAAGCCAACAAAAGGCTGGTCTGCTTTTATTATCACCATGCATCATCAATGCTAAGCACTGTCAGTGATAAAATATTATGCATTGAAAAAAACACTCCATTGGCTTCTATTCAAACAATTGTTATAATTTATAATTCTAGTTATAAATGGGTTTACTAATATATTTGTAAAGTTTATATTAACACATTTTCATTACTTGTTATTTAATACAAGCTATATTCTACATGGAAGTTAATTTAGAAGACTCCCAATTTTACTTTTCCTCCAAGAGTCAGCCACACATTTTCAATACAAGAATAAGTTGATCAGGGATTGGAATTACTCAAACTTGCTTTCGGCTCAGGTTGTGTCTCCAACCCCTGTACTTAAACAGTAGATTGATATCACAGTGATCATAAAGCAAAAGAAATAGAACATGTGTTTGCTAAATCCTATAATTCCATATGCAAATCACCCTCCAAACCTTGCAGATTTCACCCTTTTGGAAGTGTTTGTCTTTTTAATATGTCTCCCCTTTTTTTTCTTTCAAAAAGACTTAAATGTAATTAAATAGTATTAATCCATCAATTTTTTTCCTTTTCTCTTTAAGACTTTATATATATATATATATATATATCTGAAATATATATAAATCTGTAATATATATGTGTGTAATTAATATATATGTAATATATATCTGTAAGATATTTCTTTCCTTGCCATTATTTATTATTTCCTTCATTTCATAATTAGTACTGAGAATCATTTCACCATACAGAAGAGTGTTTGTTTAAAAATGGTTATGCTCTGGGGCACCTGGGTGGCTCAGTCTATAAGCATCTGGCTTTAGCTTAGGTCATGATCTCCCATTTCATGGGTTCAAGTTCCGTGTGGGGCTCTGTGCTGACAGCTCAGAGCCTTCAGCCTGCTTCAGATTCTGTGTCTCCCTCTTTCTCTCTCCCCCTCTCCTGCCCATTCTTTCTCTGTCTCTCTCAGAAAATAAATGCTTGTTTTAATAAATAAAAATAAAATAAACATGATTATGTTTTAGTTGTCAAATATGCCACATATTTGCTCTCCCATTTGTAAGGTTTCATTCATCAAAACGTCTTTTGAGAAAATAGGAGTAGGTACAGGGCTTCATCTATGATTTATACAACCAGTTTCTTCTGACTGTGTTTCATGGTTCATTCTTATGTTACGAAGCAGTAACTCATTTGAGGTGCGTGTATTCCTCCTTGTAGAAAACTTGATTTTTCATGTGTTCTTGTTTACATCTTTGGTCTGAGACCTTTGTGATAGAGTTTAGGTGGAATTTTAAAGACTATCAATGGAAGGACTTAGAAGAATGTTTCTGGAATGCCAGATGATAGTGCCCCTCAGGTAGGCCCCTGTGGACAGAGAGTTGAAAAAAACAGGTCTCTCACAAGAATAGAGCTCACAAATAGAAAGCAAAGCTTAGAGAACTAAGACAATCTGCATACTTAAACACCCAAGGCAGAAAAAGAAAGCTCTTTCAAGGTCATCTAAAAGAGAAGTATTCAACTCTTATTGGTGAAAAAACACTGTGCTCGACATTGGTGAAATTTTGGGCCCTCCCCTCAGAACATCAATTATATCTGCACAAAGTATACACAGGCCAACTTCTCATATGATACCTGGGGTTTCACAGACTCAATCTTCGTAATCTGTGTCCAGAAACTGATCTAGTTCAGAGATGATGAAAATGATCCACAAAAGTGGAGTGACCCATCTAGCATTCTTGGAAAGGTATTGTTGATCCCAGTGCACTTTGTACCATGCTACTTAACATTAGCTGAATAACAGGCTCATAAATAAATATTTGTTAAGATGAGATCAGGCAACACATTTTAAATATAGAAATAATTCAGATGTTGCTAATAATTAGTTGTCAGGCATTTCTCTTAACTTTCTGCATCTTGTTAACATATTTTGTATATAACGCTTAAGACTATGTATAAGTGCTAGATATCTTTAAGCTACAAGCTCTTCGTCTGTTAATTAGGATATTGATTGCTGCTTAAGAAAATTATTTCAAGTAATACAGTAGGCTCTCAGTAAATAATAGTTGCTATTATGAGTTATTATTATTCTCATTATTATTAAGAGTAAGAGAAATCTTAAAGGTCACACAGGTTTTTTCCAACAGGAAAACTAACACCAGGGGCAGTAATTTCTCCAGGGACATGCAGCTAATTCATAAAAGACTACGGATAAAGAACTCACAGTAATATGTGTAGGGCTCTCAGCCTTCTCTTCTCCCCAAAACTTATTTCCACTCCCCTTTAAGCTTCTAGGAACAGAAATAATCCTTGCTTATCTATGCATAAGGAATGCTTTCTCTCTTTCCTGGAATGTCATATTCTTTGATTTTTTAAATTTTGCTATTTTTTATAATGAGCTCACCTGATTTTATGTGTGTACATCTTTTTACTCATGTCCCTGGATTTTTTTTAAAAAAAGATTCCCTAATCAATTCTGGTAAAAATCCACAAGCACTAACTGAGAAAGTCCAGACCTCGTATCCAAAATGAAGAGCTCTAGATAAATACGGAAGCCAAAACTTCTGTACACGACACCTGCATAGCAAAACAAAGCTGACTGACTTTCTGCATAGGCCAGAAAAGTTCAAACAAAGTAAAATAAAACAAATGAGGTGAAACCATCACTCTGTTGCTATGATGTGTGCACAGCCTCTCCACCCCCTTGGGCCCCCAAGGATGGGGAGGATTTATCACTTTCCAGGAAATTGTGTTAGAAAAGCAACATCTCCTCTCCCTAGCCCATCAACATTTTCGTTAAAGTAAAATTAAGTTAATAACAATTTTCAGAATGGCCTGGAATGAAATGAAAAACATCTCTAACATTTATTCTCAGAAGCTGTGTATAGAAGCAGTTTGTACTGAGGTCACTATCTTTGGACTGAGCAATGATCAAGATGGAAGAGATTGAGGAAAGGGCTGGAAAGGATTGGCTAGGTGAGAGTTTCAGGTCTGTTCTGGCAGCAGTGAGAGGAACCAGCCTTTTCTCTGCCAGCCCCCTCACAGCATTGCTGCCCTTTTTGTAACCCCACCAGACAGTCAGGTGATGTGAGTGGATGTAGAATAAAGACCACCCGGCAGAGGCAGCAACCTTAGGATTGACAACTTGGAGAAAGCAGAAGTTAGGTAGACACTTTTTTTATCTCCTGGAAAATATGTGTGTTTTTTTTTTTTCAACCAAATGCTTTTCCTTTATTCTCCTCCATAAATATTATAGGTACTTTTTCATCGAGGTATAGTTTCTTTGACATAACTCAAGACCTGGGGCAGGGGGTGGACCTTCTGAACTTTCTAATGCTTTCCTCCAAGTAAAATATAAATGCCAGCTGTGCTTTCAAGTTTTTATGTTCTCACAGATGGGCTAAAAGTTTTCTATGTTCTTTTAACACTTGAACACAAGTTCCTAGCTCACTGGCTCATTGCTACTGAAATCAAATGAAATAAATAAATTGAAATCTATTATGTGTGCCTGATATTTAGTAAGTGCTCAACGTATATTTAGTGTATAAATGATTAGATGTAAGATACTCTAGACCAGATACCAAAATTTAAAACAACTGCTAGAAGAGTGATTTAATATTGCATTTCTCAGGTTATCTTTTTCTTTACAGAGGTTCAGATAGAATGGGTAACACAGGCTTACACATATGGCCAAATGTTTAAAAATCAAAATTGCATTCTTCAACTTTGTGATTTTTAAGTCCTATTAAGAGAAGAACCATAACAAGAACAGTAAAGAAAAACAAAAGTATTACCTTTTGCATTTGAACACAATACAAGTATTCTGTAGACATGATATTGTAACACATCAAGTCCTATCCCTGTGGATTAGTCCATTTTTTCATAACAGTCTAGCTACTTTATAGAATGAGATATCTTTTTTTTTTTTTACTTTTACCTAATCCGGCCTAACAGATTTTTCCCCTTCCATGTGTATATTGATACTATTTCAGCATTCTCCCACAGCCTCCTGGTGGGCAGAGGCTGTATACTTCTTTCTCATAGGATACTTTGCTGATCACATTTTAAGTCCTGTAGTCACACAAAGACTGTTTAACTGGCTGGTTATTTGGTGCATAAAGCTTGGGGGCCACTCTAATTCTCTGTGCATAACTCTTTCCACTTTTCATTTTCAAATAGCTGAACAAAATGGTTTTGTGTAAAAAGCAATACTTCAATAATTCTTTCCTGATAATGATGATGCGCCCATTTAATTATTTTTTCGTGTTATAAAAAATTCCATCAAGAAGCCAGCCTTCTATTTATCACTAGACAACCAGTTGACACCCAATGGTAATTTAAATTGCTCTTTATTAATTTTATGCATAATTAAAATTTCATTTGAAAGTTCCAAATTATGAAGATGAAGAAAGTTGAAGCCAGACAAATTTGAAAGGGATAATGATTATACTACCATTTTCATCTGGAACACATTAGAAAACTAAGTACCCTTTTTAAAGTTTCATTAAATCAAGCCATAAATGAAAAGTGAACATAGTTGAAGAATAATCTACTATAATAGTCGGTAGTAAGAAAAGAGGGAACCCCAGGAGAGGTCACCAAATAATTTAGCTGTTTATGTGCAAATACCCGGTGGAAAACAAGTAGAACTTATACTTTTAAAGCAAATCTTGCCCCATACTTCTTGGTGTCTCTGTAAATACGGCAATAGCAGAGAACTACTCTGTGCTTTTGTTCTTTGTGCTGCAATATGTAGACTCAATTAATGAATTTTAATATAAAATGGATTATGCAAAAAAGAGATCAATAAAAACTCAATGTTATAATAAAAATATTTACTAACTAAAGCCTTTATTGACATTTAGCCCTGAGATAAAGAGTTGGCACAGGACACTTTTTATTGATCAATAACTAGAATAATTTCACTATTTTCGTTTGTGTATATGGATAGCTCATAAAAAGATAAGCTTCATATATTCACACAGAAATGTTAGACTTACTGAATCAGGTTATTAGTCCCTGGGAGATCCTCAGGCACTTTTGGGAGCTACATTAACACTAAGGGGTCACTAAGGGGTCACTAAGGGGTCATTAGAAAATTACATTAGGGTTTTATGTAGAAAGTTGGAAAGTAGGAGAATAGGTGAGTACCTGGCATTCAGGTAAGTTCATACCCTCAGCTACCTTCATTTAAGCTCTTAGGAAGGACTTGCCCATTTGTTTTCCATGCTTTTACACCAGGAGAAATTGAAGAGTAATAACTAGCATCTGACTCTCGAGTTCAGCTCAGGTCATGGTCTCACAGTTTAAGAGCCTGCTTGAGATTCTCCCTCTCCCTCTCGCTGCGCCTTCCCCACTGTGCTTTCTCTTCCTCAAAATTTAAATAAATATTTTAAAATTAAAAGAACTAGTTCTCAAATCCATGATGGCATTCATTAATCCTCAAATGAACTTACATTCGCCCTTATTTTAAATTATACTGCTCTGTTTGTTCTCATATGTGTGGAATAAACTATTGTTCTTCCAGAGTTACAGGAACTCTTTCAGATCAACAAGGAAATATTTCCCAAGCTAGAGTGGTAATTTATTTAATGGTACTTTATCTGCCTAAAATGGTCAATATATATGATTTGTTATTGTTGTTGTTTCTCCTTTTAACAAAATCTGGCATGAGATTGCTGTGGTTTGGTTCATACTAAAACAAGGAATATTTGACCATTGTTACTGTCAATTTACAGGGAGTTACAAGGAAATAGTAAAATAAACATGGACATATTCTATTAAAAATACATTTTAAAATGTGGGAAAGAAACAATAAGTCTATGTTTGTGTAATTGTAAACAAATTGCCATGCTCAGGTCTTGTGTATGTAGTTCAAAATGTCTCTTGGCAATACCAAATAAAACCAAAACCAGATCAATTTAATAATAACTTTACAGGCTATGTCTGTAATTATCCAATAAGTACAAAAAAAAATCACAGTGGTTGATGAGTATAGAAAAACAGGCCAAAAGTTTAAAAAGCAGGAAAATCCCATCAAGATGTATAACAGAGCTCTGAACCTATAATTTAAAAATTATTTTTTAAAATGTGTCTTACTAAAAGTAGTGGAAGAAAATAGAGATGAAGGAAACTGAGAAGGAAATACTCCTTTTCTGTACCTCTTGCAATTTTACAACTGTATCTAGAATCATAGAGTTTGAACTGTTCAAATCATTGCAAGTGTTTATACAAAGAAACTAAAATAAGACCAACAAACGTGTCCAAGTCAATGGAGAGTCAGTGACTAAGTTTCCTGGCTGGTGCTCTTTCCACACTCCACTCCTTCCTTTCTGTGTCTCATCAACCTGGCTGAGGTTTGTCTCAGTGAAACCTTTTAAAAAATAAGCACCTTCTACCATAAGGAACCCCAAACTGAGGCGGAGGGGTGCATAAAAGATTAATAGATGACTTTACCCACAGATCCAGATATTATTTTTTTAGCATTCAAGTGAATATATTTCTATAAGATATTCCAGTTGATTCTCTCGCTGTGAAAACATTGACTTTCATTGTTAGAAGTAATTTTTCCCAATTTCTTTCTATATATGAAATGCTATTAAGCTTATTCATGAATGAGCTCATAAAGATGAGAGAAATGCACCGGAAAGCTAGAAGGAGAAGGAGAGAACAAGGACATGCAAAGGAGAAAGGAGTCAGTGCAGTGACACAGTTCTGTGCTACTCAGACCTACGGTCCTACCCCAGTTGGGTAAAAGACAGCAGCCTTAGTAGACGCTGGCACACACACTTTGAATGACCTGCAGTTTTACACAAGTATATGGCTCTGGGTGAATCTTCCTTTTGTATGCATGACACTCCCTTGACTTTCCCCAAAATGAGGGAACTCTGTCCAGCTACCACATATGGACATAACTAAATTTATAATTATAGAAACTTTCAATGTAGAAAATAATTTTCAAATTTTGCACGTATGTGTAGTGTGTGTGTGTGTGTGTGTGTGTGTGTGTGTGTGTTTGGTAGGGTAGTCTAGGCAATGCTATTTCTTTAGGAGGAAATAATACTATGTACAGATAAACTGGGAAATGGGCCCTTTGTGCCTCATACCCAGAACCTGAACCTCTAATGAGAGCAAAGAAATATGAAAAACACTTTGGAAATATTTATGAAAATAATCAAGCAATTTTGAGGAAAAAAAACCTAGAGCCTATAGACATGAAAAATACAATCATTAAAATTAAAGACTGAGTGACAGATTAATAGAATAATAGACACATGTAGAAAATTAGTAAGCCAGAAAAGATACCTGAAGAAATAATCTGGAATACAAACCCAAGAGGAGAGAATTATACACAGGATATCTATCAGAGGACAGGAATCTTGAGGACCATCTCAGAATTCTGCCTACTACATGCAAATTCAAGAATCCAAATAAATCTCATGAGGGATAAACAAAAAAGTCTATACACATCAACAAGACTGAAAATCTTTAATGACAAAGGAAAGATCTTAAAAGTGGCTATAGAGGAAAGAGAAATTAACTTCCAAGAGGCAGTAGCTGGATTAAGAGTTGACTTCTCAACAATAGCAATGGGATCCAGAAAAGTGTTATGATATAATTGATATGCTGAAATAAATCTGTGTCGCTGTAATTATATGACCAGTGAAAATATATTTCAAAAATAAAAGTGAAATAAAAGCATTTTCAAACAAACAAAACCAAGAATGTTTCACCAGCAGTACCACACTAAAAGGAATTCTAAAGCAGAAGAAAGTCATGCCAAATGGAAAACAGATGCAAGAATGATGAAAAACAAATTAGTAACTGAATAAATCTAACCAAATATTAACCTTATAAAGGCAATGTCTTTGAAGTAAAAAATTTAATCTAAATTTGATAGCATGAAATTCATGAAACTAATGCTGTAAACATGTTTTAAGGTTTAAGGAGGATAAAAATATTTATAACTCTTGCAGTTTGATAAATTAATTTTGTGTGTTAAATTAAAGTGTAAGGGTAAGCACCAAAAAAATAATAATAATGTACAGTTTCTGAACTAGTAAACAAAAAATATTTATAAGCATTTATTTAGTCTAAAGGAAAAGGAGGCAAAAAAAAAAACCCCATATAAAATTGTCAGGAAAATAAAGCAGAAAAGCAGACATTTTAAAAGCCAAATATGCCAGTAATACTATATTAAATATAAATGAACTGAATCCATTCCTCTCACTAAAAGATAAATAGGATTAAACTAAATGACAAAACAAAACCTAATTATATTTTATTTACAGAAGGCATTTAAAAGCAAAGGAAAACAAAAAGTTGAAAGTAAAAGAATGAAAAAGACAAATTAGGACAATACTAATCAAAAGAATTTGTGTAGAATATTAATATGAGACAAAATACACTATTTGGCAAAAAAATTACTAGAAGTAAAGGTCATCTCAATTATAAAAGGATAAAAGTGTCAGAAATGTTATTTTTAATTTGCACACAGTTAATAATACATAAAAAATAATTTCAAAAATTTAAATGTACCCCTTCCAGGGAATGAGAAAGTGAGCAGATAAAAAATCAGCATAGATATATGATTTCAACAATATAACTAACAAGCATCACCTATTAGGCATGTTTGGAAAAATGCACTTGGGAATTATGAAACAGTTACACATTTTTTCCAAGTACATGAAGAACATTTAGAAAACCAGCAATCACTTACTGAGCAAGAAAACCAGTTTTTAAAAATGGTAAAGGAAGGGCACCTGAGTGGTTCAGTTGGTTAAGCTTCTGACTTTGGCTCAGGTCATATCTCATGGTTTGTGAGTTCGAGCCCTGTGTTGGGCTCTGTGCTGACAGCTGGAGCTTGTTTCAGATTCTGTGTGTGTGTCTCTCTCTGCCCCTCCCTTGCTCGTGCTCTGTCTCTCTCTCTGTCTCAAAAATAAATAAACACTAAAATAAATAAATAAAAATAAAAATTTTAAAGGATTAATCTATTTCACCTCATTTTGGGGCAAGAATGCAATTAAGCTAGAAGTGAATAATAATAAGATGATCTGAAAAGGTCTATGGTTTTGAAAATTGAAAAACATACTTCTAATGACTCAGGTTCAAAGAAGTAATCACACAGAAGTCAGAAAACATTTAGAAATGAAAAAGCACATACCATCTTTTGGAGTGAAACTAAAGCAGTACTTAGAAAGGTCTAGTCTAGCTTTAGATACACATATTTTACAAGAAAAAAGAACTGAAGAATAATTATCTGGTTATTTAAATAGTTCTCAAGAAGTCAGAAAATGAACAGCAAAATAAATGAAAATGTAGAAGGAAATTCACAACAAAGAAAAAAGCAGAAATTAATAGAAAAATAGCTACAAACTTAAAAGGACAAAAGTGAAAGCTGATTTTCTGAAAATGTTAATTAAATTGACAAACTCCTAGGGAGACTAATTTTTTTAAAAACAGCATGTTAGGAAAAGCAATAAAAGAAATAAAAATGTTACAACCATAGATGCTGTGGACCTTATGAGCAAAATAGAAAGTTTCATGAGTAATTTTATGTGAATAAATTTGAAAATTCAGATAAGCCTAAATTTCATAAAACTAAACTAAATTATTTGAAAACTAGAAAACTTAGTTGTTTCCTTAATGATTAGAGAGATTGACACAGTAATTGAAATCTGTCCACAAAGAACTATAAGCCCATATAGTTTTTCTGATGAGTTGTAATATAAACAATTCCAATCTTATATAAACTTCCAGAGAAAAAAGAGAACACTCCCTAATTCATTTCATGAGGCAAGTATAATGTTGATACCAAAACCTGTTGAGGACAGCAAATGAAATGAAAATTGTAAGTTAATATCACTTATACAAATAGACGCTACATCCAAAGAATGTATTAACATATTCAACCAACAAAAATGCAACTAACTTGGGGATATACAAATAATATATTTCAATATCATACAATCAATTAATTATAACCTATGTTTATAGATTAGAGGAAGAAATTAACCTGATCCACCCAAAAGATGCCAGAAAGTTATAATTATTTATAGATCCTATGACTGTGTACACAGATGATCAAAAATAACCTAAGATAAATTATTATAATTAGTAGGTAAGTTTAATAAGGTTATTGGATACAAAGTCAATATATAAAAATCATCTGTATTTCTAAATTCTAGAATCAAGTAGAAAGTAAAATTTGAATATAGCATACATACAAATATCAGTAGGAGCATATGTAAATGCAAGACATCTACATAGAAATTGATGTTGCAAAAACTTCCGGGGAAAAGATAAAGAAGACCTAAAAAAATAGACAAGAAGCTCTTGAGTAAAAGCAAAGTAGAAGACTTGTTCTCTCACATCAAGTCTTAGTATAAAACTATAGTATTCAAGTTTATATGCATTTGGTGCAGGGTTGAAAAATAGTCAAAAAAATGTTAAAACAGAGCCTAGAAACAGAAATGTTCATATATGAACATTTGATGAATGAATGGGATGACATTGCAGACCAGTGGATAAAGAATGGGTTTTATCACATATTATTTTGGGACAATTAGTTATCAATTTATGGTAGGGATGGGGGAAGAAAATGGATCCTTACCTCCTTTCCACTGCCCTAAACACACACATAGAGGAAAATCAGCTCTAGGTAGATTTAAAACCTAAAGTGAAAGTCAAAAGCACAAACCTTTAAGAAGAAAATATAAGAGAAAATTGCTCAAGACTTTGGGGTAAGAAATTTTAACGATCCACAAAATGCCCAAAAGGTAGGCAAAAAAATAGATTAATCAAGAACATTAGTTTCCGTTCATCAAAGGACATTGTAAAAAGAGTGAAACTACAAGACATAGAGTAGGAAGAAGATATTTTTAATTAATATAACTGACCAAAGACAGAGTTTAATAGATAAATAAATTAAGGTATATTCACACAATGAAACAGCAGTGAAAATGAATGAACTGTAGCTATATGCACAACACAAATTTTCAAAACAAAAATATCAAGTCACGGAACAATGTATTCAACAAGTTTCAATTTATATGATGTTCAAAAATAAGCAAAGCTAATTCGTGATAACTAGAAAACTGTAAAGAACCCAGGAGGATGTATATTACAAATGGCAGGATAGGGCGGATAAGGAGGAAATGTGTTTGGGGAGGAGCACACCCACAGTGCTGACAAATACTCTCTATTTCTTATCCTGGATGGAGAAGAATATATGGGAGATCTCTACATACACGTATACATGTATACACTTAAATGCACTTCTGTAAATGGAAAAGGTAAGCTGCTTTTATTTGAATTTAGAATTTCTCATTTTCTGCAGGTTTTGGAAAATAAGCAAGACATTTAACTTAAGGAAGGTTATCTCTAAGTCTGGGGTGGAGAGGTGGTGTGGTGAGACAAGACTCATACATAAATGACTTTGAATGATCTTTCTAACCAGTCCATGTAATTATTTACAAATAACTCATTTGTAGTAATGCCTGGCTTTGTCCCATAGGGGTGTATTTTCTTAGTTGCTTAACTAAATTCAATCAATTTTACTGAATAGTGAGAGAAGTTATAAAATGTAAAACTTGGAGTATTGAAAAGCTAAGACTGGAACCCAGTTTTCTTGAAATTTCTAATATTTTTTTTAACATATGACAAACTTTTCCATGGAATGATTTCCAGCTTGATGAGAGAGGGAGGGGAGAGACATTTATAATGCATATATTCATCAGCTCCTTGAGGGCAAGGGAATATCTTTTTCATATTTGTATCCATAGACTCTAACCAGGAGTCAAATACTTTAAAGAAATAAATATGACCTTTGATAAATATATGTGTGCATAAATACAAGAAAGTCTCTGTGGGTCTATATTTATACACACACATACACATTGAAGTATATAAATATAATGTGTAACATTATTTTGAGTGCTTAATATATGCCACCAACTGTGTTAAATGTTTTAGTTGTATTGATTCCTCTGGACAAAAGACTCTAAAAGACAGGAACTATTATTATTGTCTTTCTACAAATGAGGAAACGGAAACAGCCAAAATACAAATCCAGTCAGTTCACTCCAGAGCTGGGCTCTTGAGCACTACACTATACTATAATTACTTTAATATCATAATAAAGGCTAAAATGTAATGCAATTCAACTTAATTCAATTCACCCAACATTTTTTACACACTGCTATCGGTCAAGTACTGTGTTTAGCTCCAAGAGACAAAAATAAACAGAGACAAGTCTTTTCCTAGGACTGGCCACCATGCATTCTTTTGGAAACTTGCCAACCCACCCCAATTCGCACACCAGCTTTAGCTCAGACCCCAGTCCCCTGGGTCCCTAAGTCCCCTGTTCTGCTTAAAATTCTAAGCAGATGAAGTGTTAGGGGTATCAGGTAGACCTTTGTGTTTCAGCTCTTACTTTATACCCATGTCTATGTACATTATACTTTCACCTAAACAATAATACAATTCACTACATCTTAAGAGACAAAGCTCATGTTGCTTGAGATTGACTGTCCTCCAGGGGCACCTGGGGTGGCTCAGTTGGTTAAGCACCTAACTTTAGCTCAGGTCATGATCTCACAGTTTGTGAGTTCAAGCCTGGCATCAGGCTCTGTGCTGACAGCTTGGAGCCTGGGGCCTGCTTCCAATTCTGTGTGTGTGTGTCTCTTTCTCTGTCCCTTCCCTGCTTGTGCTCTCTCTCTCTCCCTCAAAAAAAGTAAATAATAAACATCAAAATTTTTAGAAAAAAAAAAAAGATTGTCCTCCACAAAATATACAGAACATGTAGCAGGATTCTCACACAGTCATGAGACCGAGGCTTTTCTTTACAGGAAGCAACTTTATTCCTGCTGGTGTTAAGGACACAAGTCTAAACCAGACTGACTCCATAATAGGCTTTAAGTTTCCCCTCTAAACTAGAAGGCGTAAGTTTCAGTTTCCCTGAAACTATCAGGCAGCACACGCTGCCCAAGGCGGAAGAAACTGCTCACCACTTCACTCCACCACACTACCTTGGCAACGCCCAATCAAGAAAGGCCAGCAACTATAGATAAATCTCAGCTGCCTAATGTTAAAGTTAACCCATTAGGCACCGAACGAGACCCTAGGCTCGCTCTGTAATTGGTTGAATTTAAAAGTACTCTAAATGTTGTAATTGGGTCTTGCCAAAAGTAACAAATACTCTAGAGAATGTGTGTGGTTAAACCCGCTGTCAATGATATTGTATAATTATGAATGGATCACTGTTTCCATGCCACAACTTCTGTAACTCCCCCGTCACAAACCCCATAAAAACCCTACTCTGCCTTTGTTCGAGGCTCTCAGCACGGATTCGCTGCGTTGGTGAGGTCTGGGAGCCCGAGCCCTTAATAAAGCCCTTTGCCTTTGCATGCGTGACTCGGTCTCCCTGGTGGTCCCTGGTCGTTGAGGATACTGCGATCTGGGTATAACCCTGGCACTGCTCAGTTGGTTTGTACCCAAAGAACAGATCCCCGAACACCACGTGGCATGGATTTTATGTATTTTTTACTTCTTTGTCTCCCATATATGGTGTCACATAAACATGTAGTCTGATTAAGTGGTCTCATGTTACAAGGTCATGAGGGGATGTTTGTTCCTTACGTGTATAGCCAGGTTGCCTAGAGATTTTTTTTTCTTTCCTTAGGGAGGGGACCCTACCACTAACAATGATTTGTTTTACTTCTATCATTTGTTCCTTGGGAAATATGTAACAATAAGTACCTCCCTTTTTCCATCTGCATTTGTTTTTTTAAGTGTTTTGGGCAAAAGGAAATCCCTGGAAAGACTAAGAGCTGAGATATTCACCAAAGCAGACTCAGACACTGACTAAAACAAAGGCCTGTTTACCAGACCTGGAGCACAGAATCAAATCCAAGATTAGCAAAGGAAGTGGAGTCCTAGACCCGGAGTATTCATTTCCTATTGCTCTTGTAACAAATGACCACAAGTTTAGTAGATTCAAACAATACAGATTTATTATCTTACAATTCTGGAGATGAAATATTCTAAAATTAAGCAGTTGGCAGGGGCTCCTTTACTTCTGTACACAGTAGGCGAGAGTCTGTTTCATTGTCCTTTCTCGCTTACGTTGTGGGATTTTTTTTTTTTTACTTCAATACCCAGGGTTCGCTGTCTCGCCACTTCTAAGAATGAAGAGGTGGACACAAAATAAAATGAGCAGCAGGCAAAAGTTTATTAGAGTGTAAGATTAGAAAGTGAGAATAGTATGAAAGCTCTCTTTACAGAGAGGGTCATTCAAAAGTGAATGCTTGTGACAATAGGCAAGGGATTTTGTTTTATAAGGTTCTGGTCAGTTTCCCTTTCCCTTCCCCCTCTTTCCTTCTCCGGTTCTATCCTTCCTGGCTGGATAACTCTAGGTACTGGGTTGGTTGTCCAAAGGCTCAACTCCTCTGTGTGAGGAATCAGACTGTGTCATACTGTCCCTCTTAACATAAGTTTTATGTTTACTTTTTTTTAGTTAGGTATTTTGATTGTCAATTTCCTGAGGGGAACCGAGGTGAGAGTAGGTGGTGTCTGTTACATTCTTAAGAGGAAACTTACACCAGCCTGACGGGTTTCCTGTGAAACCCAGCATTGTCCCAAAATAAGTGTTTTTCCCCACCCTGGGATCTCAGGTCCTGACCTTTCCCTCTCTGTCTACTGAATATTATCTTTTCCTAGAAGATTTATATACAGACCCCTGTGAATACATTATGCCCACCTGGATAAACCAGAATAATCTTCCCATCTCACAATCCTTAATCTCGTCTACAGTGTCCCTTTTGCCCTGTAAAGTGACATATTCACAAGTTCTGGAGCTCAAAATTCGGATATCTTTGTGATTATCTGCCACACACAGATATGTAGCCACGCCCCTAAAACCTGTCCCAGGGCATGAGTGTGGGCCTGAGCCAGCCGGCATGAGGGGTCAGAGGGACAACAGGGGGATGGGAGAGAGAAAAAAAGCAGGGGTTGGAGACTAAATAAAAATGAGGATAGTTGCAAATTCAGTGTTAAATTGCTTTTAGTCTCTAGTTTGCTAAAAAGAATTTAACTTGCTGTGTAAAATTACATGAAATCATTTTTACTGTCTAGTCAATATATACTGATATTCAGTTTGTGGTATAGTAGAAAAAAATGGACTTTGGGATCACATAGACTTGGTTTGAGTCTCAGTTCTTATATTCCTACCTATCATATTGAGCATTACATATACTCTGTCAATCTCCATTTTTTCATTTGCAAAGTGGTGATAATTTCTCTCTCATAGGATTGTTCCAAGGATTAAATCTAATAATTATGTAAAGTGTTTAGTTAGCACATTGCCTAGAATACAACAGATATATAGTTTAGTTTCTGCCTTTCTTTCTTTGAAGCACATAAGCCTTTTTTTTGTCTTTCAATTGCTATTTATTAAATAAATGAAGTAAATGTCCATCACACATCACTAAAGCCATCTCTTCAGCCGTAGAGGTATATAGTTAGTATTTAAAATAGAAAATCAGTAAATTTTCAATAGAAGTGTTTCAGAGTATTATCCATTAAAAATTTTAAATCAAATAGTTTAGCTTTCAAGTGTATTATAACCATAAACTGATTCATGAAACAAATTAAAATATAAAAACCTGTGAACGGATGTTCTAAATGCTACATATAGCAATCTAGTTTCTTATTCACATAATAATTTTGTTTCTAATTCTAAACATATATATGATACTGGTTCACTTTTATAACAGGTTTTCAGTTCTTCAAAGAATCCCTTAAGAAATACATTCACAATTTCCTGTAGTCCAGTTGTTTGACTTAGCATAAATGTCTCTCATATTCCCAGGAGTCTGAGAGATCTGTTATTTTCAAAAGCCTTTTGTGTTATGCCCTTGCTGTAATAAACTGAAGCTCCCTCGTAAAGAAAACATATGTTCATGGTAAAGCTCTCAGCAACCTTCTTAAGATTTTATATCTTAAAGAAAAAACCTTCTTAAAGATTTTAATCTTTAATATTGGCTCTAGCAACTTGACAACTGATGTTTTGAAAATAAAATTGTAACATCTAACTCAGTCAATAGTGGATAGCCAACTTGAGTCCACTTTTGGCTCAGAATTCACAGTCATCAATGAATATTGTTGGAGAATATTACAGCCTCTTACAGGGATCTACTGCTATTTATTGTAATTTAAATAATACCTATCATGCCCTTGGGCACTGCTGTTCAATCTATTGGATTTTGAAAGGCATACTCTCTAAGCATCTGTTTTCTTCTTTGACTCTTCAAGGAGAGCACCAACATAATTCTGTATAAAATGATTGGCATTTAATATGTCTGAATGAATTTTTGCTTTTCTGAAATAAATAAATCTCTGTTTTGCTTACTCAAATGTAAAGGTATAGCTATATGTTAAAAACTGCTCCTTTGGGGGCGCCTGGGTGGCTCAGTTGGTTAAGTGTCTGACTTCAGCTCAGGTCATGACATGATCTCAGTTTGTTAGTTTGTATGCTGAGAGCTCAGAGCCTGGAGCCTGCTTCAGATTCTGTGTCTCCTCTCTCTCTCTCTGACCTTCCCAACTTGTGCTCTGTATCTCTAAAATAAATAAATGTAAAAAAAGAAAAAAAAAACCTTCTCCTTTGATTTGAGAAAATTAGCAATAAAGTTTCTTTTGCTAAATCCTTTTCCTGGATCATTAAATTATCACATATAGTCCGGTTGAGAGGCAAATAAGAGTGTTTTGTGGAAATCTCCCCTCCTCCCATAATAGAAAATTACACAGCATATATAAAAAATTCCCAAATGTTCCTTGTTGAGACAGATGGTAAAATGATGCAATGTAAGTGGCAACGCGTCCATTTGTAATATTTAAACATCTGAACAGTGATTGATGGAGCTTCTATAGTAATGCTGTAATTTTATCAAAACTCTTGTTCTTAAAGTGTAGTAAGAGTAGAGAGACACCTTATTCTCCCATATGTTTGGGCCCCCTACATAGTCAAAGCCACCACACTCCAATACACCTTCTCCATACTTTATTGTTTCACTGGAAAATAAAATGAATGTGTCACAGCATGTGAATCCTAAGAAGAGTAATTTAGAACATCAAAATTTTCAGTGGGCCCCAAAGCAGCCATTTGAGGTCTGCTCAAGTTTTGTGGTGGAGGTTGAATTCAATTGTTTGCCAAGACTATTTGAAAATGAATTTATACTGCCAGCTGCTGTCCAGCTTTTATTGCCAAATAAAACACACTACCTTATTATAACTAAAAATTGACATAAATAACTTCTCCCTTTCTTCCATAGCCTACCCAATAGTGAGGTACCAAAAAAAAGAGTTAGTTAAAACAAGAAGTCAAAGGAAAAAAAGAAGCTAAAGATCATGATACTATGCACAATTTGGGGTGCAGAAAATAATAACATGCAATTCAAAGAATTAGGCCAAATCCAACTTTTGCTTTTGCTGTGAAAAAAAAAAAGATTTATAATGGAGATTTTACTAATACAATAATGTCTCTTTTATTTACCTCTGTTTCATTTACATAGGACTTGAATAAATTAAAAGCATAGCCCTCATAATGGCTACTCGGTGATCTGTATAACCTTTGGGGAAGCTGGTCTGGTTCATCAAGGAAAGGTGAGTTAGCTTAAAAGAAGTCTTATGAGAGTTAGCTTTAAGAAGTCTGACTTCTTAAAAGAAGTATCATATAAGAAAATTTACATGCTGTTCTTTTTCTTTTCTTTTCTTTCTTTCTTTTTCTTTTTTCTTTTTTCTTTTTTCTTTTTTACCATAGTCCAGTCTGGTCCTCAGTCTTGCAGGATGAGAAACTAAATTTTGTTCACACTAGTACTCAGAGGTGAATTGACAATAACCAACGTTGCAAAATGATGATGTGAACCCAGAACACTTACATTTGGAAGACCAGCTTTTCTTTTCCAGAAACAAAATTGCATGAAAAATAAAATTATAATCATAATATTAACTCCTTACTTAATAATGCTTAATGGCTGCTGCAGGGACAAAAATGTTAATTTGAAATGTTAATTCCCTCTCTTAGAGGAACATTGGAAGCCAATTAATTATTTGTATAAGTTAGGGTGCAGGTTAATATATTATGTCACAAAACCTGCCAAAAATCCAGAAACAGTAAAAATTAAAACCAAATCAGTAAAATAGTACTTAGTAAGAGTTTACTGTGCACAAAAGAATAGCTCGAGAATTGGGAGTCTTCCAAAGCTGAGGTGAAGTTCAGAGGCATTACATTATAAGGTGGCTTACAAAGTGAAATTGAGGACGTTATTTAACCTTTACAATGACTGAGTTTACAATATGGGTTTCCAGATGGCATGGAATTAGTTAAAAGTGATTATCATACACCATGTTAAAGGAAGATAAGTTTATTTTATGACTATCAGAGACATTTATCAGAAGTAACCTAAGTTTAGTTTCACTTATGTTCATGAAATCATCTAGATTTAGTTTTGTTTACATGGCTTAAATGGCTTTGTCCCTTGATGGATTTTCAAGTCTTGATCTCTTATTTTATTTTATTGTTTTATTTTGTTTTGTTTTATTTTATTTTATTTTATTATTTTATTCTGTTCTGTTCTATTCTATTCTATTTTATTTTATTTTATTGTAACCGGCCCCAGAATACCAAGGCTTTCACATAACAATCCAGGACAAATAGGCTACCCTTTTCCAGGAGGTCATTTAGGGACCCAAAATCTGCTGTGGCAGCATTCCATTATCCTCGGGGCTGTTTTAATTCACCTGGTTGGAGCTGTCTCATACCATCTACATCCTCCAGCCTCAGGCAAGGGAGTAAGAATAAGGATGTGGGAGAGGGGAAAGGCATACATCCTTATTTTAAAGCAAGACCAGAAATTTCACACATTATTCTGTTTATACTCCATTGCCCTTGAACGTTGGAACATGACCACCCCTAGCTGCAAGAGAAGCTAGAAAATATAGTCTTTAAGGAGGTGGCCATGTGTCCTGCTAAAACTCAGATGTAGAGCAGCGGTGAGTGTTCTGTTACTAAAAAAAAAAAAAAAAAAAAAATTAGCATTCTCTGCCGGAGTATGGTATCAGAAAAAAGCCAGGTTAGTTGAATTCTATGCTTAAAAGAATCAGACTATGATCGGCAATTCCAGTTATAATAGGTAGAATACTCAGTCTCTTTCTTTCCTCAGAGATCTGTGATGCCTCCTTTGATATGAAACGTGCATAATATAGAAACATCAGCAATAATTTTACCTGCCTCTTGAGGTTATCATGGGGATTAATCTTAGGTCTTGGATTCTCCTCTAGAAAATCTTCCAGGTATCTTGTCCTTCCATACGTTCCTTATAGCACGTTACATACTTTTTCCGTCATAATATCCATCATGCACCTTTAAAATTGCCTGCTTGTTTATCTACCTCTACCATTAGACTATTAAGCCCTGTGAGAACAGGGATTTGTTTTTTTCATTTACTCTTATACCCTAGCTCAGTGCTTGACACATTATATAGACTCAAGAATTAGTTGACTGAATCACTGACTGAATTACTAGCCGGACCCACTGAGGTGTTTGCAAGAGAGGGGAGGCACACACCTGGCCAGCTGGAGGCAGCAGAAGGGCCCTGAGACCTACGTTAGGGAGAAGATGCTGCTGAAAGGTTTTCAAACACAGCCTGGTTTTCAGGTTTTCACAAACCTGATCAGAAGCTCTGTGAATATAGATAAGTCAAAATAAAGAAGAGAATCTTCGAGCTGATTCAAAGTAGGAAAAATGAGGAAATAGTTGAGCTTGGTAAGCAATCAAAGCCGATTGGCATAGTTGACCCCAGTTCTTTTCCCCAGAGTGCACTTCAGGGTAGTTTTATCCCCTCCCTCATCACGGAAGGAGATTCTGGCTCTTGGTGAGCTCCACTACTATTCTAGGAAGAGCTTTGCAATCTTTTCCTTGTGTTTATGAATTATGCAAGACGAATCTTGGGATGGGCCTCCGAATGGCTGTGTGTCACTTTGGCACACTGGTTTTGCATCCTCAAGAAGGGAAAATATCACTGTGAACTATATTCATAAATATTCAGGAGGCATATTGCTGTGGAGCCTGGCTGGCATGGCTGTGGCTTGGCATATGGGCCGTCAGGTATAAAACAAGTGATAGGACACCGTAGTGGGTATCACTGTGTTGTTCAGTATTTTAAAAATTTCCTTGCCCCTCAGAGATCCTAGAAAGGTGAAAGCTCCCACAGACATAGTTTCCTATTCCCTTCTCCAAAATCAAACAGAACTCCAAGTTTTGAAGAGAAGAGAGCAGTTTTATCCCATCTTCTCAGGAACTTCCCGTGGGAAGAAATTAACAGGGAGGCAGATAGGGGGGGAAACATATGGAGATTTTTACCACCCTCGGAGCTGTCTAAAATGAGAGTAAACTAGCTGCCTCATAAATACTGGAATCTGTTTCACTTTCAGCCAAAGAGAAGACATTAGATCTTAGCTTTCAGCAGTGATTTGGGATGGAGGGGACATGATGACCTCTCAGTTCTATTCTGATTATAAAGTTCTATGATGTAACTTTTTCTTGATGACTCAGAGGAACATGATGAATATGAATGATTGTACTGTACAATGACGCAGTGAGGTCCACGGGATCTGTGAGGTGAGTTCAGGTGCATTTCCCATAATGCATTGCTCTAGGCCATGGCGCCTTCTTCTTGGTTTGTATCCTATCCCCAACCCTGCTCCATCCTGAGGCTGGTCAGCTAAGGTACTGCATGTTATCTCCTCATCTGAGCTGAATCTTCAGTGAACAAGAAGCAAATCTACTTTTGGTATATAGGACATGGCTTTTGCTTAAGAATTCCACTCAGTGAATATTTGGCGATACTCAATAAATATTTGGTGAATGGATGATGAGTGATTTCTTAGGAGGGAGTACTCTATTTACTACAGCCTAGAAAGAATCCCTGCCCCATGCACTCACCCAAAACCCATGCCACAAATATTTATTTTAAAAAATGTTTTTTAAATTATTTTGAGAGAAAGAATGAGCATGTTTAGGAGGTAGAGGGGCAGAGAGAGACAGAGAGAGAATCCCAAGCAGGCTCCGTGCTGTCAGCACAGAGTCAGACTCAGGGCTTGAACTCACCAACACAAAATCATGACCTGAGCTGAAATCAAGAGCTGGAAACTTAGCTGACTGAGCCACATTGGTTCCCCTGACAGACATGTAAAGTATGTAATATGACCAAGGAATTGAGGGTCCATAGGGGATTTCACAATAAGTAATAATAGGTTTGCTTCTTTCTTTTTTTTTTTTTTAATTTTTTAATGTTTTATTTATTTCGAGGAGAGAGAGAGACAGCGTGAGCAGGGGAGGGTCAGAGAGAGAGGGAGTCACAGACTGAAACAGGCTCCAGGATCTGAGCTGGCAGTCAGCACAGAGCCCGACGCAGGGCTCGAACCCACGAACTGCGAGATCATGACCTAAGTGAAAGTCGGACGCTTAACCGACTAAGCCACCCAGGCGCCCCAGGTTTGCTTCCTTCAAGTCTTCCTTTTCTCCTCTTTTCCTGAATATGCTGCTAGTATCACAAAGATTTCTTGACCTTCTCTGGGAAAACACCTGTATTAGACTCTTTGCTGCAGCTTGAAATTTCAACGGTTTCTTCCCTGTCTTCTAAATGCTTACTTATTGGTTAAGCTCCTATTTAAATATCGTCACCTGCTTTAAGCCTTCCTCAGACACGATTAACTACTTCCCTTAGGATCCCTTGGGATTTTATATATACTTTTGTTATTTAACTTTAATATTTTATCATCATTACTTGATCTTATTTATTTCCCCAGTAACTCTGAACTTCTCGAGGACAGAGTAATTCCCCAGTGCAATGCCTGGCTTATCACAGGTGCTACGTAGTAGACACTGGTAACTGGATGACTGACTGAGGCAACTTAATGCGTCCTCTTTGAGCACAGAAAAGCACATGGCTTTAAGGCAGTCATCTCAAGAGGCATTTTGCTTACTTTCTAATTCCCAATTTTGTTTTAGATCTAAAAATTTGATGTCTGAAATAATGGGTCATATTGTACTACAGTGAGGGTACCAGAGATACATACACACCCTCAAGCACTTCTATTAAATTTTAAATCTCTTCTATTTTGACACGCTTTAATAAAACTATCTATTATCACTTTAAGAATCAAATTTCTATGAGCTAAATCTGTTGTAAAAAAAAAGTCAATTCTATTATTTTCTTTAAAATGACCATAGAATTGTACAAGGTGGAGAACTTCATGCTCCAAATTTGAAAGGATATGCAACTATACAAGAGATTCATCCACAGTGTAATAGGTTATTGCAACTGTTCCTATGTGGATCACGATGTGCACAAGCAATCAGGGAGGCAGGTACTGCCTCTTCCCATCACCCCTGTTATCAAATCACGTCAAATATTATGGCCAGAAGGCAGTTTCAGTCTTAGTTACTGAAAAACACATATGAGTTTAATTGTGTATACACCTTTATAATGATACAAAAAATATACAGAGCATAAGTT
Source organism: Proteles cristata cristata (assembly GCA_017311185.1). Taxonomy (NCBI): domain Eukaryota; kingdom Metazoa; phylum Chordata; class Mammalia; order Carnivora; family Hyaenidae; genus Proteles; species Proteles cristata. The sequence continues at coordinate 163,535 of JAESUZ010005323.1, read as the reverse complement.
TGAGGGCCAAACCTTAAAAACAATTAGTTCTACTAATAATAAATGTGACTATGTGACTATCAGATTTGACCATTTTCCTGCCTTACTGAATTCACTGTTGAGATCTTTTTGGAAACTTAAAGTATTGTTGGCAGGTTTTTTTTTTTAACGTTTTATTTATTTCTAGGATTGAGAGAGAGAGAGACAGCGTGAGCAGGGGAGGGTCAGAGAGAGAGACTGTCAGAGAGTCACAGACTGAAACAGGCTCCAGGCTCCGAGCTGGCAGTCAGCACAGAGCCCGTCGCCGGGCTCGAACCTACGAACCGCGAGATCATGACCTAAGCGAAAGTCAGACACTTAACCGACTAAGCCACCCAGGCGCCCCGCTGGCAGTTTTCTCTCGTGAGTAGGAGGAGTGGATAGAAATGGTTATTCACCATCATCCTGTCCATCCTGGTTCACACCTGCATCACTCTGCAGTTTTCTTGGGCCAGGAAAGTTCTGCCTTGTGGACCTTGTCTTAGTATTTGAGGACACCAGTGACTGAAAAGTGAGTCCCTGTGACATGGACTAATGGAAGAATTTGACAGGGAAACAGAAGTTTATGTAAGCTGCCCATTCCTAACCATGGATTTACAGCAACACAAGACATTTTCAGTTATGTCAGAGAATAGTTTTCAAAACAAAAACCATTAATATTCAGTCTGGTTTTTTTAAATTAAACTTTTAGATCATAATTTGGAGAAGGGAATAGTGGTTTTTTGGATAAGAACAATATAATTCTAAAGAATTCTATTGAATTCTATTGAATTCTAAAGAATTCTAAAAAAATATATAAACACTTGTATAGCAACAATAAACGTTACATAAGGAAAAGAATTTCTTACCAATTGACCTTTAATAAATTTTTCTCATTGTGACTAACTGATTTTTCCACTTAGGAATAAAAAACTGGGTTATATGTTTCTTTGAGTAGTCTCAAGTCATTTGAATTGAAAAGATAATATATCTTATAGATTAAAGGTAGCCTTTAACTTTTTAATATGTAAAATGATTCATTAAAAAATTTATAAATTGATTCGTTGGAGCTCAAAATAAAATTCTCCCAAGTAGATAACGTTTTACATGGGTTTGGTCCACAGGTCTACCTACAGAAAAGTTTTTAAAGATGATATACCTAAAATCCCTCTAGGTTATATTAAGACCTAAGTACCAGGGCACCTGAGGGGGCTCGGTTAAGCATCCAACTCTTGATTTCAGTTCGGGTCATGATCTAACTATTCCTGAGATGGAGCCCCATTATTAAGCTCCATCCCCCTATCTGGCTGTGTGATGACAGTGCCAGTGAGGAGCCTGCTTGGTATTTTCTCTCTCTCTCTCTCTCTCTCTTTCTCTCTCTCTCTCTGCCCTGCCCCTGCTTGTGCCCACTCTCTCACTCTCAAAATAAATAAATAAACATTTTTAAAAAATGACCTAAGTACTGCTAACATTATGTTCAAGATACGTGTTCAAGATACTGTTGCCTTTTTTAAATTCATCTACTCTCAACAATCAAAATAACCCTTCAAATTTTCTGACTGCAAACATTTTAGATAAGTATATCCAAAGTAAAGATCGTTTCTTTTCATTTTTGTGCCACAGCTGTGTCGATGCCTTCAGTAGGGGCTTAATTAGCATATCGCATGATCAAGTGCTGAGCACTCACACATGACAATGCGTTAGATAAAAATGAATTCTCAATTGCACATTGGGATGCGTGGTGCATGTCTACTTCACAATGTGAGACGAGGTCTGTTCCAAACTGTGGCCTTGCACGTTCCTGAAGGTTCAGGTTATTAGCTGTGTTCCACTGACCTGGAACAGGAGTGCTACAGAGAGGGGATCTGAGGGGAGCAGAGAAGCAGCACTGTGGTGGGGGTAGACATTGGGCTGAAAGAATGACAAAGATGAGACGGATAGGGTGAGATCATTTGTTACACATGGAACACCCAGAACCACCAAAGTTCTTTGTTGAGTGTTTTCCAGATATGGCACATTAGAGAGGTTTTGTCTTTCTTAATCTTTCCCAGTGTCCCTCCACTGCCCGTCTCTCACATCATGCACTTTTCTTGGCCACCAATAGGTAAGAAGGCAAGGAAGAGAAGAAGGGGAAGTAGATGGAGGAAAGAAGCAACACTGGGAGAAGTCTGACTGAAAGCATAGTCTATAGCAGTAGGGAAGGGGAATGACATGATGATGGAAAATGAAGTTGCTGGATGACAAAAGAGAGTAAGTGAAAGGAGTATATGATCAAGGATTGCCTCTACGAGTACTGCTGGAGTAACTCTCCCTCTACTCTGCAAGGATTAGAGATTAGAGGACCATACTCGCAACACTTAAACTGAGTGATGATCATGCAGGGTTGCATATCTGGGGGAGAGGTGAGGTCCTTTATCTTGGTCACACTAAACAAGAAGCTATATCTGTGGCTGACGTTCACCCGACTAAGGATCAAGATGCCTGACAAGTCAGCTTCAGCCTTGCCCCCTAACTCTCTATCTGATTTTGAAGAAGTGTCTGGTCTTCATCATCAGTGTATTGGAGGGTTGGACAAAACCGTACCATCTCTAAGAGCCTTTATCACTCTTCCACAGTGGGCTTCCTATTTCTTGATTGAGCCAACATAGTTTTCCTGGATGATTAAGCAGTCCACAGGCAATGATTCCAAAATAGAGTGGAATGGAGCCATTGAACAGTAAATCCCATCATGATTCTCTGAAAGGAGGCAAAATCCTAACCTTTAACTGCAAACCCACCTGCAGATGTCAAATTGCTATTTTCCTATTAAATAAAGTCTACATGTAAAGTCTTATCCCTGTTCTAAAAATGAGGTAATATTATTCAAAATGGATTTAAGCAAAGAGTCATTAATACTCCTAATTTTCACTAAGCTAGTTTGGCAACTGCCTTATACTCATTCAAGAAAAAAATATTCCCACTATGGAAATCATTGCATAACTCCAGTTATTATCAAAGTGACTTTTATCCATTAGGAGATACATTCTAAAATCCTCCTTATAATCTCACCTTTTATGAATCGCAAAACCCTTCTGAAATTTAAACCAAAATGAGACTCAAGAATGGCTTGCTTTTCTGGCAAAATATTCTGTGTCAGATATGGAAGTCTCCATTAACAGAACATTTCTTTTTCGTAGGTTCCATGTCAGCCAGAACCTAATGGACCTCATGAGACAGGCAGGCATTAGTTTTACTTCTATTGTATACATGAGTATTTGAGTCACTTGTTATAAGTAAGGGACAGAGCTGGGATTTTATCCAAGTCCATGTGACTAAATGTAATTATACAACACAGGGAAGAAATCCTGGTCATTTTCTGTGGTATAAGATTGTTTGATTCATGTCTTGGTTTGCTCACAGCAAATGAGCTTCTCAGCCCTCCAAATCTTGGAGCCTGACTTAGGGGACCTCGACATGCCCTCTACCAATGGATTTGAGATGTTGCTAAATGACTGGCAGTCTTTAACTAATGTGCACTCCTTAATGATCTGTCTCCATTCTCTCTTACCTTTTGAGGTACAAAAGTCAGCAAAATTTATTCTGCCTTTTCAGAGAAGCCATGAGAAATTAAGATCCCTTCATTTTTATAGATCCATAGAAATTCCTGCCATTTGAGGCAGTTCCCACCAGAGTGGAAATCCATGCCTGTTTGGGCACTTCTGGTACACCCTTGATTCGTAGGGCAAGAAAGATCAGTCCAAAGCACTCACTTTTGTTAGGCTTACAAAACATCTGACCTGGTTTTGAGACCAATCTGTGTGACTGAGTCATGATATTGGCACTTCAGCAGCCCAGAGGAGACTTGAAATTGGTGAAATAAACCTGAGGGCAAACACAGCAGAGAGACCTCTGGCGTTGTCAATAGTCACACTTAAATACTGCCAAAACAGTTGATATATTATACTTATAATGTTTAAGTCAACATACCTAAGTAAACAGAAATATAACTACATTTTAACTATGCAAATCTTTAGCTTTAGTTATCTTTAAAAATCTAAAAGTACGTTTCCTTATTTAATGGTGAGACATATGAGTCACCATAGTACGAAATTAGTCATGACTGAAAGCCTAGCTTTGAATAATTGTATTCATGACAAAAATAATGATATTACCATAATTTAAATCTGCTCAGTAAAGGGCATGTATCACATAATTTATAGAGCAAAGAAATCAATGGTGCAGTAGATGTTTCTCAGCTACCCCCTCAGAACAGGGATATTATTTTTCTTGAATAAACTCAACATTAAAAGATACATACCTAACGATAGCCTTTCACTTTTAATTTTGCTCCCAGAGAAAAATCTCTCGACATATATTATTGATTTTACCTTAGACATTCAGACATATTTTTATTTAACATTAACTATGATTAATACAAATAACTGCCATCCTCAGATTAACGTTAGTGCTTGATATGATTTTCATTGTTTATGTTCAAGGCTCATACTAATCTTCAGCAAAATTTTGACACTTAGTCACATCATTCTTATTTGCAATGGGATCATGTAATAATGTAAAAGTTACTAATATTAACAGTTTCACCAATTCTCATGGTTTAATTAGAATACCATGGGAGGTACCCAGGATATGAAAACACATGAAAGCATACATATACAATGCTGTGATTTTGGAGTCAGAGAAACCTGTATGGGAAATCCTTAAGACATCACTAATTTGCTGCATGGCCTCATGGAAACTGGTAGTTTCCATAAAATATGACCCTAGTCTTTACATCTCTGAGCACAAAGAAAGGTTGCGCTCAATGAGGTCCCTATGCATCCTTTTGCTTAAAATGCTTTTCATGACATGAATTTTAGGAGGACACTGTTCCTTTGTTACTAAGTCATTTTTTATTGGTCTCCTAACCTCTTTTTGAGTCTATTTTCTGTACCAACAATCAGTAATACTGATGAAATATGAAAGATATTATGTCTCTTTCTTGTTTGAAATCCATCCGTCTATTCACCCACTTACCTATTTATTCTTTACCATATTGTCTTAGGTCATTTCAGAGGTTTTGATTTATAATTCAGCTGTCTAGTTTGATATTATTTAATATCTTATATGATTCAAAGGGTTGCACAAGTCATAAAATAAAAAGAGAATTAAAAATTAAAAAGACATTTTCCATTCCTTATAATTTAAAGAAGAGTTGCATTGGATGATAAGGCCTGCACTTGCATTAATCATTTTGTGCCATGTTCAAGTTTTTAGATTCAGATATCATTACCTAAAATTAAATAAACCCATGCCTGCATCATAATTTTTAAAAAATTACAGCACAAGTCATTTCAAGATGGACCTCTTACACATCATGTACAAGTAATTCTGGTTTTATCATATTATAAAAAGTCCAAATATGATGAGATGTTCTCATAGTAATGCAGGCATTGCCACAGATGCTTAATGTTTGTTAGCTTGTCCACGCATTTGTTTGTTACTACAAAAGGCGGAGCTGGAGTCTCTAGTATGATCTTTATTCTTTCATTCCAGTAGTGAGAGGTTTGCTTATATGCCCCACACCTAAACTAAAGGAAGCCAGGACCCTGGGTTGCCAAAATCACTAAAAGGAAGCGTACGCTTTGGATTTCAATATATAATGCAAAGCAAATGTAGAAAACTGTACACTACAAAATATTTTGTACTGTGATATCATTTAAAATAACAAACAAACAAACAAACAAACAAACAAAACTAATAGGTGAGCCTGGGTAGCTCGACTCTTAATTACAGCTCAGGTCATGATCCCAGGGGTGTGGGCTAGAGCCATGCTCAGTGCAAAGCCTGCCTAAGATTCTCTCTCTCTCTCCCTCTGTCCCTGTCCCTGGCTCTTGTGTACTCTCTCTAAAATAAAATAAATAAATTAATTAATTTTTAAAACTAAGAAAAAATAACTTTTAGAGTATAACTTACCTGAACAGTCAGGTTCTCACATCCTCAGTAGTTTATTAGTTTATTCTCTTATTCTTTCCCAAAAAGCTGTTTCCAAAAAGAAGGTATCTATTTTACCATAAACTCCAACAAATATGCAGACTTTAAACAATCCAGTAATTTTTACTTCAGAAAGTAACACAAGGCTGAGTTTTGGAGAAAGAACCGAGAGCGTTCGTCCCCAGGGTAAAGTTTAGTTTCCTCCTACCCTGCTGATATCGAGGGTGGGTCCAAGGCCCACTGCTGGACATACTCTAGAAGTTTGTCTTTCCTCTTTACATGCTGTTCCTCCTTCCTCAGTAGTGTTACTCACAGCTCTTGCCTTGGAATCATGCTAGGATAGGATCACTTAGGTTCAGATGCAAGCCACTCGCCAAAGAGCTAAATTTCTTGAATTTGTGAGAGATATGCCCCTTAATTAGAGAATATAAATCTTAAATCAAAATAGAGCTTTTCAAACATAGTAAGCTCCCAGAAACATCTGGAATCCTTGTGAAAAATGCACATTCCTAAACGGCTCTCCAGAAGATTCTGATTCAGCAAAACTCAGGTGGGGTCAGGAACTCAGGTGACTCTGAAAATTAGCCAAACTCTGAAAACACGACCTTAAGAGTGACTCTTTAATGGCAGATTTCAGGCAGCATTGAGTTTAAGTCAGAGGTTTTTGTTTTTGTTTTTGGTTTTCTGACAAGGCTGTCATCAGGTTGTGGAAATGGTTTTAAAATCCTTTCCTCCAGGGAATCAGGGAGCTAAACTAGTGTGTTTTGCAATTTCAATACAAAACAATTACAAGTGATCATCCGGCTTTTAAAAGATCTGGCTTTTACTTTCCTACTTTAGCCAGTTTTATAATTAACCAACAATAAATGGTGAACCTCTCACCGAAGCTAGTAGTTTCTGCCCCTTAAAATTGAACGCAGTCAGCAGTCATGAGCATTAAAACAACTTCTATTTAAGGCTTTTTTACATATCAGTTAGAAGCTAGCCCCTGGTGTTTCAGAAGACATTTAAAAAGGAACGTGGTCTGGAATTCGGCATCTTCATTTTCAAAATGGAAAATAAGGATGGAGATAAAAGGGTGATTATGGAAGCAAATTGAGTGTGACATGAACAATGGAGAGTCTTGGGAAATAATGAGTGGGAAAGATTATGACTAGAGACTTTTGGCTTATTTTTCTGTTCTGAGATTGGAGACAGTGGATTTAACCTTTTTGTCAGGAACTATCAGTGACAGAGTTACTTTCCCTTCAACATTCATCAAATATTAAATGAGTTTGGCCTTGTGTGAGACACAGGGAGATGTGTGTAAGAGGACCATCCCATTTTGCATTCATAGTTTCAAGAACTTTAAAGAAATAAATATAAAGAAAAATCCAAAAATGGCATGTCATTATTCTTTTGCTTACATATTCCAACAAGTTTAGAATCAGAAAATATATCCCATTCAACTCTCCCACAAGAGAAATACCCTAGCATGATTGCGTGGTTTTATTATTCATTATTGTGATTGTTTTATGAGCATAAACTTCACTGTGGGAATAAATAACATTCAGATGGTCTGTTCTTTATTTAAAAATTTTTTTTCAACGTTTATTTATTCTTGAGACAGAGAGAGAGTGAGTATGAGCGGGGGAGGGGCAATGAGAGAGGGAGACAGAATCCTAAGCAGGCTCCAGACTTTGAGCTGTTAGCACTGAGCTGAACACGGGGCCCAAACCCACAAACTGTGAGATCAAGACCTGAGCCGAAGTCAGAGCTTAACTGACTGATCCACCCAGGTGCCCCGGATTATCTGTTCTTAATATAACCAAGACATATCAGCTTGAACTGGTTGCCAATTAACTTTGTGAGCTTGGGCAAGTGGCATCACCTCTCTAGATCCTAGCTCCTTGTCTGTGAAATAAAACAGATTATACAATATTTTTTAATGTGTTTTATTTATTTCTAGGAGAGAGAGAGAGAGAGAGTGTGAGCAGGGGAGGGTCAGAGAGAGAGTGAGACACAGACTGAAACAGGCTCCAGGCTCTGAGCTGGCAGTCAGCACAGAGCCCGACGCAGGGCTCGAACCCACGGACCGCAAGATCATGACCTAAGCAAAAGTCAGACGCTCAACCGACTAAGCCACCCAGGCGCCCCCAGATTATACAATTTTTGATGTCTCTTGTGGCCATAACGGGATGTAAAGGAGTGTCTCAGCCTGACTCCTGGTACAGTCAGGATAGTCAGCAGTGAGGACTGTTTACAGAAGTTGTAGAGGAAGTGTTTATGTATCATACACAAATGCACTACATTACCTGGCTGAGTCACATTTTACAACAGCTTTAGTAGGAATGGCAAGCACTTCATAGCACTTTAACTACTTAGCTCATTTAAAACTCACAACAAAACTACAAAGTAGATGCTATTAATTTTGTCATTTCCATTTTATTGACAAAGACTGTGAAGCACAGAGAGGGTAAGTAACAAGCCCTGAGTCACCCAGCTAGTAATCCGCAGAGCCAAGATTTGGATCTAGACTGCCGGATTCCAGAGAGTTTGCACGCTTACCCTCTATTCTGTATCACTTCTCAGCTGGATTTCATGGAGAACATGGTTAGATCTTATTGCTAAAGCTGCATTGTGAATGTGCTGTGCTTGGGACTGGTTGAGACATTGATGTGGGATCAATAACTTTATTGAGAAGATAAACCAAGGTTTCTAATCTTATCTGAAGAAGCAGAAGTGCCACGTCTGTTACAGTAAACCGAAATGACAATTACACCAGGCCCAGCCACATTGCAGCCAAACAGCTGTCAGGGGCCCCGTCAAGGCTGTGAATAGTGAGGCATTGAACCCTACAACCCACTCTGATGAGGCCTCCAATTTCGTAACCCTCCAAAGGTCCTGAATAAACTGCTGCAGCTGTAAAATACACCAAGACCATGAAAAAATGCTGTCATTCTAACTATGTTATAAACAAAACACAGTTTGTCTAGGCTTACTTTTTTACTTTTTTGAAACGTTTAAGCTAAGTTATATAATAGCATTGACAGTGATCGGCCTAGTGTCGGGCTCACTTTAATGGAATTCTTTTCGTGTTTTACTACCAAATATATTTGACGTTAATTTTGGAATTGTATGTGTATGTGTTTAATGCTAAGAGGATTTCTTTCTCTTCTATCCAACAATTTTTTATTAGGGATGATTGTTGAATTTTTACTAAATGCTTTTGTAGCAGTTATCGATATTGATATATCTTTTTCTTTATTATTTTCATATTAATATTTAATGAACATTTCTATTATTGAGCCATACTTAGCATTTCACAACAAACCATGTAGGGCTACGTTAAAATACACACTAAAGGGTATGATTACAATTTTGTAAATACAAAAAAAAAAGTTAACTTAATCCTACCAAACAAAATTGTACTGACCTATAAGACAGCAGAAACCAATGAGGCAATTTTAGAATCATCTGTGAAAGGAATATCAGTACATGTCCCTTTATTCTTTTAATCACTAACTATATCTAGATCCACAAAAGAAAATAAAATGAAGAGTTTTGCTCTTAGGAGAACTTAACTAATGGAACATAGTTTTAAAGGTTACCTCTCTACATAGGAAGGTTCAAGATGTGTGGAGGGATAGCTCACAAATGGTTCATCATTTTCAAAGACAGGTTAGATTAGAGTAAAGGGAAAAACTATGTTTCCCCTTAGTTTCGAGTTATGTTTTTTTGTGAGATTAATTCCTTTCTTAAAGATCCTTCTTTGGTCCTGGAAAATAGATGAAATACTGAAGCAGTTGGGCTTTGGACAAGAACTGAATTCTTATCTTTTCTTTTTCTTTTATGGTTGCCAAAGCCTGGACACAGTAGGCAGCAGAATGTGGGTACTTGCTTTCTTTATGGAAGATTAAGTGATTTTTAATCATCCAGAAGTTGGAAAGCTTCCTCTGAGAACTCCAGACCTGGATGTAAGACAGGTTATACCTCCTTCATGAAGAGAACAGTAGAGCACTCAGCTTGAAAATACAGTTTTAGGTCTTGGAAGATGGCTTCTGCAACTGACCAGCTATGCAACTTTAAGTAAGTCACCTAACTGCTTAAAGGCTTCAGTTCCTTCATCCATAAGATGGAAATACTAACATATGCTCCCCAGAGTGAGGTAAACAATATAAAGTACTTTTCTCGGTGCCTAGGACATAACGAAGTACTTAGTTAGCTAAAAACATATACATATTCACACATTCATACGTAATGAAATATTTGCAGATCTTTGGTAAACAACCAGAAATGTCTGATGAGTTCTCTGGTTCCAAGGATACAGTCAGATAAGTGCCAGGAGACACATGGTGGATTGTAAAGTCCAACTAATCCAGCTAATCCAGCCATGTTGGCTAAACCTAAAAGTTCCGAAACCAGGAGAATGATTCTTGCTAGGAAAACCTACCGAAGGGCATACCTTCCCCAGTGAACCTTTACAGTACGGGTTCACTGTACGGGTCTTCCCTATCGGAGGATCTGACTTCTTTCTGGCTTAGAAACTAATTAGAAATCTTTGCTATGAGAAAGAGCACACACAAAGGGAGGGAAAATATGCAAATATTCTGTCCCCACCAAAATTCTAAATTCCTATATTAAAATTAAGAATTATTGATCTAATTATTAATTGATGGAATTAAGTATTGATAACATTAAATATTGATAAAAAATGATTCCAAAAATTAATTTCCCTGAAGTATAGCAGAATAGAAAGGCAGCCTGGTCTGTGATGAATACTACTATACTTGCGAGCAGTGGACTTTATTCTTGGCTTCCCTTCTCTGAGTCTATGGAATCACTTCGGATCTGAATATGTGGAATCACAGTCTGAGTATCACTTCAGAGATACTTCTTCCTCTAGTTGTGACACCTCTGGAAAGCCATCTATTTTGTTAGTCCTACTTCATTTCCACCCGTGAGACCTGGGTAGGTAGGTGGAGCTGAAAGCTCCCTGGTGGGCTCTGGAATTCTCTGATTCCATGTTGTGCAAGGTGGTCACACCGAGCAGCTCCAGCTAGGAAGGTCCTCTGAGGTTGTGCAAGCCAGCCGACCAGACTCTAGGATAGCCAGAGCCTCAGGACATCAGCCAGCTCTGAGCCCTCCCTACCTGGCTGTGTTCCCTGCACCTTGCTTTGTTCATCCATAAATGGAAGAGATGACCAGATTCCCCTCCAGACTCCTGTGAATCTTCACAGTTCCATACTGATGGCCTAAAGCTTTTGCCTAAAAAAACAAAAACAAAAACAAAAAAAAACCTGCAGTGAGGTTCCATTTGGAACTGCCAGATTAGAATTAAAATGAATATTAAGAACCAGCATTTGTGAATCTTTTCCTGATGGATGTATAACTGGGTTTAAAGTTTCTGGCACATTTAGACTGAGCACTAAGTCACCCGACCAGACCATCTGGCTCTAGGAAAGTTATGCAAAGGGCTGCTCCCCACCTGGGCACGCAGAGCATTTATATTAACATCCTGCTGGGCAGCCGCATGCATAAACAGAGACTATGATTGGCCCAAGGTCAAAAGCCAAAGAGATTTGAAAAACACTTGGATCCTGAGAACAATAGAATAAAACTTGTTTCTAGTGAACATTACACTTACAAAGCAGCAAGGGTGAGGTGAAGAAAAGCTAAATGGCTGAAGGAGGAAGGAACATAGAGCATACATCAGTAAGAGAGCCTTTGGTGTGGATTTAAAAGCATAGCCATGCTGATAATTTAACTGTCCTTTCAAAAACCCACCCCCCTTCAGAAATGCTGCTAAGAGATGACTTTGAAAATGTTCTTGATACCTGATATGATCCTATTAACACTGCTGGTCACCAACACCTTGATTCTATTTTTTGCCAGTTGCCCTTTTGAAAATGTCTGTTTGCCTGAAAAATGTAACCCTTGATATATATTCTTCATATGTTTGTGCTTCAGAGAGAAGTCACACATTTAAGTTTGATTACTTTTCCTTAATTAAATATAGATTTCCATGGCTCCCAGGTGTCTGGACTAACTCCGATAAAAACAGGATTCTTGTACCCTGTGCCAGGCTGAGAGCAGGACAGTTTTGCATTACTTTTCAGTAGGACATCCACTGGAAGGTAGACTTCACTACCACACACCCAGTGCACACACAGGGAAGCCTCTCCTTCTCCGATTTCCCCCACTTGCTCACCACTTCCTTTAGCAGGAAACACGACTAGGAGTATGAATTAAATTCAGGTATCACTGGGAGAGAGGCTGTGTTTAGTGGGATTCAAAGGTTCAAAGGGCCAGAAAACTAATCCCCTCTTCCATGCTTCATAGGAGAGATTTTAATCTTTCTTGGATATTTCTATATCATCTTGAAAAAGGCCCCTAACTTCCCAGAATACTAGAAATGCATCAGATAGGTATTTGACATCCTCGATATTTCAGAGCCCATGAAGTAGGTGGGGGAACATGGCCTCTGCCACTATTTCAACTCTTACACCAGCTGGGAACATGGATTCCCATCAGCTTCCGGGCTATGACCCAACCCACATGCAGCTTAACAGAACAGCTACTATTTTTATATCACCTGCTAATGTCAGGCATTGTTTTTAGCATTCCTCTTACATTGTCTCATTTAACCTTTGTAAAGTCTCTGCAAGGAAGGCATGAAGGAATACTTCCCATTTTAAAAAGGAAGAAAATGAAGCTTTGCTTGTGTGGGATCTCCAAGAAGCAGATACCTGTTTGGGATTAAAACTGCAAGGACCCTATTAGGGAAGATGCCTGCATGAGAGGAAATAGGAGGAGAGCTGGGACACTGGAAGAGCCATCAGACCATGAGTCAAATCTGCCCTTGGGTGAAGGAGAGAGAAAGCATCCCAGAGCATCGCAGAGTCTAAGAAAGTTCCCCAAGGTCATCAGGGAGTCCTTGAGCTAATGATGGTCACCCAGGGAGTTCCCTGAGCCAAGGTCAGTCACCAAGGGGTTGCTTGGCTCCGAGGGATGGGACTGTGTAAGTAGCCCTGTGATAGATTTTAGTGGCTAGGATTCTGAGTCCATCACTTTTCCTGAGGCAGTAGGTCTGTAAGGCTCTTTCTCATGACTGCCCAACAGATTCAGCTTACTTTGCTCTGTGCTTTGGATCTCACAGCCAGGTGGTGACAAAGGAATAGGAGTGGGCAATCTAGTCTATGCCCACACATCCAGACATGTGCGATTAGAAGCGTAGAGGTGCCCCACACCGGATTAAGACCACTGTCATGTTCTCTGTCTCACTTCAGATTCCCCAGCCCTCAAAGGCAGGCCACGCGAGGCAGTAGAGAGCCCCGTCAGAAGATGCACTTTGCTACCCAGTGCACTGCTCTCCCACTGCTTCAATAATTTGTTACTAAACAAACAAAGTCACCAAGGGAATTGCTGCCAGTAGATAATAGCCTCCTGCTTTGCAATTAAGCACTGACATTCAGCTTTGCCTCAACAACCACAGTATATTGCTGCTTCCTGTCCCAGTGTTCTTTCCCATGAATGTTTTCTGCTAATCAAATGTATTATCTTATATGGCAGATTCTGACATTCGTTTCCTTTTCAGCCTGGTGGTAAAGGTTTAGAGAGCATAATCTTTAAGCTACCTGTTCTCTTTAGCTCGGCATTCATATGACCCACAAAGAAACACAAATAGGTTTAACTCTTAAAGCACAAAAGCTCCCAGTCTATGTTGGTAATACACTGGGATTCAGTCAGTGGGAGGGAGTCAGTCACAAGACAATCTTTTCAAGTGGATAAGGAAGTGGAGACCCGTGAAATTCCTTTTAATGCCATGCTGCGGTTATTGCCTACTGACCACTTGACTCAGGTTCAAGTCCATAAACCTTGCCTGGGATATGCCATTCTGTGGAGGGTGCTTCAGGATTTCACCATCCAGACCTAACAGCACCATTTGGTTCCGCAATCGTGTTTAAAATTATTTTCTCAGAAAAGGGCATTTTATATACTGCCTATATTTCACTAGTAGGTTCAGATCATTAAAATACTAGTTACCCCATAGGAGTGGCTACTTCCTTAGCAGCCCAGAGGCTTAGAACCTTGCATTTCTCCAAGCTCTGAAAATCACACACCGGTTCTCCTGAGAAGAAGGGACAGTGAGTGGCACTTCCCACAGGTAAAACAGTGTTTGAAATGCCTGTGCAAGAACCCAGCTGATGAGTTTCTGAGGTTTCAGTTCCCTCCTCTACACCCAGTGATATCACAAACCTTTTAGGCCATGGTGCTGTGATGATCAGGTGGTCTTAAGAGTAGCTGTTAGGGGGCGCCTGGGTGGCTCAGTTAGTTAAGTGTCCAACTTCAGCTCAGGTCACGATCTCACAGTTCATGGGTTTGAGCCCCATGTGGGGCTCTGTGCTGACAGCTCAGAGCCTGAAGCTTGCTTTGAATTCTGTATCTCCCTCTCTCTGTGCCCCTCCCCTACTCATGCTCTGTCTCTCAAAAATAAACAAACAGTAAGAAAATTAAAAAAAAAAAAAGAGCATCAAGGATGCTCTATCTTCCTGCATTTCTACAGTCTGTCTTCTTACCCCCTAACAACAATCTTTCCTCAGTGTTCCCCACCTTCTCTGCTTGTTTTGGGTCCAGGCCCTGGCATCTGCTGCGCCCAGCCTACAATTATCTTTTTTCCTCTCCCACCTTCTCATCACCTCCCTGTTTTCCTCTTTCTCACTTTGCTACCGTGTAAACCAAATTCACCCCCAGCCCAGCTTGCCCCAGAGATCCATTTTGCCATTGCTTTCTATCTTAGTTGCCAGAGGAAAACAAAATAAATTTGCTAAACAATTAAATGCAAAGAACCTTGAGAGAGTTAACAGGTTATTTTTAATTCACACTAAATTTTAAAAGACAAAGCAAATTCTTTTCTGAGCAAGGGGGAAAACACATGTGTTGCAGAATAAGGGATGAGGAGGAGTTTGGGAGGGAGGAAAGGAACACTCATTCATCGAGTATCAAGTAATGCCAGGAAGTATACTAGCTGTTCTGCTCTTTAATAAATTATATTGTTCTCTCAGATTTCAAAACCAATTTGTACATCTTATGTCACGCAAACCCAACCAGATGTATAAAATAAGTTTTACTGTAACCTTACTATCCCCCACTCCCCTCTTCTTCTAAGATCAGCAGCCACAGCAGTTTTCTTATGTATTGATTTAACAAATATGTATGGACTGTTCACTCTTCATCAGATCCTTTTATGACATAGATTTTTTTTTTTTTTTTTTTTGGTGTGTGAACTGAAGAGGCAAAAACCTGCTTTCCTGGAGCTTACTCTAGTGGAGGAAAACAAACAATTTAAAACTAAATAAGTAAAATAAATACTACATCAGAGATAGTATGTGCTACGGACAAAAGTGAGCAGGGAAGGAGATAGAAGGGCCCAAGACGGGGGTCTGGGGCAGGTGAACAATCTTGAGCAGTGGCATCAGGAACACTTTGCTGAGAACACCTTGAATGAATATATAA
This sequence comes from Proteles cristata cristata, assembly GCA_017311185.1. Taxonomy (NCBI): domain Eukaryota; kingdom Metazoa; phylum Chordata; class Mammalia; order Carnivora; family Hyaenidae; genus Proteles; species Proteles cristata. The sequence continues at coordinate 148,073 of JAESUZ010005323.1, read as the reverse complement.
AGTTAGCATAGTAAGGAAATATATCTTTCTCTAATTTTCTCTGTGCTCATATAAACATTCCAAGCACATACACACATATGGTTTGTCTTAATGCTTCTTACATAATGGGACTATATCACACACATTTACTTTGCAACTTGTTTTTTTCCACTGAAAAATAAATTGACTTTTCTCTAAATCAATACACATAGATCTGGTTCATTCTTTTTAATAACTACATAGTTTTCCATACTTTGTGTGTACCATGTTCTTCTATTGATGGAATTCAAATTATTTGGTTTCCACATTCAATTTTATTATCTTTGGGAATAGAAGCAATGTTGTAAAGTTCTCTGGACTTATTTGTCCATGCCAAAGTTCTAGATGTTTTAAATATTTTTTATTAAGGAAAATTTAACTGAGAGCTGGATTTATTATTTCTTTTCGAGAAGCAAAGAAGTAGAATTTCATAATAGTAAAGTTGGTCTGCAGTTGGCCATTTAGCTGCTAAATAGAAAATCAAAGACTACACTTCAAGATTATATGGTGTCAAAACCACCATACTCTTGGGGCGCCTGGGTGGCTTAGTCGGTTAAGCGTCCGACTTTCGCTTAGGTCATGATCTCACGGTTCGTGGGTTCGAGCCCCGCGTGGGGCTCTGGCTGACTGCCAGCTCAGAGCCTGGAGCCAATTTCAGAGTCTGTATCTCCCTCTCTCTCTGACCCTCCCCTGCTCACGCTGTCTCTCTCTCTCCTAGAAATAAATAAAAAATTAAAAAACAAAACCACCATACTCTTTCCAAAACCACCCAGTTCTCAGAGCTGAGGATGGAGCAGCTGTATCATCCCCAGGGGAGTGGGAAGAGTAAGAGCAATGAGTTCATTTCTCATAGCACCGAATTTATTCAACATAAGAACTGCCATTCATTTTGAGATTATGTCCTTCCTGTGGTTTTGGCATTAAAGTCACTTGCTTTAATGAAATAAGGTGACAGCAGATGGTGGACAATACGGTCAAAAGAATTACTTGGGAAAGAAAAACTTCTCAGTCTTAGTTTGATTCCCCAAATATGCCTCAAATGTTCTATGAATCCCTGGAAACACTAGAGTAGAGTACGCTGTGAAATTTCCCCTAGCCGATGGAGCTGATGACCTGAGCCCCACCTGGTCTGTGCCTCTGCCTATCGACCTCAAGACACATTTTTTTTTTTGTCTATTAAACAGAGATTATAATACTTCCCCACTCTTTACAGGTAGGATGTTTTATTTCACCTAAAGTTAAATCTGTCCCAAACCCTATGGATGACAATGAAATTTCCAAGTTTGGAAGAAAATTGAAGCTGAGTAACATTTGGAGTAAAAACATGTATTGAGAGTTTATTTTGTTGTCAAATATATATCCTATTTAATATATTTAGAAAACTTTCTGCTTACCTAATCATTTGATTAAGCTAAGTTTTTGTGAATCCTATATTTTTGAACTTGACTTTCAGTGTTAGATAAAATGTTGACCCTGGTGTCATCTGTACATTGAAGGAAACATCTCTCTAATACTAGAAATCAGAGTCACATACACACACACACACACACACACACACACACACACACACACACACACAGATATGCTCACAAAGCTAGAGTAGTTGGAATTAAGATGTGAAATAAAGAAAAGCATAAGAAAAAACAATTTTTAAGGAACTAGCCTAACATGATATAAAATAGCCAATACAATATGAAGTAGCCCAATAAAACGATTATTTTTCATGCACATATAATAAAATAATACAGTGTTAAAGGAGAAAATTCTAGTAATCTGTTTTTAACTGCGTATCTCTTACTAGCAGGACAGTTAGATCTCATGTTAATATTGTATTTATTTTAACCAAGTCCATATTAAAAAACTATACTGGACTTCCTGCTTCCTCTTTACTCATTCTTCACTAGATGGAAAGTATGGTATCTAACGATCACACCTTCCACTTGTTCTCTAGAAAAGAATTGAAGGATGTATTAAAACCTGAAGAAAAAAAAAAACCGCCTTGAGAAGAACCAAAAGTAAATCCAGAGTGACAGTATCTTTCACACATGTGATTTCCCCAGAACATAAAGGAACGTAGAGTGCACGCTCATCTGTAATAACGAGAAAGAAAATATCTAAACAAAGGATGTCTGTAAGCTGCCTGTGCCCTAAGATTTATAGTCCCAATGTGCTCTGTCGGGTGGAGTCAGCAATGTGTGCCAGCTCTGCCACTGTCAGACCTGAAGTCATTAAAGAATCAGAATGCTAATTGAAGCAAAAAGGAAGGAATTAATGTTGAAGGCAGTTTCTAAAGGCTCCAGCTGTTGTTATCACTACTGGAAAATTAACACTGTTGTCTTAAAAGTACCAAGATGGCTGAATTTAGCCCATGCGCTGTGCAAAAAAAACAAAATTAAAAAAAAAAAAAGTACACAGAAAGGAAGAGCCCAAATTTGGGATTTTGCAAAATTTTATAAATGTACCAGCTTGGCTCTCATGATTTTTAACATTGGAAAAATAAAATAGTTCTGTTTCTGAAAATAATTTTCTAGGTTTTCTTTACACAAAGTTTCTTCCATAGGCCTTGTTTGGAAAATGGGAAATAAACGTGCTTTACTTTTTTTTTTTTAGGGGTTGAATTTTGTGTACTAACATGTTACTTCTCTTCCTATTATAAATCTGTTATGGTGGAGATGCCTGCTGTTCCAAAAATAACCATGTAACTTGGTAACTCCGTAAAGAGCAAGACTTAAGGGTACACAGAGAATGAAATTAGCAGCAGATTTAATTCCATATGTGTTTAGGTGGAAACACTATTAGTCTAAAGAAAAAGCTATGTCTTCACAATGGATAACATAAGATAAAGTTTAGAGCTGATGCTTCCCACATGCCACAAAAGTCTTAATAAATCTTGTGAGAGTCAATAGTGAAGATGTTGCCAGAAATTTTCAGACTGCTTAAAGAAAATATTCATAACCAAGAGGCTCCCTCTTTACTGAGGCTTATCAAAAAGCTCTTAGGATCTGCACATGGAAGTTGCATATGGAAGGTTCTCCATATGCCATATCATGTAGTAGATTTCTCTACTACCACTGCAAATAAATAGTTGTATCTCCTTCTTTGTTCTCATTGCATAGTACAGATTATGTGGTCCCCAACTTCTAACTGAAATTATAAAATGCCTTTATAATTTCTTTAGCTAGTTGCAATAGTTCACTACTTGGTATTTTTACATATTCATGAAGCTTGATTAATACAGGTCATGCTAACTGATGTCAATAAAAACAGTAGGGGCCAGAAAAACTCCATGCAGCTTTAGAGCAGGAAATGTGATCAACGATGTTAACTACCTGTCTTTCAGAATGTCAAAGACACCTTAAATCTATAGTTTCAAGGCTTTTGTGTGCATCAGAATCGCTTGAGGAATGATTAAAGCTATGAATGTCTGTAACCCAGAGACGCTGATTCACATTTTGGATGGGGCTAGAATTCCAGCTTTTTTCAAGCTTCATAGGTGCTTCTGATACAAAGACTTTTCGACATTTGTAGATGCTCTTGATACATTAAGAATAACTGAGGGGCGCCTGGGTGGCTTAGTTGGTTAAGCGTCCGACTTTCGCTTAGGTCATGATTTCGCGGTTCGTGGGTTCGAGCCCCGCGTCCGGCTCTGTGCTGACTGCAAGCTCAGAGCCTGGAGCCTATTTCAGTCTGTATCTCCCTCTCTGTCTGACCCTCCCCTGCTCACGCTGTCTTTCTCTCTCTCTCTCTCCTAGAAATAAATAAAAATATTAAAAAAAAAAAAGAATAACTAAGAAGAAACACAGTTCTTAATAATAGGTAATGACATCAATTTTTTTAAAGAAAACAAAGAATAAACTCTCAAAATCAGAGTATTTTTTTCCTCAGGATCTGAGGGCTGTTAGGGCTCATTATTATTATTATTATTATTTTTCATGTTCATTTTATTTTATTTTTATTTTTATTTTTGTTTTAAAAAATAGTTTGTTGTCAAATTAGTTTCCACATAACACCCAGTGCTCATCCCCACAAGTGCCCTCCTCCATGCCCACCCCTCCTCCCCCCCACATCCACCAGTCCTCAGTTTTTGTCAGCATTCAAGAGTCTCTCATGGTTTGCCTCTCCCCCTTTCCCCCACCATTTCCGCCCTTCTTCTCCCCCTTGGTCCTCTGTTAAGCTCCTCCTAATCCTCCTATACGTGCACACATATGATATTTGTCTTTCTCTGCCTGACTTATTTCGCTCAGCATAACACCCTCAAGGTCCATCCATGTTGCTACACATGGCCAGATTTCATTGTTTCTCATTGCCATGTAGTATTCCATGGTATAGATAAACCACATCTTGATCCATTCATCTGTTGATGGACACTTAGGCTCTTTCCAGGTTTTAGCTATTGTGGAGAGTGCTGCTATGAACATTGGGGTACATGTGCTCCTATGCATCAGCATTTCTGTATCCCTTGGGTAAATTCCTAGCAGTGCTATTGCTGGGTCCTAGGGAGTTCTATTGTTAGTTTCCTTAGGAACCTCCACACTGTTTTCCAGAGGGGCTGTACCAGTTTACATTCCCACCAACAGTGTAGGAGGGTGCCCGTTTCTCCACATCCTCGCCAGCATCTAGAGTTCTCTGATTGGCTCATTTTAGCCACTCTGACTGGCGTGAGGTGGTATCTCAGTGTGGTTTTGATTTGTATTTCCCTGATGAGGAGCGATGCTGAGCATCGTTTCATGTGTCTGTTGGCCATCTGGATGTCCTCTTTGGAGAAGTGTCTGTTCATATCTTCTGCCCATGTCTTCACTGGGTTGTTTGTTTTTCGGGCGTGTAGTTTGGTGAGTTCCTTGTAGATTCTGGATATCAACCCTTTATCTGATATGTCATTTGCAACTATCTTTTCCCATTCCGTTGGTTGCCTATTAATTTTCTGGGTTGTTTCCTTGGCTGTGCAGAAGCTTTTAATCTTGAGGAGGTCCCAACAGTTTATTTTTGCTCTTGATTCCCTTGCTTTTGGGGATGTGTCAAGTAAGAAGTTGCTGCGGTGGAGGTCAAGGAGGTTGTTTCCTGCTTTCTCCTCTAGGGTGTTGATAGTTTCCTGTCTCACGTTCAGGTCCTTTATCCATTTTGAGTTTATTTTTGTGCATGGTGTGAGAAAATGATCTAGTTTCATTCTTCTGCATGTTGCTGTCCAGTTCTCCCAACACTATCTGTTAAAAAGGCTGTCTTTTTTCCATTGGATATTCTTTCCTGCTTTGTCAAAGATGAGTTGGCTGTATACTTTTGGGTCCACTTCTGAGTTCTCAATTCTGTTCCATTGGTCTATGTGTCTGTTTTTGTGCCAATACCATACTGTCTTGATGATGACAGCTTTGTAGTAGAGGCTAAAGTCTGGGATGGTGATCCCTCCCGTTTTGGTTTTATTTTTCAGGATTACTTTGGCTATTCGGGGTCTTTTGTGGTTCCATACAAATTTTTGGATAGTTTGTTCTAGTTTTGAGAAGTATGCTGGTGCAATTTTGATTGGAATTGCATTGAATGTGTAGAGTGCCTTAGGTAGTAATGACATCTTAACTATATTTATTCTTCCTATCCATGAGCATGGAATGTTTTTCCACTTCTTTGTGTCTTCTTCAATTTCCTTCATAAGTTTTCTATAGTTTTCATCATACAGATCTCTTGTATCCTTGGTTAGGTTTATTCCGAGGTATTTTATGGTTTTTTGTGCAATTGTGAATGGGATCAGTTTCTTGATTTCTCTTTCTGTTGCTTCATTGTTGGTGTATAAAAATGCAACCGATTTCTGTACGTTGATTTTGTACCCTGCAACTTGGCTGAATTCTTGGATCAGTTCTAGTAGGCTTCTGGTGGAGTCTGTCGGGTTTTCTATGTAGAGTATCATGTCATCTGCGAAGAGTGAAAGTTTGACTTCCTCTTTGCCAATTCTGATGCCTTTGATTTCCTTTTGGTGTCTGATGGCTGATGCTAGGACTTCCAGCACTATGTTAAACAGCAGTGGTGAGAGTGGGCATCCCTGTCGTGTTCCTGATCTCAGGGGGAAAGCTCTGAGTTTTTCCCCGTTGAGGATGATGTTAGCTGAAGGCTTCTCATAGATGGCTTTGATGATGTTTAAGTAGGTTCCTTCTATCGCAACTTTCTCGAGAGTCTTTATTAAGAAGGGATGCTGTATTTTGTCAAATGCTTTTTCTGCATCTATTGACAGGATCATATGGTTTTTATCTTTTCTTTTATTGATATGATGTATCACATTGATTGATTTGCGAATGTTGAACCAGCCCTGTAACCCAGGAATGAATCCCACTTGATCTTGGTGGATGATTCTTTTGATATGCTGCTGGATTCGATTTGCAAGGATCTTGTTGAGAATTTTTGCATCCGTACTCATCAAGGATATTGGCCTGTAGTTCTCTTTTTTTGCTGGATCTCTGTCTGGCTTGGGAATCAGAGTGATGCTGGCTTCATAAAATGAGTCCGGGAGTTTTCCTTCGCTTTCTATTTTTTGGAATAGCTTGAGAAGAATTGGGATTAATTCTGTTTTAAATGTCTGGTAGAATTCCCCAGGGAAGCCATCAGGTCCAGGGCTCTTATTTGTTGGGAGATTTTTGATCACTGATTCAATTTCTTCACTTGTTATGGGTCTGTTCAGGTTTTCTATTTCTTCCCGTGTGAATTTTGGTAGTGAGTGTGTGTTTAGGAATTTGTCCATTTCTTCTAAGTTGTCCAATTTGTTGGCATATAATTTTTCATAGTATTCCCTGATAATTGCTTGTATTTCTGAGGGGTTGGTTGTAATAAGTCCATTTTCATTCATATTTGTCTATTTGGGTGCTCTCTCTTTTCTTTTGGATAAGTCTGGCTAGAGGTTTGTCAATTTTGTTTACCTTTTCAAAAAACCAACTCTTGGTTTCATTGATCTGTTTAATTGTTTCTTTGGTCTCTATGTTGTTTATTTCTGCTCTAATTTTTACTATTTCTTTTCTTCTACTGGGTTTAGGGCGTTCTTGTTGCTCTGCCTCTAGTTCCTTTAGGTGAGCTGTTAGACTTTGGACTTGCGCTTTTTCTAATCTCTTGAAATAGGCCTGGAGAGCAATGTACTTTCCTCTTAGGACTGCCTTTGCCGCATCCCATAGATTTTGAATTGTTGTGTTTTCATTTTCATTTGTTTCCATATATTTTTTAATTTCATCTCTAATTGCCTGATTGGCCCATTCATTCTTTAGAAGGGTGTTCTTTAACCTCCATGCTTTTGGAAGTTTTCCAGACTTCTTCCTGTAATTGATTTCAAGTTTCAAAGCATTGTGATCTGACAGTGTGCATGGTATGATCTCTATTCTTTTATATTTCTTGAGGGCTGCTTTATGTCCCAGTATGTGATCTATCTTGGAGAATGTGCCATGCGCACTTGAGAAGAAAGTAAATTCCCTGGCCTCAGGATGTAAAGTTCTAAATATATCCGTCAGGTCCATCTGGTCCAATGTATCTTTCAAGTCCATTATTTCTCTAGTGATTTTCTGTCTGGTTGACCTATCCATTGCTGTAAGCGGAGTATTAAAGTCCCCTGCTATTAGCACATTCTTATCTATAAGCTTGTTTCTGTTTGTGATTAATTGTTTTATATATTTAGGTGCTCCCATATTCGGTGCGTAGACATTTATGATTGTTAGTTCTTCCTGATGGATGGACCCTGTAATTATTATGTAGTGCCCTTCTTCATCTCTTGTGATTGTCTTTAATTTAAAGTCCAGTTTGTCTGATATAAGTATCGCTACTCCGGCTTTCTTTTGATTTCCTGTAGCATGATATATATTTCTCCATCCCCTTACTTTTAATCTGAAGGTATCTTCCCGTCTAAAATGAGTTTCTTGTAGACAGCATATAGATGGATTTTGTTTTTTAATCCATTCTGCTACCCTATATCTTTTGATTGGAGCATTCAGCCCATTTACATTCAGTGTTATTATTGAAATATGTGGGTTTAGAGTCTTTGTATCTTTTGTAGGGTTCATGTTTGTGGTGGTGTCTCTGGAATCTTTGTTCCTTGCAACCTTTCCTTCAGAGCATCCCCCTCAGGATTTCTTGTAGGGCTGGCTTCGTGGTGACAAATTCTTTCAATTTCTGTTTGTTTGGAAAGGTTTTTATCTCTCCTTCTATTTTGAATGACAGGCTTGCTGGATAGAGGATTCTTGGCTGCATATTTTTACTGTTCATCACATTGAAGATCTCCTGCCATTCCTTTCTGGCCTGCCACGTTTCAGTAGATAGGTCTGTCACCACTCTGATGGGTTTCCCTTTGTATGTGAGGGCCCTTTTCTCCCTAGCTGCTTTCAAAATTCTCTCTTTGTCCTTGTATTTTGCCATTTTTACGATGATATGTCGTGCAGAAGATCGATTCAAGTTACGTCTGAAGGGAGTCCTCTGAGCCTGTTGTATTTCCACATTGACTTCCTTCCCCAGGTCGGGGAAGTTCTCTGCTATAATTTGTTCCAGGACTCCTTCAGCACCTTTCCCTCTCTCTTCCTCTTCTGGGATTCCTATGATACGGATATTGTTGCGTTTGACTGTGTCGCTGAGCTCTCGAATTCTTCTTTCCTGTTCCTGGATCAGTTTGTCTCTTTTTTGTCAGCTTCTTGTTTTTCTAGAATGGTGTCTTCTAAATCACTTATTCTCCTTTCTGCCTCTTCAATCCGTGCATTGGAGGCCTCTAATTTATTATGGATCTCATTTATCGCATTTTTTAATTCTTCATGCCTATTTTTATTTTCCATTCTGTCTGTAGCCATAGTTTCCTTGATGTCGCCCATGTTTTTTTCAAGCCCTGCTATTAATTTCACCATTATTATTCTAAAATCTTGTTCACTTATGCTGCTGATATCTGTTTTGAGCAGTTCATTAGCTGTCATTTCTTCTTGGAGTTTCTTTGGAGGAGAGCTCTTTCGTTTCGTCATTTTAGTTAGCTTTCCGGCTCTTGTTGGTTTTAAAGACCTGTTATGCTCTCTGTTTCTATGAGCACTGCTATATCCAAGAAACTCTTTGACTTTCCAGGGCCTATCCTTTCAGAGATTGTTTTTTGAATGGTATCCCTCGGTCACTCTTGTTGGGACCTTAGTTATTTTATTTTCCTATTCGTAGTGATATTTGGGACTCTTCACCTTGCGTACTCTAGCTTGTTTCTTGAGGTAGCCCTGGAAAAGAAAACAGACAGACAAACACACAGGGAGCAGGAGCACACAAACGCACAGGCTGATTCAACTAACATGCAAAGTGAGAGGGAAAACGAAAAAGTTAATAGAAAAGACGGAGGAGGGAGGGCGAATAGGGAGCATAAAATATATAAAAGGGTCAAAAAGGGGAAAAGAAAAGGAAAAAAGAAGAAAACCGATGGACAAAGAACGGTTTAAAGCATATACCTGGATTTCCCAGCTACAGTTAAATAGCCGTGTGTATGCAGTGCTGGTTGAAGAGCATAGAGAAAAAGAGAGAAGGCAGGGTGAGACAAGGCAGATTTGGAAATAGAATGAACAGGCAGAAGGGATAAGAAACTTTTTTCAAAGAGGTAAAGGGTAGAATGTGGTTGGATAGGTGAGAGAAGGATGCTGGAATTATCCAGAGAAACTATATAGTCTAATTACTCCTGAGAGAAATAGCTGAAAAAGTCGGTAGGTGTAGAATTTACATTTACAGAATGGACTTGTGATTGTTTAAGCAAGCTGGCGACCAGAGTTAATCAGGTCAGTGTTTTGGGGAAAAAAGCGAGAAAAGAGAAAGAAGAAGAAAAAAAGAGAAAAGAAAGGGGAAAAAAAAAGAAAGAAGAAAAAAAAGGAAAAAGAAAAAAAAAAAGGGAGGAGGGCACCTCTCAGGCAGGGATGGGCGTGGCGTGATCTGATGCCTCAGGCGGGGGTTCTGCCTTGGCTATTGTGGGAGGAGAGTGACGGTGCTCCAGTCCCTTCTTGAACCCCGCGCTGCAGCTCGCTTTTTTTTTTTGGCGTGTCAACTCCCCGTTCCGGGGACGCAGCCGAAGTTGGTTGCACTCTTCAACCCAGGCCAGTTCCAATCTCCAAATCCCAGCCCGCGCCCCGCTGAAGTTGCCTTAGACACAGCTTCCCAGACAACCCCCTCGGGCTATTCCAGGCTCCCTGCTGAGCTCTGGGGGCGGAGTCAGGATCGCTGCTTTCTTCTCTGGTCAGCTCTGGTGCGCATGCGCGGGGCTTGCCTGCCGGGTCCGTGTAGCCTGAGCCCGCTGGAGTGAGGAAGACCGGGTCTCTCTATGGCTCGTCACCCGAAACACGAACTCACAGGCAAATTTCCCAGTTTTCAGCTCCTTGCCTTCCCTCTCGAGTTCCAGCCAGCCAGGAGCGCGAACGCCTGGTGTCTGCGCGTCTCCTTCAGGGTTCCCAGCCGCCCTGGAGCTACAATGGCGGCAGGCGCGCCGCCGCTGGAGTGAGGAAAACTGGGTCTCTCTATGGCTCGTCACCCGAAACACGAACTCACAGGCAAATTTCCCAGTTTTTAGCTTTTTGCCTTCCCTCTCGAGTTCCAGCCAGCCAGGAGCGCAGACGCCTGGTGTCTGCGCGTCTCCTTCAGGGGTCCCAGCCGCCCTGGAGCTACAATGGCGGCAGGCACGCCGCCGCTGGAGTGAGGAAAACCGGGTCTCTCTATGGCTCGTCACCCGAAACACGAACTCACAGGCAAATTTCCAGTTTTTAGCTTTTTGCCTTCCCTCTCAAGTTCCAGCCAGCCAGGAGCGCGGATGCCCGGTGTCTGCGCGTCTCTTTCAGGGATCCCAGCCGCCCTGGAGCTACAATGGCGGCAGGCGCACCAGCTCCGCTTTAAAACCCAACCTCCAGGAGCGGCACAAAGAAGCAGTTTGTGTGCTCAGCCTCCCCCAGGACCAGTTGTCGCGAGGGGACCTGGTGTGCAGATATTTGGCAAGTACGGTCTTTCTATGCACCGAGCGGAGATTTTTCTGTCTCGGACTCTCTCCTTTTCCTCTCTCACTCCCCGTAGAGGGTAGAGGGGGATCGCCTCCCACCCTGGAGGCTCCGATCCCCTGATTTTACCTTCCCCGGTTCGCACTCACGTTAGAAGGCTTTCTCAGTGGATTCTGCATCCTTTTTTCTCCCAGTCTCTCAGGTTTTGTATGGTTTCCAATGGCTTCAGATCTTTTCTGTGTGATGTATGGGTGCGAGTGCAAGTACGGAGCTCCTTACTTCTCCGGCATCTTGCCTCTCCTCTGTTCATCAGGGCTCATTATTATTTTTAAAAGCAAAACTTTTCACCCTCAAAAATTTTTTGAAATATCTACGTAACTCCCGTTTCTCTCTCTCTCTATGCCCTAGTACACAGGAATACATAGAGAAACTTTTCTACCCATCACATAGTTTAATTAAAAATAGCTAAGAACATCAAGGAGAAACTAAAGAGCAAAACAAACACATCCCCACATAAAATTATACACTTAATTAAAATAAAAATCAAAGGGAAAATAAACCATTTCCTCTCTTAAGATTTGTTCTTTTAAAAGCAGCAACAATGAAGAGTGCCTGGGTGTCTCAGTCTGGTAAGCAACTGACTTAGGCTCAAATCATGATCTGAAGAGTTTATAAATTCAGGACCCACACCTTGCTCTGTGCTGACAGTGAGGAGCCTGCTTCTGATTCTCTGTCTCCCTCTCATTCTGTCCCTCCCCTGTGTGCACTTGCATGCTCTCACTTTCTCTCAAAAATAAATAAATAATAAATTAAAAAAAAATAAAAAGTAGTAACAGTGAGATTGCATGGGGGAGAAAAACAGACTTGGAATTATAAAGCAACAGTCATTTCACCCAATGGCACAGAACCCCAAGCCTTCTTAGCAGTCCGTCTGCTCTTATTTCAGGCAAAGCTCTCTCTCGCCTTCCAGTTCAATGGCCGGTTGCTAAGAAAAGATATTTCTGCTACTAGCCAGATCTTTCTACAGTTTCCTTTATACTTTTGCAGAAGTGGGCTCTGTTGCAAATGTTTGTTAGGATCTAATTTCATAGCATATACTACACAAACATTCTATTTTGTGTAATTAAGTCACCTCTGAATCTACAGGTTAGCTAATTAAGAGAACAGGAACTTGTCAAAGTATTAATGATTGAGATTAGTGGTACCCAAAAGTTTTCCGTGTTCTGGGTTGCATGTACAATTTACTCTTCAATGAGAACAAGTTTCCTTTCCTTAAAAAAAATCTCTCCTGGTGGCATCTGTCATTTTTTTTTACTTCTCAGCAACAGCTTTGTTTTCTTAAAATAACATGCAAGGAAAGTATAGATGTAAATGCATGAATTCAAAGGCAAATCTCATGGGAATATGTAAGCACTCTGAAAATTGCATGCAACTAAAATAGGAGAGAAAAAAATAAGCTCTTCTTGATTTCTTTTTTCTTCAGCAGCATTATTGTATATACATTAGAATGGAGCTTTTGTATTTAAATTGACAACCTGGTGTTTCAAGCCAAACCTGTGAAATACTGTCTTTCAGCAATGAAACCTCCTTCCTCATTGATAAAATGGTAGAATCTGAACAACGACTTGCCTTTTCAGTTGCTGTTGTGGGGCCCTTTTCTTCTGAGGAGTTCCAGGTGATTTTAAATCTCTATTTCATTCACTAAGCTATAGATGGTTTGTGTGCTTGTTTGTTTGTTGGGGAAAATATAATAACACAAAATTTACCATTGGAACCATACAATTCAATGGCATTAAGTACATTCACATTGTTGTGCAGCCATCACCACCATCCATCTCCAGGACTTTATTTCCTCAAACTGAAATTCTGTACCATTAAACGATAACCCCCATTCTCTCCTCCCCATCATTACTGGCAACCACTATTGTGAGCCCTTTGATGGCAGACTCTCTGTCTCTCTCTGTCTCTCTCTCTCTGTCTCTCTCTTTCTCTCTATCTCTACACACACACACACACACACACACACACACACACACACACACCTAAAGTCTAAACTAAGAAGGAAATAAGACAGACATACTTTTAGAGGTTTGTTTATACCTAATAATATGTTTCAGTAATAACAACCTGGAACAACATGGTAATATCCATAAGTCAATTCTGTCTTTTTTCACTTTGTTCCTACCTCTATTTACTGCTAAGTCTTATAAATCCTATTTTTTAAACTAAGTCTGTGGTAGTTTTAAATTATTACTTTAAAAAATCTAATAACAGGCTGTATGTAGTTTGGTTTTGTAGTTTCTTCTTCTTCTTTTTTTTTTTCCCTGAGAGTGGGATTTGTATCAGCCATCTTGTTGCTATTGTTAGTCTCCAGACTGGAAATGAAAATATATTTTATAAAGGTACATAGGAGAGAGGCACCCAGGTGGCTTAGTCAGTTAAGTATCTGACTCCTGATTTTAGCTCAGGTCATGATCTCATAGTTCGTGAGTTCGAGCCATACACTGGGCTCTGCACTGACAGTGTCAAGCCTACTTGGGATTCTCTCTCTCCCTCTTTCTGTTGCCCCCCTCCCCACCCCACCCCTGGCTCCTGCTCCCCTCCCCTCCCCCTCTCCAACTAAATAAATAAAACTTAAAAAACATTAAAAATAAATAAATAAAATAAAGGTACATAGTATGGTGATCCTGAACTTTCAAGTAATTGCTTTGGGTTGTCTATTATAGATTTTTCCCTCTAATATACATGTAAACTAAGTAATTAAAATTTTAAAATGCAAAGCTACTTCTAGAAGATACTTAACACATTTCAAATAGTTTTCTGTTGATTAACATACAGGCCATTATCGACCTATCTTTAGGGGACCGTTGCCAGCTATGCATATTTACTGCTGGAAGGCTATATTCATGAAGAGCCTGCCATTGTCCATAATTTGACACTTGAAATTGAGAAAATCAATTACTTTTTTATAGTTCATGATATTTTAAAACCATTTTTGTCTCTCTGAGCCTCCCCTGCTCACACTGTCTCTCTCTCTCTCTCTCTCTCTCTCTCAGAAATAAGTAAGAAAACATTTTAAAAAATTTAAAACCATTTTTGATGTCTGAGATTTCAAAAGCCATCTAAAACTAAAGCATATGTCCTTTTAAAATCCTTGCAATCTGTCACTTAATTGACTTGCTTGTGGTTTTTAAAGCAAATAGCAAAAATGAGTAAGATGATTTGAGAGTTCTCTGTAGTATATCACAGTGTTTCCTAACATTTAAAAGACATACCTTTACAAATATTTTAGGATGGCGTATAGCCTTTAACTTTACTTTTTCGTAGCTTGTGTAATTAAAGTACAGAACTGGTGCATAATTTAATGATGTTCCTCCCCCTTTGACCCCACCCCCGAATATCAAATTGAATGACTAACTTCTTTAGTACAGTGAACATTTGGTGTATAAAATGTGTCTAGAAACCAAATTCTCATGAGACTGTATACAAGTTGATATGTATTTTAGAGGAAATCTGGATACTATCGCTGGCTTTATGATGAGATTACAGTCAATTCTCCTAACCTTAAAATCATGGGTGAGCCTTCAAGAAGATGCTTAATGGGAAACAGCCCTCAGATTCTCTAAATCAGCTCGTGATAAGAAGCATGAAGATAGAGCCTATGTCTACACTGCTTTACCTAAACATAAGATTTAGTATAGTGCCTTGAGCCCTGTAAACACTAAATTATGATATGATGGAGTTCTTTATATCCTTTAACAAAATTCAATCCATCAAATGTATGAGTGTTTATTGTATTTCAGGCAGATGCCCAGCACCTAGATAAGATGGATGGCATAGAGTTGCCATCAAAGGGCTCACAATTTAGTGAAAGAGACAGGCCTAGAAATAAATTAACTACAAACATGTGTCATGTGCTCTAAGAGAAGGAGGTACAAAGTGCTTCAGGTACCCAGCTAAAATAGCAACAGATTCTATCATCGCTATCAACATCATCATCATCATCACCACCATCGTTATCCATGCTTTATATTTAAGAATAAAAATTATCTGAAATTTATAAAATCAGAATGCAATATTTTAGCTTTCTCAATACTTATAAATGAAGGTCTGCGTGTATGTTCAACACCAGTCTGTGTATAACTTTATGTGGCACTGAGCACTCTCTCATGCATCTCTTGACTAATGATACTTACAGATGATATAGTTATGACAATTGTTAGTTAGTTTAGGTGACTAGAGCACCATTTAATCTGTAACTTCATGATAGTGAATATCATGTACTTTAAACAAAGCATCATTTCACAGAATATTCCTCCTGACACACTAAAAAATTATGACTGTTCATTTCAGGTTTTCCCTACAAAAATAGTATGGTAAATATTCCCCAATCATCTCCAGATATTACATTTTTAGCAACTCATGTTTAAAGTACAAGCAATTGCCCAGGAGGAAGTCTGATTACACTTTCACTCAATAATTTTTCAGAGTTCAATTTTGGATTCCTCATTATTTCACTTTTCTTTCATGTCAACCCCCTACTTCCCAACAGCAAGCTGCTGCTATACCTCCAAGTCAGAGAATTTGATTGGGGATCATTTCAGAGCCTGCCATTATCACTCAGGCTTAACTTGGAAGCTTTTACAGTTGTGTGAAATAATACTTCAACTCTCTCCTTGTCACCCTCTGTTATCGTGATTCTAACTACTGTAGAAAACGACATTTCTCAATTTGATCAGGGAAGAGAGAATATGAAACTAAAGGCAGATTAAGAGTCATGTAAATAGATTTAGAACATTGTAAGTGGGTAGGATGGTAGTCAGCATTTGTCAAACAGTGAATAGGTGCCAGGCCCTGTGGGGAGGTTGTATATAGCACATATCATGTTTAGAAATCTTGTGAGGCTGGTTTTTTTTATCTATATTTTAATAGAAGATGAAAATTTAATCTCAGAAAGTCACTAAACTATTAAATAGCCAATACAGGATTCAAACCCAATGGGAATATTGAATGAATGACAAGTTCAAAACTGAGGGACATGGGATGTGATAGCATTAGATGCCTGTATCCAAATGTTGGAGGATACAATACTGCTTCTGCCCTTGGCCTGAGATTTACACCATCAGCTCCCATGGTTATCAGGCCTTTAGACCTGGCCTGGGATTATATCTCTAGCTTACAGGTCACCAATTTGTAGACAGCAGACTGTAGAAGGTCTCAGGCTCTATAATCACATAAGCTTTTCACAATAAATCTCTTTATATGTATGAGATACATATATAGAAATATACATATGTATGTATATTTATATAAATATGTCATATATATGAAGATAGATATATTTTATTGGTTCCCCATAACTATCTGTCTATCTATCTATCTATCATCTATCTACCATCTTATTAGTTCAATTTCTCTGAAGAGCACTAATACAACAAACTCGGTTATTCTTCTCTTTGAATTCCTGAGGCTGCTCATTTTTAAATGCTGGTAACCTCTATCCTACAGTGTTGTGAAGATTAAATATATACAGTAGACTCTCAAAATTTATTTATTTAATTGTTCATTCACTCATGTTTGTGGTTAACAAACATTTATTAAGCACTAATTGTATGTCAGCTGCTGTGCTCACCACAGGCAAAGACACCACTATAAAACAAGGATGGGTCCAAACCACCTCTTTATTCCCATCACCACTGTAAGTCTTTACCTAAACTCCTAAATGATTATCATCCTTTCTGAACTGGTTTTCCTGCCTTCCATAGGTTTACCTCTCTCCTCTCCACCATTTCTAACATTCTGGTGGCAAAATGCAAGCCATATTATTCCCTAGCCTAAACCCTTTAATGGGTCTCCTACCCACAAAATATAAATTTCTTGATGCAACATCTAAACTTCTCCACAGTCTCTCTCCAATCTTGTTTTCCAATTTTATTTCTTTACTATAATTAAATTGGGACTCCGGTTAAATTACACATGGCTTCCAAATATGTTCCAAGCTTTCTGGCCTCATACCTTATACTATTTTCTCTTCTTGGAATGTCCTCCCTTAGATTTGAATGTCCAAATCCTATCCATCTGTTACATGCAATAGTTCCTAATTTCCCCATCTCTAAATAACTTATTCCTCTCTAAACTATAACATCTCATCTATGTTTCTCTTTCACAGACATGTTTGTACATATCTCAATTTCTTTGTTGAACACGTTTCTTTTTTAATTAAACTTCTTATTTTGAGATAATTGTAGATTCACACAGTTTTAAGAAACAATGCAAAATGATTCTGTTGACTTTTTGTGCAGTTTTCCCAAAGGTAGCATCTTGCAAAACTATAGTGCAATATCACAAAAAGGATATTGACATTGATATACTTAAGATATTTCTATTATTGCAAGGATCCTTCATGCTGTCGTTTATAGCCATATTCACTTCCCTCCTGCCCTCACCCTCTCCTTAACCCCTTGAAACCACTAATCTGTTTTTCACTTCAACAATTTTATAATTTCAAAAATTTAGTCTTATGTGATCGGCTTTTTTGATTCAATATAATTCTCTGGATATACAACACCCAGCTGTTGTATATATCAATAGTTCATTCCTTTTTTAAAAATTTTTTTAACGTTTATTTATTATTGAGAAACAAAGAGAGATAGAGCATGAGCATGAGCATGGGAGGGGCATAAAGAGGGGGAGACACAGAATCCAAAGCAGGCTCCAGGCCCTGAGCTGTGTGCACAGAGCCTGATGCAGGGCTCGAACCCTTGAGTGGTGAGATCATGACCTGAGTCAAAGTCAGACGCTCAACTGACTGAGTCACCCAGGTGCCCTGTTCATTCCTTTTTATTGCTGAATAATATTTGCATGGTATGAATGCATCGTGATTTATTTAGTCATTCAGTCATTGAAGAATACCTAGGTTGTTTCCCATATTAGTTGGGACTAATATGAATAAAGCTGCTATAAACATTCATGCACAGGCTTTTGTATGACCCTAAACCATTTCTTTGGGATAAACGTCCATAATTGCAACTTCTGGGTTGTAAAACAGTTGAATGTTTAACTTTTTAAGAAACTGTTACAGTGTTTTGCATAGCAACAGTACCATTTTATATTCCTAGCAACAAGTATGAATGATCCAATTTCTCTACAGCCTCACCAGTATTTGGTGTTATTGTAATTTTTTTAATTTAGTCATTCTAAGAGTTGTGTAGTGATATCTTCTTATGTTTATAATTTGCCTTTCCCTAATGGCCAGTTATGTTGACCATATTTTCATGTGCTTATTTGCTTAAGTTTCTTGAGGAACTTGTAATTACAAACCTTGAGGAGATTAGCGTCTGATTTGTAATACATGACATTCAATAAGTTGTTGCTGAATCCATAAATGAAATCTCAGAAAAACTTAAGAGGCTCTAGGTGAGAAAATGAAGCATAAAGACTTTGGATTGCTTGCCAACTGTTCTGCCTAGTGGTAGAGTTAATAGATCTCAGTTCTTCTGTCTTAAGAATGATGTTCTTTCCTTATACCACCTGCTACTCCCTATGCATGCTAAATCCAACAGATAGTTGACTATCTCTAATTTTCTTGACTGTCAGCAGCATCCCATGTGGTCAACCATGCACAGCTGCTTGAAATACTCTTCCTTTGGCCTTTATGGCACTATAGTCCCCAGGTTTTCTTCTTGTCTTTCTGGTTATTCCTTTTTGTCTCTTTTATAGATGCATATTCTTCTCCACTGGGATTTCTTAAGGTGTGGTCATCAATCTCTTTGTCTTCCTTTTTCATAATTCCTTCTTAGGTACTCTCAACCAGCCTATGACTGTGAGTTCCTCTTGTTATCTGATATCTACATAGCTCCAGCCAGATCTCCCTATTAATATGGCTAACTCCTTGACATCTCCTTCGGCATGTCTCAAAGGCATCTTAAACCCAATATATCCAAAACTTAACTCATTTTCCCCAAGCCTAGTTCCATTTCAGTACTTC
The DNA here is from genome assembly GCA_017311185.1 of Proteles cristata cristata. Lineage (NCBI taxonomy): Eukaryota > Metazoa > Chordata > Mammalia > Carnivora > Hyaenidae > Proteles > Proteles cristata. Next base: position 129,128 of record JAESUZ010005323.1, on the reverse strand, counting down.
TCAAAGCAGTAAATGGAATCACCATCTGTGTTGCACTTAGGAAGAGAAGCCATCCTAGGATTTTAAGAAGCAGAAGGAAGATATCATATTTAGATTTCAAAAAGATCATTCTAGCTTCAGTGTGGCAAACAAATTGCAGAGGTAGAAGGGGTCTTTTTGAGTTTCATTAGTATATCATTCTCTTTTCTACTTGTTTTTTTTAATCTGCCTAGCATAATCTTGTACTTCTCTTTACAGTAATTAATTCTGAATTTGCCTCCAGATCTTGACTAATTTTTCAAAAAAATTGTTGACCTTTCTAAATCAAATCCTCATATTGCTCTGGTTGTGATTATAGAATTTATTATAGTTATTGTGTGGTTATCTGCTTAAATTTTGCCTTCAAAAAAAGAAGTCTGCCTTCCATCAAAAAAGACTATACCTGTGCTTGTTCATAAATAAGCACCTAGCAGTGTACACATAGAAAGTCATTTGTGTATTTGTCGGAAAAGCTAAGAGATTAATAAGTGAATTCTGTGGAGAAACAGAGGTACATCATAAGCTTCTAGGACCTGTCCTGGGTCAATATACATTTCTACAATGAAAATGCAATATTTATTTGGTGGTTGTAATGATTAACCAGATATACAGACAGATTCTAAATCAAAGAGAGATTCAGCATAGTATACTCAGAGATTCAGTATATATTCATTTATTTTATAGACCTCAGATTGTTTGCATGTTCCAGACATTTCAGAGTAAGTGTAGTACATGAAATATTAATATATTTTTAAATATTTTCAAGCTTGAAATTGAATTAAAGATATTGTCTGTAATTTTGAACAAATATTATCAACTTATCTTCAAAATATATCTCAAATTCAACCACTTCTTACTTTCTCTCTGTGCCACTCTTTTAATCCAAGACACTATTTTCTCTTACCTGGACTTTCAATTGAATTTACTGACCATTCTATTCTCATTTTTGCTCCTTTGCAAGTCTAGATCCCACTCAGCACCTAGAGAGGTCCCTTTAGAATACAGGTCAGGTTTATATTTTCCTGTTCTTAACTGAACAATTATTTCCTGTGTAGGTCATCTATTGCTGCATAATAGATCATCTTAAATTTGGAGGTATAAAATAGCAACCATTTTATTATGTTCATCAGTTTGTAGTCAAGAAACTGCACAAGACACAGTGAAGGTTGTTCATCTCTGTTCTTCAGTGAGGCTCAGCTGGAGTCATTTGAATGGCTGGGGGTGGCTGGAATAAGCTCTGGTAAAGCCATGTATCTGAAGATCTTCTCCATGTGATGGCTGTTGAGGTGGAATTGACCCAAATTATTTCCTCATTCATATCTCTGTGGCAGCTAGGCTGCAATGGACAAAACAACAGTGGCTGGCTAGACATCTATCTCCCTGTGTCTCTGCATGACTAGTTTGGACTTCTGCACAGTAAGGTAGTCTCAGAGCTGTCAGACTGTTTTCATGGCACCTGGTAGATTTCAAGCTGTCTGGGCAGAAGCTACAAGGCTCCGTAGGACTGGTCCATGTCCCGGAATATCAGGTCTGCCACATTCTATTGGTTAAACAAGTCACCACAGCCAGCCCAGACTCAGGGGGAAGGGAATTAGACCACCTCTTGATGGAAAGGAATAGGAAATAATTTTTGACCATTTTTTTAAATGTTTTATTTATTTCTAGGAGAGAGAGAGAGAGAGACAGCGTGAGCAGGGGAGGGTCAGAGAGAGAGGGAGTCACAGACTGAAACAGGCTCCAGGCTCTGAGCTGGCAGTCAGCACAGAGCCCGACGCGGGGCTCGAACCCACGAACCGCGAGATCATGACCTAAGTGAAAGTCGGACGCTTAACCGACTAAGCCACCCAGGCGCCCCAATTTTTGACCATTTTTAATCGACCACATGTCTCCTATTACTCAGCATCCTTACTTACCAAGGCTGTCTGAGGCCCTCCACAACCAGTTTCTTGCTTTTTCTCTAATCTTATCATCTATTAATCTCCCCCTTTGTTACACTCCTTTCTGTTCCTCAAATAAATCAATTATACTCTTAACTGGGGCCTTTTCATTTGCTCTTCTTCTGCCTTCTATTCCCCTCCTCACACTCTGCTTCATTCAAGTGTCTGCACACATGCGGTCATCTTTACAGAGGTCATTTTTGACCACTTTAGTCACACTCCATTCCTTGCTCGTCTTCATTTTTCTGCATTGCACTTATGTATTATATTATACATGCTTTTCTGTATATTGTATGTCTCAGTCTCTAGAATATCAGTTCCAGAAGCCGGAACATTTTCTTTTTCTTTATCTTTTTTTTTTTTTTTTTTTAATCTCCACAGCTCCAGGGCTTAGAATTGTGCCTGGTACTTACCAGGTGCTCAACAAATATTTGTCTCATGAAATAAATGAGTAACTCTTAAAACCATCTGGAGCCTTAATTAATAAAATCTTACCTCCATAGGAGTATATACTGAGCTATCTTTCAGTTATTATAGATAGGTTGTATCTGAGACTATTTAGGAAGTAAATAAAGCCTCTTCAGAGAAGAGCTGAACTTGAGCTGACAGACTCAGAACTGGCCCTCAGAGAAAACACATGTTCTGACTCTTTACCTGGTTCATTGAGCAAATGTAAAATACAGGCTAATTAAGACAAATGTAAAAGATAAAGAGTCGATATATTTTAGAAGGATTAGCTATCCTAAGGCTGGATTACACATGATATTAACCAAGAAAGGAATATTCTCAGCAGGAAAATCACTAATGATACGAGGTATTCTTACGAAAGGCACAACTATCAGAAGCAAGCTTGGGTGATTGTTACATTGAAGAGCATTCTTAAGAACGTGATTCCAAAATATAATTAGCGTGCTGATTTTTAGAATGATTTATAATTGTGACTCACCTTATTGGCTATTATTATTGCCTTTTAAATAACTACTTACATAGACTAGTAATTATTTTGTGCAAGATCTGTGGTAAAGAAATTTGATTCACTTTCATTTATTATTTACTTCTTTGTAAGCGTTTCTATATTACAAAACCACCTCCAAAAGAGTTATTGAGCAATAATTATTTGGGTCTTATATGTAACCCTGTATTAATATTGGGAAGGCAATATTCTGTTTCCACCCAGTTGGAAAAACCTTCTGTCATTAATCTTCCTGATATATTTAGACCACATTGAGACTGACCAGTCAGGAAATTGTTTATATAAATTCTTTGGTCTCTTGCCTAAAGAAAGAGATCAAATTGATTATCTGTGTTTTGTATTATATTGCACTAGGGAGAGAGGTCTACCAAAAATATATAGGCTATTAAATTCTGGGGTTACTTGGCAACTGATGGTTTCTAATGCTAATATTAATAGAACAGATACATCCAAGTCATTGTACCATGCTTGGAGTAAAATCGGAAAGCTTTCCACCATAAACCAATGTTTTCAAAATGTAGCCTTTGGATCATCTGCGTCAGAATTAGCTGGAGTGCTTGTTTAAAATGTCCAACCCAAATATACTGAATCAGAATTCCTGGAGGTGTAACCCAGGCATTTGCATTTTGATCACCTACTCACACACACACACACAACACCCAGACAATTAATTATGTACAGTAGCAGGCACTTCAAATTATGCACTTTAAAAAGTCACTATTATATTTCAGTGTAACCAAGATGGGAAGTTATGTTCAAATGATGAGAGTAAAGATGAGCTAAAAAGTCATTAATATCTACCATCTCTTCTTTTTTCATGAAAATCTTTGACTATGCTCCTGATCCAAGACCTAACAAAGGACAGGGTGAGGGTCCCAACTGCAGGGAGAGAATAATAAAATGTACAGTTTATGGCTCTCTGATGTCTGGGAGTACAATGCCCCTGGCTTGTCGTAGATTTGTCACCCATCATGTGGTGGCTACAACTCCTGACTTTATTTTAAAAAAATTTTAATGTTTATTTTTGAGAGAGAGACAGAGAATGAGTTGGGGAGGGAGACACAGAATCTGAAGGAGGCTCCAGGCTCTGAGCTGTCAGCACAGAGCTCAAACTCATGGAACATAAGATTGTGACCTGAGCCCAAGTCGGATGTTTAACCAACTAGCCACCCAGGTGCCCTAGTGGTAGCTTTTCTCGTTAGTTTTATTATGGCACTTTTCTTATTCTATTTAATTGGGCTTCAAGTTCTGCCTACACCTATAAGGGCTCCTTGAAGAAAGGGATAGTGCCTTAGTCATCTAAGACTCCCAGGTTATTGGGCAGATAGTTACTTAATCAGTGTCCAACGTGATAGATTGCTTAACAAATAATGGAAGCAAGAGGGTTGCAGTCAGCAAGAAGAGGCTATCATTTTACCCACACAGAAAGCACAATTAGTTTTTGCTATAAATAAAATCAGGCAAGTAGAAAAATGAGGAGAGGAAAAGGGGGCACACACACAAAAATACACAAATATGGAAAATTTTACAAACTGAGATATTTTGTATTATGAGTAGATCCAGTCAGAGCAGGAAGCAAGGCCTCTGTCTTGAAGGTGATAATGGAGGGGGTTGGTCAGACTGACATCTGAAGGACAAAAAGGAGTAAACTAGTCAGGAGCTAACGGTAAATCAGGGGAAGAGCATATGCAAATGGTAACAGAAGAGAGCCCTGAAGGAAACAACAAAAAGGCAAGCAGGCCTTGAGGGGACCAGTTAACTGAGAAATCTAGGAATAAGAGGAGGGGGTCCAACTTTGGAGGGGCATGAGGCCATGTTAAAGCTTTTGGTCTTTATACTAAGAGCAAAAGGAAACCGTTAGAATGATTTAGGGGGAGAGAGTTGGGTCACGTTGTGAAAGGGAGGACAATCGATTTGTAATTTAGAAAAAAATCTCTAAAAGGTCAATTATTAGATATTTGATTTTCAAAAATGAAGACAGTTCTAACTGGAAAACCATGATACCTCTTTATTTGGAGCCAGAGAAGTCATTTGTCCTTAACAGAGCCTTTAAAATAGCTTCCCTTTTCTACTTGGACCACAAGCTCTTCCACCTAGCTTTCACAGTGCTCTGTGATCTGGCTCAGCTCTCTCCGGGCCTGTGCCCCTTCTCATCACCTCAAATTTCCCACCCACTTAGAAGGGCCCCATGACATCTTCCCACATCCCCAAATTCCCCACAACGACTGTGTAGACTCCTTACATCCACTCACCATCCAGACCGACATTTTTTAGGTCCGCCTTGTTCTTATTTGTGCGTGTGTCATTTTTCTCTGTCTTTGTCAACTCTTGCAACTAATACCATAAGAATAAAACATGACCTCACATAATAATTTATGTCACATAATATTTAAGTCTTCCATGTACATATTTACTATCTTCCTAACAAGCTCATTGCCTCCTTGGGGGAGGGACTGGATCATAGACTGCTTTTTTAGTCTTTTGCAGTTGTTAGCACACTTCCATGAAAACAGTAGGTATTCAAGACATAGTTGAAGAAGTTTTGATTGAATGTTTACCTACCTCTACTAGTACTAGAAGGTAGCTGGGAAATACTTGACAGCAAATATGGACATACTCTAGAAGATTTGTTTAAGGAGCTGAAAGCTATTAGAGGTTAACATGGGACAAAGTATGAGTTTAATATAGATATGAGAAACCAAAAGAAAAGTTTTGGGTAAGGAAATTTAAAAATAAAAGTCATTCAATTTTTAAATTAAAAAAATAATAATTTCATACTCGGGGTGCCTGCATGGCTCAGTTGGTTGGATGTCGGACTCTTGGTTTCCGCTCAGGTCATGGTCTCACTGTCTGTGAGATTGAGCCCTGTATCGGGTTCTTCACTGACAGTGTGGAGCCTGCTTGAGGCTCTCTCTCCCTCTCTCTCTGTCCCTCTCTGCCCCGCCCAAAATAAATAAATAAACTTAAAAATTTTTAAAAATTATTTCATACTCACGTAAAAGTTGCAGAAACACAGTCCTCACGACCCCTTCACCCAGCTTGTCCTTTGGCTTGTCCTTTGACTTTGTGCCAACGTGTAGTTTCTTCTCAAACTCCCCTCTACTGCGTTTAGCATCCATCTGTGGACTTTGCCTGCAACAATTATGTTTGCCTAATGATGATTTTCTATTTTTATCATTCCTTCTATATTTATTAATTGAAATTCTTCTGTAAGAAGCTTTCTCTTCACTCCCACTTTCTTTCTCACTGTCAAAGAAAGAAGATATAATTGATGAGAACTATTACTCCGAAAACTTTATAGTCCTCTTTTCCATAACGTTTCATAATTCCAACACCATAATATTACTTTAGACTCTTAGAGAATCTTCTACTATTAAAAGCAGCACTCGTGATGCATAGGGGCACATGTACCCCAATGTTCATAGCAGCACTCTCAACAATAGCCAAAACATAGAAAGAGCCTAAGTGTCCATCAACTGACAAATGGATCAAGAAGATGTGGTTTATCTATACAATGGAATAGTACATGGCAATGAGAAAGAATGAAATCTGGCCACTTGTAGCAATGTGGATGGAACTTGAGGGCGTTACGCTGAGTGAAATAAGTCAAGCAGAGAAAGACAGAGACCATATATTTTCACTTATAAGTGAATCAGGAGGAACTTAACAGAGGACCATGGGGGAGGAGAAGGGGAAAAAATAGTTGGGGAAAGGGAGGGGTGCAAACCATGAGAGACTCTAGAATACCGAGAACAAACCGAGGGCAGATGGGGTGAGAGGGGAAGGGAAGGGTCATGATGGGCATGGAGGAGGGCACTTGTGGGGATGAGCACTGAGTGTTATATGGAAACCAACTTGTCAATAAACTGTGAAAGAAAAATAAAAGCAGCACTCCGTCATGGTCAGATTGAACACTCTCAGGTGGCAGGACAAGGTCTCATCACGTGCTTTGTGGGTGACAAGCATGCTGTGGTACTCACAGGGGCTTAATCAGTATTTACAGATGATATCTGACAAGTAGGCCCTGAGTTTGAAATGTAAGCTAAATAGCAGAGAAGAATTTAGAATTAATATGTAACATCTGAGTGACCTTTCTCAGGTGTAATCACTTAGAGAGGCAAATGATATCATTTCCCTTGTGCTGCAATACTAATAATGGGCTGACTTGTGAAAATATGCTTTTACTCTTCTCAAATTAAGTGTCCATACTGTATTTATGTTTGTTGAATTATGAAATCAATGAATAGGTCAAACATTTGGTCATTATATGAAGCGATACCTAGTGTTATGCATTAAAATTATCAATATATTTTTACTTATACCATCACTAAACAGCCATTCTAAGGAATGCAATGCTATTGCTGTTCTCGCTTTACAGATGATAAATCAGGTATGGTAATTAATTGACTTGTTTGAATTTAGGCTCTTGCTTCTTCCATCAAGCCATCATATGAACTCTCCATTATTTTTATTCTCTAACTCATTAATTCAACAATTTTAATAGACAGCCTATGTAACAATTCAATTTGTCCCCAAGCATTTGCACTTAATATGACTGTGCTTTGCCACTAATGGATGTCATGAAGAAGATCAAGCTGGTTTTGGTTCAACACCACCAAGTGCTAGGAATCCAAAGCCCCTATGTCATTGAAGGGGGGTATGCTTACGTGGACACAGGCATCTCCTTCCTGGGATGTTCTGTGGGTGATGCTCTGACTGCTACTGAGGAATGTTCTCATCAGAAACTGATCAGATAATGGGGCATATGGGTGGCTCAGTCAGCTGAGCCACTGACTCATGATTTCGCCTCAGGTAATGATCCCAGGGTTGTGGATTTGAACCCTGTGTCAGGCTCTGTGCTGAGCATGTAGCCTGCTTAATATTCTCTCTTTCTCGGGGCGCGCGGGTGGCGTAGTTGGTTAAGCGTCCGACTTTCGCTCGGGTCATGATCTCGCGGTTCGTGGGTTCGAGCCCCGCGTCGGGCTCTGTGCTGACTGCCAGCTCAGAGCCTGGAGCCTGTTTCAGTCTGTGACTTCCTCTCTCTCTGACCTTCCCCTGCTCACGCTGTGTCTCTCTCTCTCTCTCTCCTAGAAATAAATAAAACATTAAAAAAAAATATTCTATTTCTCTCTCCCACCCCCTGCCCTTTTCCTCCTCTCTCTCCCTCTCCCTCTCCCTCTCTCTTTCTCTCTCTCTCAAACAAAACAAGAAAAAAGAAGAAGAAAAGAAACTGATCAAATAATTTTTGGCTTGGGTCTGGAGTGTGGGAGTCTGAAGTGCTCATGGGAATGGACAATTGGCCATCAGTCAACAACGATTGCTATGTTCTCCATTCTGTTAACTCCAGACTTCTCTCTTTTCATCATTTCCCTTCTGACTTAAAGTCTGACAGAGTGGTGGAATAGGGGCATTTATCTTTTGCGGTTTTGTCCGAAATATTTCTATTTACTATAAAACCTTTCCATTCCCTCAGAATGTAAGCTTCACAAGGCTGCCTGGATGGCTCATTCAGTTAAGCATCAGCTTCAGCTCAGGTCATGATCTTGTGGTTTGTGAGTTTGAGCTCACATTGGGCTCTGTGCTGACAGCTCAGAGTCTGATGCCTGCTTTGGGTTCTATGTCTCCTTCTCTCTCTGCCCCTCTACTGCTTGTGCTCTCTCTCTCTCAAAAAATAAGTAAACATTAAAAAAAAGAAGAAGAACGAAAGCTTCAATCTCAAAGTCAGGAAAAGATTCCCTCTTCTACCTCCCGATTTCTATCAATTTTTTTAACCTAAGGAAATAAGAACAGAATGATCTAACTGCCTAAATAAACAGAGGAAAGGATCAAAAATTAAAGAAAAAAAAAACAAAGAGGGAATTTGCAAATACTTCATAAGCAATAGCTCTTCAAACATGACTATTGGCTTTCTGAATGATGAAATGGGAAAGATGACACCATGAAAAATAGAATCGATTGCCTGCTATGTTAGACCATATTGAAAGAAAGTGTACAACTCCAGAGAAAAGATTTGGAAGTGAAATGAAGATATGTGCAAAAAAACTAAGCAGATAAAACATAAGGTAATTAGGGGAGCCTGGGTGGCTCAGTTGGTTAAGTGTCTGACTATGGCTCAGGTCATAATCTCACAGTCCATGGGTTAGAGCCCCATGTCGGGCTCTGTGCTGACAGCTCAGAGCCTGGAGCCTGCTTCAGATTCTGTGTCTCCCTCTCTGTCTGCCCCTCCCCTGCTAACTCTCTGTTTCTCTCAAAATAAAATAAAGACAAAAAAAAATTTAAGAAAATATAAGGTAATTAGTAACTATAGCAATACAAAAGTTGTAAAAGGCAGAATATTTCATTATAATGTACTATGTAACTCAGCCACGAATAGTATTTATACGGTAATACTAATATGAACCCTGAATATCAGTTAAGCCATAGTTGTGATATTCATAAAGTGACAGGTTGGGAAGTATAGGTTATGAGAGGAGTGGCCAAAAGGAGCGAGGGAAGTCTAAATCTTCTACAGATGAAAGTCAGGAGGTAAGGTCTAAAATGATATAATCAACAAATGTCAGCATATGCATGTTATTTTATAATATATCACAACCTATCAGGTGAACTTGCTGAACAAGTGGAATAAACTTGGCCATGTGAGCAGGAGCAGAGAGATGCAAAACTCAGACTTCGGTTTTTCATTATAAGCTTTGCAACTATTTAAACTACGTGCATGTATTCCTCAACAAAAACAAAAAATTAATTTTAAAAGTCTTTCAAATGTAAACTGAGCCTGAGAGCCTGAGTTAGTGAAAGTTTGGTTTCTTAATCTTTAAATCTCTTAAAGCAAGTGTAAATATGTCCTTAAGATGAAATTCAAAGTCAGAGAAAAGCGTAACTTGGAAAATGAAAGCCTCCAAGAATTTCACGCCATTCCAAGAAAGCCAGTGGAGACAGTTTAATGTATCATTCTTCCAAAACATGTATATTTACCAAAACCCAATCATACTGTAGAAACTGTTTTTTAATTTGTACTTTCTTTTCCTTCAATAGGTCTTACACATCTTTTTATATTAGTATTTATAGAGTAACCACATTTTTAATGAATGTATAATATTTCATATTATAGGTACATATCAGATATAAAATACTCCATTGTGCATAAAATATTATAGTGCATTAAATTATATATATATATCTTTGTGCAATTTTAAGAGTGCTTCAGAAGCATACATTTTTAAACTGCAAATACTGATAAAAAAGATACGAATTTTACATTTTAATGGATATTGCTAAATAGTTCTTCCAAAACATTGTAGGTTTGAGTAGTCCCACCAATATTAGATATGAAGATATCTAATATTCTTATAGTATTTTATTCTAATATTATAGTATGATAGTATTTATTCTAATACACTTACAGTATTGGCATCAGTTGAAAATTATGTGACTACAAAGAATTTTCATATATGATGCTATGGACTCAATTGTGTCTACCTGAAACTCATTTGTTGAAACCCTAAACCTCAATGTGACTGTATTTGGAGAGAGGGAATAGGAAAAGTTGATAAAGTTTAAATGAGGTAATAAGTGTGAAATCTGATCTGATAGGGCTGGTGTCCTTATAAGGAGAGAAAGAGACACCTGAGTTCTTTCTCTGCCATGTGAAGATGTGAGGACACAAAGAGAAGCTGCTATCTGTAAGCCAGGAAGAGAGCTCTCACCAGAAACCTTGACCTTGGACTTCCCAGACTCCAGAACTTGAGAAAATAAATAGCTGGTATGTAAGCAATACAGTCAGTGCTGTTTTGTTATGACAGTCTGAGCAGCCTACAGATGGCATTTCATTTAAAACTCCTATCCATGCAGTTAGGTACGCCTATTCTAATTTACAGATGATGAAACCAAGGCATTAAGAACTTGCCCAGATCATGCAGTTTTTAAGTGGTACTGCAGGGAGTAAAATGCAGTTTTTCTGACTTACAGTCGAGAGTTCCTTCTCACTACAGAAGAGTAGTCTTGTTTATTACAATCCAGCTCACTTGTTAGCCTCTACTAAGGGAAACCTAATAAAACCATAAAGTGATTGAGCTGGAAAAGACTTTGGAGATTATCTAGGCCAACAAAGGAAGTGAGGCCCTCAAAGATCAAGTGATTTGCCCAAGATCACACAGCTGGTTAATGGAAAAGCTGGGGGTGAAATTCAATTTGACTTCAGTTTAGTATTCTTTAATTTTGACACACTCATATTTCAGTTTCTTTTTAAAAAAATGTACAAATTATTCCTTCCTGAGGCTAAATCTATCTGGTTATTATGCAGGTCACAAACTTTATCTTTTTAAAAAAATTTTTTTTAATGTTTTATTTATTTTTGAGAGAGAGACAGGGAGGGTCAGAGAGAGAGGGAGACACAGAATCCAAAGACAGTCTCCAGGCTCTGATCTGGCTGTCAACACAGAGCCCGACACGGGGCTCGAACCCACGAACCACGAAATCATGACCTGAGCCGAAGCTGGACACTCAACCGACTGAGCCACCCAGGCGCCCCATCACAACTTTATCTTATAAAATACAGGTTGCCCTTTAAAATCTCAATGGGATCTATTTTCTGATGCCCTTTAATAAAGCCATGTAGTACATAATGGCCAATGTTTATTTCAGTCTTTTTTTTTTAAACACGATCAAGCCTAATTCTTTTATATATGACTCTATTATAGGACTTAGTTTGTTCGGGGACTGAAGGCTTCCACATCTCTTGTTTCTATGCTAATTAAGATGTTGGTTTCTTCAGTCTATGGATATGTGCAACAGGAGATTAGAGTTGTGTCTGCTTCCTATATATCAGCAAAATGGATCACACTGCTGCCAGCAGACTTCCCTTAGTGTCATAAATCTTAGGAATACTGTGCATTTTTCTGAGGATGAAGCCTGACATTCAGAAAGTAGTACAGTAATTTTCTGCTGACAGATACCCCCACCCAGATAAAAAAGAAAGAGTCTCAAGGGAGGAGCTATAGATTATTCTCAACATTAGCAAAGTAAGAGATGGTTTTTGAAAATAATTATTCTTCCTCTACAAAGTGGTATCGATGTTGTTTTAAAATATTGTTTTATGTTCATTTTCAAATTTAGTTTTGGCATTTAGTTTTACGGAGTATCAGAGTTAAATTGAAAATGACAAAAGAAGAGAACCCTTTTTCTACCTCTCTGTAATATAGCGCATTCAGTAGCTTGGTGATTTCAAATATATACATATAAACACACACATATATTCTTATTAAAAATGTTTATTTATTTATTTTGAGAGGGAGACAGGGTATGTGAGCAGGGGAGGGACAGAGAGAGAGGGAGAGAAAGAATCCCAAGCAGGCTCTTCATTGTCAGTGCAAAGCTGGACATGGGGCTCAATCTCATGAATCGTGACTAGAGCTGAGATCAAGAGTTGGATGCCCAATTGACGAAGCCACCCAGGAGCCCCTCACATATATATTTTTTTAAATAGCAAAAGGAATTAAACTCAATAAATAATGTGTTAAAATACATCATGTAAGTCATTATTTTTCGGTGAAACTATCTATACAGTGGAATACAGGATACAAAACTGTGGCATTGTTGGAGGAGCCAAAAGGTAACACTGAGTCACTGAATATTGCCAAGACTTAGATGAACTTTGCCTAGAAACAGCTTGAAGACATCTGGCTCATTTTTTTCTAATGTCCAGAGTAGAAGTGGGGCTCTTAAAAACATTTTATCATATCGTAAGTATTTACTCAATCAAGTACAAACTATGCATATTTTTTAGTGAAATAATCAAACGCTATTGTATAGTTTCTAGTAACACTACCCACAGGAAGCTGATTAAACTATTTCATTATTCAAAATACAATGTTTTTCTTCACTCAGAAGAGAATACAACAGAACAAGAAAGGCAATGGTAAATAGGATAGCAGAGGGAAGAGAGAGATGATAATCCTTTTTGCACATCAGAATCAGTTGGGGGGCTTTTACAGAGCACAGGTGCCCCCGCTCCACCCCAAGATTCTGCTTCATTTGGTCTGGATTGGGGCCAGGCATGAATCTCACGCTCAGCCTGGGTTAAAACCACTATGATAAGAGAATGAACAAGGACTTGTGAGAATATATAACATACCTCAGTGGCCTCAGGAGAATCACAGAGAATGGACATTCCTGTTATCTGCAAGTTGACGTTCTAGGCACGTGGTGTCCTACACCCAAAGACAGATGTCCTTAGAGATTTGGAAAAGAAAGAATTAGCTCTGCTGTCCACTTGTTGTGTGGACTTCAGCAAGTTACTTAACATTTGGTGCCTCAGTTTCCTCATCTGCAGAATGGGAATGATACCAGGTCATTATTATGATGAAATGAGATCATCCACATAAAAGGTTTGGCTTCCTACCTGGTACACAGCAAATTCTCGGCACATGTTACCTGAAGGCTCCACTGGGAGAAAGTAATAACATAATTTCTTTGCCTTTTAAGCACCTACTAGCAGAGGCATTTACAAAACAACAGTAACAAAGACAAACAATGCAACCAAACCACGCTCCATATTTTATAAGATAGGGAATGACAAGCAGGTAGAAGCAGTCACCTAGCTGCAACTGCTCTAAGACTGCTACAGGTCCCTCATTCCCGACAGCACGTCAGCCTCCAGAGTAAAAAGCATGGATGGTGCAAAACAGCCTCTCTAAGAAAAAGAGAAAAGAGTAGCTGGTGCAAACATGTACGTGGTATCGCTGTTGTTTCAATTGAAGAAACCTGGTTATATATGCAAGCTGAAAGGAAAAAGCCAGAAGATTGGCAGTGGGGAAACTGCAGGTGAGGGAGGAGTATTTGATGGAACCAGAGCCTGGAAGTGGCAGGAACTCACGGGGCAGGATCAGCCTCTAATGTAGCAGAGCACAGAGTCACTGAGGTGGAAGGAAAAGGCATTAGGAAGTGTAAAAGCAGATAAATACGTATGCAAGCCAGGAGAGTGAGCTGAGCCAGTTCTCCCTTGTCGGTCCTTATTTTCCTTGTGAAATATGAGCTAAGGTCATCTGCAGAGGTTGGAGAGGGAGGAAACTCGAGGGGAGTGGAGAGTTTTCAGTAGCTTTAGGGAGGTCCCAGGATCTCCAAAGTATCCCTCACTGCAATAAGTCATTTAGATGGTATTCTTGATTTGTCTTCTTGGCAGATTCTTGAAAATTTGCAGTCATTTGGAGATAATTAGTTTTCCAAATAGATCCTGCTCTGGGAGAACCAATATTGCATTCTTTTAATGCAGCTTTTATAAATGGCAATAAAACATTCTGCCATCTAACCATAAAGAAGAGACCCACATAAAGTCCTCCCTTCACTGAAAAGGGAGATGTTATCTTCTAAAACTATGCTGCAAATATCATTCCCTCCAATACATTATGCGTTCCTACTAAATAACTGTCTTTTGGTGTGGGAAGTAGGGGTTAAAAGGCGCAGTTTTTAAACCAAGATTTTCTTTTTCTATTTCTAAGCAATTAACCTTGTTTTTCTTTGGGTGGGGTAAACAAGATATTTTTAACAACAACAACAAAAACTATACAGTATATAGAAAAATAGAAGTAAAAAATGTAGATACATATGCCAAAAGCCAACCACCTTTCTTATTTTCCTGACTTGACCCTTAGGCAAAAAAAAAAAAAAAAAAGTATTCTATTTTGTCTGAACTAATGAATAAAAGGTCAAAGAGCTGAGTAAAGATAATGAAAAGAAGCATAAAAACAATTGAGAGAGATGAGGAAAGCAGTGGAGGTAACCGTTTTGCCCATGGAATTTACGCTGGAGGCTGTATGTAGGTCAGAACTGGAAATACGGTTGAAAGCTTAAAAGGTACAGTAATACGGAAACATAGCAAAGGCCATGAAACAGCTCTTCAGGGGTCTAATCACAAGTGCTGGAGAGGATTACAGCCTCAACAAATACACTGCTACTCTAGAGAAAGGCAAAAGCAAAATGAAAACATTTGTCCTTCCAAAGGAATCAGAGACCCACTTGATCTGGGAAAAAAGAGAATTATAATGTCGAGACAATAATACTTTTTAAAAAAAGTAATCAGCGCTCAGTGTATCTCTTATTATCTGTTGCTATATTTTTCATGTCATTATATAATTCATTTCAATAAAAATGTTTAAATTATAGGAATCTTGGCCATGCAGGTATGTAGAAGGTCTACATATACACATGTATAGAGGTTATCAATTCCTTCTCTTTTTTTATGTTGTTTCCTTCAAAGGATCTGTAAGTAATAATCTATAGTAGATCAAATTATTGTTCAAAAATACGGGCTGCCACTCCCTTCAGGAGGAGCCTATGTTCTCACTGTCCTGCTGTCAGGTTTGACCATGTGATCTGCTCTGTCCAGTGAAGAGTAAGCAGAAGTGATATGTGTCTGTGCAGAAAGAAGTTAACAGCAGGCCTGAGGCTTGCTTAGAAAGACTCGCATGCAAGGTTGGCCCTTGAATGGTGTCTGGGGAGCTTGGTAGGGGAAAGTTCCTGTCATTCTCTGGTAAGAATGACTAACTACACCTAAACTGTGCAAACAACGTGGCTTATGCTGAACACACACTTTCCTTTGCGGAATCCAGAATTGTGGCAAATGCTAGGCAGAGGGTACCTGCACGATCACCCCCCAGTAAAATCTCTTGGAGCTGCATCTCTAATGAGCTTCCCCGGTGAATAACCTTGCACACGTGGTGTCACAATTGGATGCAGATGGCATTAAGTATACCCTGTGTGACACCACTAGGAGGAGACTTTTGGAAACTTGCACCTTGTGTCCTGTAGACTTTATCCCATGCACCTTTCTTTTCCTTTGCTGATTTTGCTTCATAGCCTTTCATGGTCATAAATCAACACTCTGTGACTCTGTGCCCTCAGACCTGTGAGTCCTTCCAGTGGATCGCCAAATCTAGGGCTGTCTTGGGGATCCAAGACACTGTGTCACTTTTGGAAAGTCCTTAATGAATTTTTTCCCTCTCTCATGACAAGTGACTCTGCTCTAGCTAGAGGCCACTCTGTCTTCTGGATCTCAGAGTGAAGATGGTATGACAAAGCCACAGCTAACCTGAAGCTGACTTACATGAGCAAAAAAACAAAACAAAACAAAACAAAACAAAACAAAACTTCTCAGAGATTATAAACCTGTAAGATTTTGGAGTTTCCATCGCCACAGCAAAGCCTCACCTTTTCTGACTGGTATATAATCCCAGTGATACATTTCCGTAGTTCTTTTATACTCCCCAAAAGTTGTTTCATATCGTTTACCTTGACCATTCCCAAACACCATGAATTGTGGCAGCTCGGTGATGATATCTCTGTGCTAGAAATCAGCTGGACTTTATTTCTTCTCCCAATTTACATGACATTAGATACCTAAATCTGTACTCAGTGTGAAGCGTGGTTCCATAGTGTAGCCCATGCAAGAAGCAGAGGACTAACAAGTCAGTCACTGCCACTTGGAGCACTCATGGTCCTAATTAGTGATTACTGTGTTGTTTTATTCTGTCCACGGCACTTGCATAGTCATAGATGTCTTTCTAAGCTTCTGTCTGTCCATCAGTTTAATCTGTCCAGGCAAATAATAGTTTGAGACAATCTCATCAGACCACAGAATGAGCTGTGATTCATGCCACATAGCCTGTATTTGAAATCATACTGAATTTAACACAAACTTCAAATTTGGTAAAATCCAACTTATTCTCTACTACTGCATAACCATTTCTGTATTACTCCAAAATATAGTGGCTTAGGACAGCAATATTTATTATCTCAAACAATTTTGGTTGGCCAGAAATTCTGGATTATCTTAGCTGAGAGTTCTGTGTCAGGACTTCTCATCAGTTTGCAGTCAAGATTTGGACCAATGCTGTAGTCACCTTCAGGCTTCCTTGGGACTGGAGAATCTACTTTTATGGAGGCTTGTTTACACGGTTGCCAAGGTAATGCTGTCTGTTGCAAAGAGGACTCTGTTTCTTTCTTTCTTTTTTTTTTTTAAAATATTTTTTATTTATTTCTAGGAGACAGAGAGAGAGAGACAGCGTGAGCAGGGGAGGGTCAGAGAGAGAGGGAGTCAGACTCTGAAACAGGCTCCAGGCTCTGAGCTGGCAGTCAGCACAGAGCCCGACGCGGGGCTCGAACCCACGAACCGCGAGATCATGACCTGAGCGAAAGTCGGACGCTTAACCGTCCACCCAGGCGCCCCAAGAGGACTCTGTTTCTCACCACATATGTTTTGCTGTTGGGCTGCTTGTGTGTCCTCATGACATGACACCTGGCTTCCTCCATGGTGAAGGATCCAAAGAAAGTTCACATCAAGGGTGGAAAAATTAGACTCCAGGTTTTGAGGAGTATCAAAGAATGTGTGAACATATTTTAAGTATACCACATCCATGTAGATAATTCTTATTGCTGTTTATCAATATGCTCAGTTCTCCCTGACCGAGGGTAAACATTTGCGTTTATTGTTCCTCGTGAAAGGTGGGGCCATGTGGCTAGCTCCGGCCAAAGAATAGCAAGTGGACTAGTCATTAAATACTTTTGGAATGTGGGCTATTTCTATGGAAAAAGAAAAGAAGACATTCTTACATTATGTCGTTCACAAAAATAAAATGCAAATGAATTAGAGAAGAAAAGAAGATTCTACTCCTAAAATCATTATTACACTATATGTTAACTCACTTGGACTTAAATAAAATTTTTAAAAATTAAAAAAATAAATAAAAATCAAACTCTTAAAAATACAGAAGAACAGAAGACAACCAGCAATGTGAAAATTTTCAAAGGAAAGTTCTAATCATTTATTACACCGAGGAAGGTAAGAATTTCTAAGACACAAAAAATCTAAAGGTAAAATTTCTCTCAACACAAGACATAACCAACAAAATGAAAGGTAAGACATACGTGTGGAGAAGACATATGCAACCCATGTAATCAGCAAAGAATCCAGGATATATACAGAAGTCAAAGGAAACTATAAGGAAAAGAATAATAAACCAGTAAAACATAGATAAACAATGCATATGATACGACAAATCACAGAAGAGGAGAGGTGTGCTGCTCCATGTCACAGATAAGCCAGGGAAATGCAAACTAAACTACAAAGAGATACCATTTCACGTTTGTCAGATGTGTAAAAACGAATAAGCATGAGGGTACAAATTCTTACCTAGGTAGCAGTTGCTGGTGTGAATGCAGATTGGGACACGTGCTATGGAGAACAACAGAACAAGAGCCAATAAAATCAAAGATGTGAATAGTCTGTGACCTAGAAATTCCACTTCTACTTTCACGTTTTTGACCTCGGAAAAGCACAAGGGCCATATGTAAACATATAATACAAGTTGATAAAATCTCAAAAATTAATAATGAGTGAAAAGGTAATTTGCAAAGAGACATTCACAATATCATTTCATTTCTGTAAATTTTAAAACATATAAAAATGCCATATAGTGTTACTGAATAAATACATATGCAGGAAAGATAAGGAAACCTGTATGCATTTCAAGGCTGAGGTTTCTCCTGGTAAAAAGAATAAGCCAAATGATTGGGGAGTGGGAGAGGGGTGGTTTGCTACATGAGGCACACTTTTTCTATTCTTTCAAAAGAGATCTGAGCAGATATAGCAAGATATTAACATCTGCTTAATACTGGTAGTGAATGCTTGTTATTGTTATTTTCCATATTTTTCAATGTGTTTGGAAAATTTCGAAGTTGAAACCTACAATTTCATTATAAGAAAACCACAGATTAGATGATCTCAAATCTCTTTTTATATTAAAATCTGTGATTCTAATAGGGAGAGGAATAACCCCTAAATTATGATAATTGGTTCCTAAGATCCAAGCCTACATTAGTGACACCTGTCAAATGGATTCTGTATATGACGCACCAAAGCTACAGTCCCTGGAGCAGGACTCACGGATGCCTGTGGCCCAGGAAAGTTTTCAGATCACCCAAAGTTCTGTCTCCTTACAATAAGATAAAACCATAACATCAGTTCTGGAAAATGCCATTCAACTAATTTATCAGTATTTTCTTTAAAAAACATTTTTAAAATGTTTATTTATTTTTCAGAGAGAAGGGCAGAGCTATAGCGGGGGAAGGGCAGAGAAAGAGGGAGACCATCTGAAGCAGGCTCCAGGCTCTGAGCTGCTAGCACAGAGCTGGATGCAGGGCTCAAACTCACAAACTGTGAGATTATGATCTGAGCTGAAGTCAGACGTTCAGCCAACTGAGCCAATGAGGCACCCCATCTATCTGTATCTTCTAAGAACCAAAATGCTTTGCACCTTACTGAGTGTTTCTATGTTCTTTATCTTTTTCAAAGGAGGTATGTTTAAGGCATTCCATTCCTTCTTTCCCATGAAACCAATCCAATTATATTTAAATTTATTAGGAATGAAAAATACATATAAATCTCCATCATCTCCTAATTTCCTAAAGAAGGTTTTGAAGAGAGTAGAAAACATGTGAATTACACTTTAATTATAACTGTCACTTCCTGGACACAGCTGGATTCCAAGGAGCTGTGAAATTGCTCCATTTAAAAAAAAATTCAACAGTTCTCATTTTGCTGACAAGAGAAAGGTCCAACTTTGTCTCCCAGGAAAGAATTTCTAACCACATTTTGGGCTGGATGGGACTGAATAGCATAGCTAAGCATCCAATCTTCCAGATGCTTATCCTGAATAAATCTCCAAACTTTGAAGGGATCGCCTGGGAGCTAATCTTTTCAGCTTTGAGCTTGAGTCAGCCAATAATAACAATAAAATAGAAAGCTGATCCATTTCCCAGTTTTTCTCTCCATTATCGTATAATACCAGGAGCAATACTAATTTAAGCTGCAATGTTTTTGCATTGAGTGTGATTGTGCATGTGTGAATAAGTGTGTGCATGTGAGTAAATGTGTATACCTTTGTCCAAAAATGCATTCTTCATCAGAGGGCACAGAAGTACTCTCTCTCAGTAGCAAAGACTTGCAAGTCTCCTCAATGAGGATTGTGTTATGATCTGGGCCACATAATAAAGGAATAAATTACTAAATTATCCCAGTCATAAACTACCCATTCTAATGAGTCCAAACCTCATGATTATTTTTTTTAAATCACTTTCTTCTATTTGCCTGTCATTCACTTATTCAGTAATAGATCAATATTTACTGAGTACATACCCGGAGCAGATTCCACACTAGGTATTTCATAGTCAAGCCTATGGGATTATAAAGCAACATG
This sequence comes from Proteles cristata cristata, assembly GCA_017311185.1. Classification (NCBI taxonomy): domain Eukaryota; kingdom Metazoa; phylum Chordata; class Mammalia; order Carnivora; family Hyaenidae; genus Proteles; species Proteles cristata. Next base: position 108,954 of record JAESUZ010005323.1, on the reverse strand, counting down.
GCATTTCCTGTTTTCCATATCAATTAAACTGCAGGAAAATTAAGTCACAGACTTTGTAGTGAAAGATATTATTTCAGTCATATATTTTCTGATCCCTGGAAATGGTGATAACTCTCCATCACTGTAGTCAATGTTCAGCCAGTAACTCAGCAAAATTAGAGAGAATGTGACAACAAGAAGAAATCAAAATGATTTGTAAAGCAACAATTCATCACATTTTCAGGGAAAAGTGCACAGTATCCTGAAATGAAAGCCATTAGAGGGAAAATGTATTTCATTAGCTTGGTTTTCTAAGGACAGTTAGGTGATAAAACTCGTTTGCCTTGCTTTAATCCTCCCCACCCTCTGCCATGTATCCTCATGTTATTACGGAAGTTTCATGATTGTCTTGGAATCTTTATGAGAGGGAAAAAAGGAAACCTAAAACCGTTTCTGGACTATCGTTTGATAGAAGGGATTATATTTGACTTCACTTCTCTCCCTCAGAAATTTCAACCGAAATTCAAACCTTCACTTACCTCATAACGACGCTTGATACAGAGAGTGTTTAAGTCCATATGCAGTACAATATGATGGTACTAATTCTCAGACCGTCACCACGCTCAGGACACAAACAGTGGAAGACTGAAAATTTATGTGTGTGTCTGTGTGAGTATGCATGTAAGTTAGCATGTGTGTGTGCGAGCATATAGAGAGAGGCAGAGAGAAAGTGAAAGAGAAATAGGGAAATGAGAAGAGAGGGCACAGTTTGAAGTGCACTAAAATGACAATAATCCCTCATGGATTAGAATGTACCAAGTTAAAATTTATGGAAGAAATTATGGGGTGAAAAGAGAAAGAGCTGGAAGTGACTACTTTTTAAATAAATGAACTGAACTCAAAAAGAATTGGTAGTGCTTCTTAGCCAGGGGAATAGGTACAAGACTACCAATAAAGTGATAACCCTATGAATAAACTGGCCACGGAGGTGGTCTTGGCATATGGTTTGGAATAACAGTATCGCCAATGTTGTAGAATGTCTCACTGTGTTCCTCCCATGGTCAACGGTACTTTTCAGAGATAATGGAAAGGTACCTTATTTTATCTTATTTTCAGAGAGACCTGAAGCCTATAAACTGCTCTGTATTCTGACTGTAATATCAGAACACTGAAATAAAGAAAATCCTGAATCTGCAAATTGAAAGGGCATAAATATCCTGGTTTAAAAAGAAACCTGTAGAGGGGCACCTGGGTGGCTTAGTCGGTTAAGCGTCCGACTTTCGCTTAGGTCATGATCTCGCGGTCCATGGGTTCGAGCCCCGCGTCGGGTTCTGTGCTGACTGCCAGCTCAGAGCCTGGAGCCCATTTCAGATTCTGTGTCTCCCTCTCTCTCTGACCCTCCCCTGCTCACGCTGTCCCCCTCTCTCTCTCTCTTCTAGAAATAAATAAAAAAAATATTTAAAAAAAAAAAGAAAAGAAACCTGTAGAATCATCAATACTATAACACAATTTGGTAAAATTAATTGCCTTTAAGTTTGAGAATGCACTGCCATCCAGGCCAAAAATAAAGCTGCCAAAGGCTGAATATAAACAGATTGGTTTTGGATTACTAATAAGAACTTTCTTAATTCAATTAGCAAGGAAATATTATCTATGTGTATCTTTATTTCTGTATGTGTGGGAAATATCTAAAGAATAGGCACCATATTCTTTTAGTGGTGGTGTTGTAGTGATCTTTAGGGATTGGAAATGATCTTGGATTTTGTATATATATATAATAATATATAATAAATAAATAAATAAATAAATTAGAAATATAAAATATAATGATACCAGTATTTGAAGTAAAATAGAAAGTTATAATTTAACTATTAAAATTTTGGAAGTGAGTTCCAGAAGACGGAAAAAAAAGACTGATATTTTTTCATCGTTCATAGAGTAAATTCAATAGTGTCTATATATGCACAGTAAATAAAGTAATGGGGATCTTGGGATATTTAAATGTATAAATATATCCTCAGTTAAAACAAAATAATGAAAGTATGGAGAAGAAAGAAAGGGCTGATAATATTCCCAAATTACTGTAGAAAATTATGATAATTATATCTACTAATCAGAGTTTTTGGAATATAGCTAAAGCAAATCTCAGTGGAAATTTATGCTATGTTATTCAAGAATAAGTACTGAAAATAAGGGAATGAAATGAAAAACAATGAATACATAATATAAAAATACCTTAAGAAAAGTACTTTAGTAAAAAATAAGGTAAAGATAAAAATTATTTCTATGAAGTAAATAAAATAAGAGTAAATAAAATAATGACCAGAGACAAGAGGTGCTTCTAGGAAATAGAGAAAACAACACAATAGATGAACTGCCAGCAAATCTGATAAAAAGGAAGAAAGCATAAATTTGCAAAATTAGAAATAGTAAATGGGACAATAATGATTGGCAAAAAATATTCCGTAAAACTCTTCATATAAATTTGAATTATCTGCATAAAATGCACGTCTTAGGGAAAAAAATTACCCAAATCAATTCCAGAAAACTAAAATCGAGCAATTACATTTAAGAGTGATTGGATTCTGGTTAAGAGTCGGATAAGAACTTACCCTTTAATGAAAAGAGTCCAGAATGTTTTAAAAATTAAAAAGTTGTATATATCTATAGATAGAACAAATAATTTCAGTGCCATTTGCCTTGTTCCAGAACATAAAAAGTGAAAGTCTCCAAGTACTTTTTATTAAGGCCTCATAATATTGTCACCCAAACTTGAAAAAGACATCCCACAAAAAGAACCCCAGAACAGTCTCATTTATAAAGAATAACAATGAAAATATACTAAATAAAACAGCAAATGCATTTCAGTGGTACATTTAAAGATCAATACATGATAAACAAGTAAATTAGGTTTTTTTTTCAGAAATATAAGCACGATTAATAGAAACCAATAATAAGAAATCAATTAATATAATTCACCAAATAGATAAAGCTAAAAATGATGTATCAACTCTTTAGATAACAAAAAGTAGTATTTAGCAAAATTCAAGTTTCTGACTAAATCTGGAATACACCTCTTAACAATTGGTATACACTTGATAACAGATATTTATTAGAAGCCTGTCAGTAAATATTCTTTGTGGTCAAACAACAGCTCACTCATTAAAGTCAAGAATAAGGTGAAAATTTACTTTAAATGTTTTTTTCACTATTGTTCTGAAAGCACCAATCACCGAAGAGGAAAAAAATGAGTTTCAGAGGAAATTAGTGACAAAATTATCTATGAATGATATAATTACATATCTGAAAAACCCTAAAAAAATCAAAGTAAATCATAAAATATTTGTTGGTTAGCTATTACAAAACTGGTATTCTAAAAATCCAACCACTTTCTTATATATAGGGAAGATCGTAAGTACCAACACCCACACTCATGTAATACTTAAATGCCATCCTAGTAATAAGCAAGAAATGAGGAACCTCAAAATTTTCTTTTTTTAGGTTGATTAATATATTTGGCAGGGAGGGACAGAGAGAGAGGGAGAGAGAGGATCTCAAGCCAGCTTGCACTATGAGCACAGAGCCAGATGCAGAACTATTATTCAGGAACCATGAGATCACGACCTGAGTAGAATCAAGAGTCAGATGCTTTGAGCCACCCAGTCGTCCCTCAAAGTTTTCTTAAAGACACAAAAATATGAACTAATAGAAATATATACCATATTTGGAGTGAAGAATATTCCACAGTAAACATTTCTATTTCCTATAAATTAATCTAAATATTTGGTGTGATATCATTAAGAATAACAACATTTTTTTATAAAGAGACAAACTTTTAAAGTCTAATTGCTGGAGGATTTTTTGGTAAGTGAAATAAACCAGACACAAAAGAAAAGTATTGCATGGCCTCACTTATGTGTGAAATCTACAAACATTGGTTTATAGAAGCAGAGTACAAGGGTGGTTACTAGAGACAAGGAAAAGAGGGAAATGGGGAGATGCTGGTCAAAGTGCACAAAGTTGCTCTTGTATAGGATAAAAATTTCTAGATATCTAATGTGCAGAAATACTGTTAAAATACTGTATAAGATACCAAAATGTGCTAAAAGAGTAAGTCTCAGGTGCTTTCACTACACACGTACACACACACATGTGCTTGTGTGTGCACGTGCACACACACGGACACACACACACAGATGGTAACCGTGTGAAAGAATGGACATGCTAATTAGTCTGACTATAGTAATCATTTCACTGTGTGTGTAAAATCCTGAAGTTGAACAACTTTTAAAATTGAGGCTAGAATAGATAGATAGATAGATGATAGATAGATAGATATAGATATGGATATCATGTTGTCTATCTTACATACACACAGTTGTATTTTAAAAAGTAAATTAAATTTTAAAAAAAGTTTAATTGGAAAAATAAATATGTGACTATATCCAGAAAATTCTGAAATAAAAGAATAATGGGGGAGGTGAGTGGGGGGAAGCCCAGGTAGCCAGACTATAAAACGGTTACAAAAAGTCCAGAAAATATGCACAAGCAAATATGACAATTCACTATATTCAAGAAGTGAGAATAGGAGAAATTATTCGATAAATTTTGACTAAAGCTACTTAAACTAAAAATAAAGCTGAATTTTCCCTTCACTCTTTACATCAAAATAAATTCCAACTGAAGTAAACATCAAAAGGAAAATAATGAAATCATACCCATAATAAAGAATTATCCAAATTTTCAAAATCCTGAGGTTGAACAACTTTTAAAATTGAGGCTAGAAAATCCAGAAACCACTAGAGAATATGCTGGTAAATTATTCCTCATAAAAATTTAAAACTCATGTGTGGTTAAACTGAGTAGCATAAACAAACACAAAAGCCAAAAAACAAACTGAAGAATATTTGCAATATATTCAAAGGTGAAATGCTATTTTCCTTAAAATATAAAACTCTCCTAAAAAATCAATAAAGAAAAATACCCCAAATCCTCTTTAAAACATAGATTAATAGGTATTTCTCTCAAAAGTAAACACTTATGGCTTACATGCAGATGGAAAGATGCCCAATCCCTCTCACAAATAAATGCAAATTAAAGCAAAATAAAGATATTGGCAATAGTTTGATAGTATACAGTCTTGGCAAGAATGTGGGGAAAAAGGCATTATCCACTCTGGCAGTGGGTGTACACATTGTTATAACTTCCTTAGAAGGCAATTTGATAGTATCTATAAAAACTAAAAATGTGTATGTCTTTCAAGTCAGAAATTTGATTTTGAGGAATTTATTCCACAGATAGACTTGCACATGTGTGCAACTGTGAAGGTGCAAAAAATGTTTTAAAGCACGGGTTGGTATATATATAAACTGGGATTTTGATTTTTGATTATTCACACTGGGAGCAACTATAGTTGCTATGTCAACATAGTTACAGGATTAAGTGGGCATGAGCCCTGAGGCTGTACTGCCTGATCTAATGTCTGGATGGCTCCACCACTTATTAGCTCTGTGACCTTGAACAAGCTCCCAAACAATCTGTGCCTCAGTTCCTAATCTGTAAAGTGGTGCTAAAAGGAGTATCTATTTCATAGAGTTGTTAAGATTAAGTGAGTTAACACATATAGAGTGCTTAAGATACAATATGTGTCATATGTACATAAAAGTATACAGACATATATAATTTATGTGTACATATATACATGCATGCATACATTACATACACAATTATAATATTTTTAACTTATTTTAAAACAGTATAAGTTCATTGTTGATAGGTAAAAGCCTCCAAGATACACTGTTACACTCAAAAAATAAGAAAGAACACAGTGGGTCCTGTACTCCTATATATGTCCAAAAAGATATGTGTTCACATAAAACTTCAAAAGGATATGTCAGCATCTAAATGTATCAAATGTTTCCTATAGGATGCACAAGAAAGTGCTGATGATTGTTGCTTGTTGGGGAAAGGGTTCAAGATGTGAGTCAGAAGCAGATACAGATGGTCCCTGACATATGATGGTTCAACTTATGATGTCTTGTAGGAGGGGTATGCACTCAGTAGAAACCACACTTTGAATGGTGATCCTTTTCCTGACCAGTGATATGCATATCTTGATGCTGGGCAGTGTCAGCAAGCCACGGCTCCCAGTCAGCCACACAATTACAGGGTAGACAACCCACACGCCTATAATCATTCTGTTTTTCTTTTTTAGTACAGTATTCAGTAAGTTAAATGAAATATTCAACACTTTATCATTTTATTTATTTTTTTAATGATTTTTGTTCTTTTATTTTATTTTACAAATAGTTTATTGTCAAATTAGCTTCCACATAAAACCCAGTGCTCATCCCCACAAATGTCCTCCTCTATGCCCATCCCCCCTCCCCCCCACATCCATCAGTCCTCAGTTTTTGTCAGCATTCAAGAGTCTCTCATGGTTTGCCTCTCTCCCTTTCCCCACCATTTCCGCCCTTCTTCTCCCCCTTGTTCCTCCGTCAAGTTCCTCCTAATCCTCCTATACGTGCAAACATATGATATTTGTCCTTCTCTGCCTGACTTATTTCGCTCAGCATAACACCCTCAAGGTCCATCCATGTTGCTACACATGGCCAGATTTCATTGTTTCTCATTGCCATGTAGTATTCCATGGTATAGATAAACCACATCTTCTTGATCCATTCGTCCGTTGATGGACACTTAGGCTCTTTCCATGTTTTAGCTATTGTGGAGAGTGCTGCTATGAACACTGGGGTACATGTGCTCTATGCATCAGCATTTCTGTATCCCTTGGGTAAATTCCTAGCAGTGCTATTGCTGGGTCATAGGGGAGTTCTATTGTTAGTTTCCTAGGAACCTCCACACTGTTTTCCAGAGGGGCTGTACCAGTTTACATTCCCACCAACAGTGTAGGAGGGTGCCCGTTTCTCCACATCCTCGCCAGCATCTAGGGTTCTCTGATTTGCTCATTTTAGCCACTCTGACTGGCATGAAGTGGTATCTCAGTGTGGTTTTGATTTGTATTTCCCTGATGAGGAGGGATGCTGAGCGTCATTTCATGTGTCTGTTGGCCATCTGGATGTCCTCTTTGGAACACTTTATCATTTTAAAAAAGGCTTTGTGTTAGATGATTTTGCCCACCTGTATGTAGGTTAGTGTAAGTGTTCTGAGCACATTTAAAGTAGGCTAGGCTAAGCTGTGATATTCAGTGGGTCAGGTATATTAAATGCATTTTTGATAGGATGTTTTAAATTTATGATGAGTTTATAGGGACATAACCACATCATAAATCAAGAGCTGTATTTTAGTGTATATTTTTGTATAGCCTGAAACTTTTAACTTGGGAATAGATTAATTTCATACGTCACAAATATAGATAGTTGTTTTTTTAATGAAACCAACTGAATAGTTTTAATGAAACCAATGAAATCAAAGAAGCACCCACATTAAACCGTATAGTTCTCAGCATCATTCAGGAATAATGTCACTGCGCAATTTTCCTCTTCCACTTGCTCTGTGGGTTGCCCCACGTTTATATCACCTACGACAATCCCAGAGAACAGAACGATTAGTGTCATGAAAACACTTTTGTGTTTTGTGTTTTGTGATTACATTGTTTAGCAGCTGCTGTTTCCAAAAAAGTCCCAAGTATAAAAATAGAAAGCGGTGATTCCCCACCCAAGTCATTAGCCCCCTCAACCAGATCTTGAAATTGCTTCCGATACTCAATCCCAATTTAGTGCTCAAGTGACTTGCCCTTCCTTGGCCTTTCATTGTTATATACAGTTAAAGGGCTACCTACTTACAAGTATCCTCTAAGTGAGCTATTCAAGTGTAGGAAAAGTTGGAGCTATTTTAAATTATATTATTACTCTACAATTCCATTATCACTCAATTCTTTTCGATGGGAAAATGGAAATGAATAGGATAGACAGGCCATAGTATCTGTCTTCATTTTCAGTTGCTCAGTAGGAAATGACCACAAACTTAAAACAATACATCTTTATCATCTCACAGTTTCCACAGGTCAAGATTCTGGGCACAGCTTAACTGGGTCCGCTGATCAGGACCTCACAGGACTGCCATGAAAGTGTCTACCAGATTGTGTTCTCTTTTGGAGCTTGGGTTTCTTTTCCAAACTCATTCAGGTTGTTGGGATTTCTTGCAGTTGTATAATGAAGGTCTTGCTAGCTGTTAGCTGAAGACTGGTCTCAGATCCCAGAGGACACTCTAGTTCCTTGCCACATGTCCACCTACTTGTGACTGTCCCATAACATTCAGCTTACTTACTTTAGGCCAGCCAGAGAATCTCTCATTCTGATCTGCTAGAAGGAGCTTCATGTAACACCACATAGTCACAGGAATGATAACCCAGCACCTTTTCCATATAGTGTAGGCTAATTGCGGAAGTGGTACCCTTTTGCCATATTCTACTGGCCAGAAGTAACCACAGGTCTTTCCTATATTCAAGGGGAAGAACTATACAAGAGTGTGACTCGGGGTGTCTGGGTGGCTCAGTGGGTAGAGCATCTGACTTCGGCTCAGGTCATGATCGCACGGTTTGTGGGTTCAAGCTCCATGTTGGTCTCTGTGCTGACAGCTCAGAGCCTGGGGCCTGCTTTTGTTTCTATGTCTCCCTCTCTCTCTGTGTCTCCCCTGCTCACAATCTATTTCTCTCTCTCAAAAATAAACATTTAAGAAATTTTTTTAAATACATAAAAAAAAAAAAGTGTGTGGCTCTCTGAAGTCCTTTTAGTGTATGTCGGCCACAGCATCTCACCTGAGAGGTCATCTGGGAATGTTTGAAAATTCTTGCCAATTAAAGAGGTTGTCAAGATAGATAAAATAAAATAAGATAATGTGATATACATACGGATGAGGACAATTCCAACATCTGCTGCAGTATGGTGATATTGATTAAAACACTACTTGCTAGTTCAGAAGCAGTAAGTAAATGTTTTTGTGAATGAAAAATACTTGTGTGGCCATGTAATGAATACCATAAACTGTTTTAATTTTTGCCTTTCTAACCTATGCTAGCAGGAACATTTTTTTAACAAACACAAACACACACAAAGGCCAAGCTTCCAGAAATTATTTTCTACTGCAGCTCAACCCTGACATTTGGATATAATCCCTCTGGGAAATTCTTGTTGTTGTTTTTTTAAATGTTATTCCTTCAAATGCCAACACTCGAGAAGATGGCAGCCACCTGTTCAGAGACAGGTTGGGGAGATAATATCCAAGGTACTTACAGGTTACGAGGTCTCCTGATCCCTTCCTCCTCTCCTATCCAGTTACCTCTAGAGATGTCCTCTTCTCCTCTCACTGAATTTATCTAACAGAGATTAGAATTATCAGATTCAACTGAGCCCTGGAAGATATAATTAGTCACCTTCTGGGATAAGTATCAATTTTTGCTTAGAAGTTTGTTAAAAAAATAATAATAATTAAATTCACAGTCTGTAGGAAATTATTAGAGGCTGTTAATAATTTGTATTTATTTAAATATTGATACAGCTTACCCTTGAGAACTACAGAAGCTAAAATAGGCTGAGCATTTCAATATAGATATGAAGGAAATATTCATTGACTTCAGTGAATGAAAACACTTTCATACTTGGCTTTTCTTTTTTTTTAATTTTTTTTATTTTTTTATTTTTTACAAATACTTTATTGTCAAATTAGTATCCACATAACACCCAGTGCTCATCCCCACAAGTGCCCTCCTCCATGCCCACCCCTCCTCCCCCCCACATCCACCAGTCCTCAGTTTTTGTCAGCATTCAAGAGTCTCTCATGGTTTGCCTCTCCCCCTTTCCCCACCATTTCCGCCCTTCTTCTCTCCATTGGTCCTCTGCTAAGCTCCTCCTAATCCTCCTATACGTGCACACATATGATATTTGTCTTTCTCTGCCTGACTTATTTCGCTCAGCATCACACCCTCAAGGTCCATCCATGTTGCTACACATGGCCAGATTTCATTGTTTCTCATTGCCATGTAGTATTCCATGGTATAGATAAACCACATCTTCATGATCCATTCATCTGTTGATGGACACTTAGGCTCTTTCCATGTTTTAGCTATTGTGGAGAGTGCTGCTATGAACATTGGGGTGCATGTGCTCCTATGCATCAGCATTTCTGTATCCCTTGGGTAAATTCCTAGCAGTGCTATTGCTGGGTCATAGGGGAGTTCTATTGTTAATTTCCTGAGGAACTTCCACACTGTTTTCCAGAGGGGCTGCACCAGTTTACATTCCACCAACAGTGTAGGAGGGTGCCCATTTCTCCACATCCTCACCAGCATCTAGAGTCTCCTGATGTGTTCATTTTAGCCACTCTGACTGGCGTGAGGTGGTATCTCAGTGTGGTTTTGATTTGTATTTCCCTGATGAGGAGGGATGCTGAGCGTCATTTCATGTGTCTGTTGGCCATCTGGATGTCCTCTTTGGAGAAGTGTCTGTTCATATCTTCTGCCCATTTCTTCACTGCATTGTTTGTTTTTCGGGCATGTAGTTTGGTGAGTTCCTTGTAGATTCTGGATATCAACCCTTTATCTGATATGTCATTTGCAACTATCTTTTCCCATTCCGTTGGTTGCCTATTAATTTTCTGGGTTGTTTCCTTGGCTGTGCAGAAGCTTTTAATCTTGAGGAGGTCCCAACAGTTTATTTTTGCTCTTAATTCCTTTGCTTTTGGGGATGTGTCAAGTAAGAAGTTGCTGCGGTGGAGGTCAAAGAGGTTGTTTCCTGCTTTCTCCTCTAGGGTTTTGATGGTTTCCTGTCTCACATTCAGGTCCTTTATCCATTTTGAGTTTATTTTTGTGTATGGTGTGAGAAAGTGATCTAGTTTCATTCTTCTGCATGTTGCTGTCCAGTTCTCCCAACACCATCTGTTAAAAAGGCTGTCTTTTCCATCGGATATTCTTTCCTGCTTTGTCAAAGATCAGTTGGCTGTATACTTTTGGGTCCACTTCTGAGTTCTCAATTCTGTTCCATTGGTCTATGTGTCTGTTTTGTGCCAATACCATACTGTCTTGATGATGACAGCTTTGTAGTAGAGGCTAAAGTCTGGGATGGTGATCCCTCCCGTTTTGGTTTTACTTTTCAGGATTACTTTGGCTATTCGGGTCTTTTGTGGTTCCATACAAATTTTTGGATAGTTTATTCTAGTTTTGAGAAGTATGCTGGTGCAATTTTGATTGGAATTGCATTGAATGTGTAGAGTGCCTTAGGTAGTAATGACATCTTAACTATATTTATTCTTCCTATCCATGAGCATGGAATGTTTTTCCACTTCTTTGTGTCTTCTTCAATTTTCTTCATAAGTTTTCTATAGTTTTCATCATACAGATCTCTTGTATCCTTGGTTAGGTTTATTCCGAGGTATTTTATGGTTTTTGTGCAATTGTGAATGGGATCAGTTTCTTGATTTCTCTTTCTGTTGCTTCATTGTTGGTGTATAAAAATGCAAGCGATTTCTGTACATTGATTTTATACCCTGCAACTTGGCTGAATTCTTGGATCAGTTCTAGTAGGCTTCTGGTGGAGTCTGTCGGGTTTTCTATGTAGAGTATCATGTCATCTGTGAAGAGTGAAAGTTTGACTTCCTCTTTGCCAATTCTGATGCCTTTGATTTCCTTTTGGTGTCTGATGGCTGATGCTAGGACTTCCAGCACTATGTGAAACAGCAGTGGTGAGAGTGGGCATCCCTGTCGTGTTCCTGATCTCAGGGGGAAAGCTCTGAGTTTTCCCCCGTTGAGGATGATGTTAGCTGAAGGCTTCTCATAGATGGCTTTGATGATGTTTAAGTAGGTTCCTTCTATCCCAACTTTCTCGAGAGTCTTTATTAAGAAGGGATGCTGTATTTTGTCAAATGCTTTTCTGCATCTATTGACAGGATCATATGGTTTTTATCTTTTCTTTTATTGATATGATGTATCACATTGATTGTTTTGCGAATGTTGAACCAACCCTGTAACCCAGGAATGAATCCCACTTGATCTTGGTGGATGATTCTTTTTATATGCTGCTGGATTCGATTTGCAAGGATCTTGTTGAGAATTTTGCATCCGTATTCATCAAGGATATTGGCCTGTAGTTCTCTTTTGTTGCTGGATCTCTGTCTGGCTTGGGAATCAGAGTGATGCTGGCTTCATAAAATGAGTCGGGAGTTTTCCTTTGATTTCTATTTTTTGGAATAGCTTGAGAAGAATTGGGATTAATTCTGTTTTAAATGTCTGGTAGAATTCCCCAGGGAAGCCATCAGGTCCAGGGCTCTTATTTGTTGGGAGATTTTTGATCACTGATTCAATTTCTTCACTCGTTATGGGTCTGTTCAGGTTTTCTATTTCTTCCCGTGTGAATTTTGGTAGTGAGTGTGTTTAGGAATTTGTCCATTTCTTCTAAGTTGTCCAATTTGTTGGCATATAATTTTCCATAGTATTCCCTGATAATTGCTTGTATTTCTGAGGGGTTGGTTGTAATAAGTCCATTTTCATTCATAATTTTGTCTATTTGTGTGCTCTCTCTTTTCTTTTGGATAAGTCTGGCTAGAGATTTGTCAATTTGGTTTACCTTTTCAAAAAACCAACTCTTGGTTTCATTGATCTGTTCAATTGTTTCTTTGGTCTCTATGTTGTTTATTTCTGCTCTAATTTTTACTATTTCTCTTCTACTGGGTTTAGGGCGTTCTTGTTGCTCTGCCTCTAGTTCCTTTAGGTGAGCTGTTAGATTTTGGACTTGTGCTTTTTCTAATCTCTTGAAATAGGCCTGGAGAACAATGTACTTTCCTCTTAGGACTGCCTTTGCCACATCCCATAGATTTTGAATTGTTGTGTTTTCATTTTCATTTGTTCCCATATATTTTTTAAATTTCATCTCTAATTGCCTGATTGGCCCATTCATTCTTTAGAAGGGTGTTCTTTAACCTCCATGCTTTTGGAAGTTTTCCAGAGTTCTTCCTGTAATTGATTTCAAGTTTCAAAGCATTGTGATCTGACAGTGTGCATGGTATGATCTCTATTCTTTTATATTTATTGAGGGCTGCTTTATGTCCCAGTATGTGATCTATCTTGGAGAATGTGTCATGCGCACTTGAGAAGAAAGTAAATTCCCTGGCCTCAGGATGTAAAGTTCTAAATCTATCCGTCAGGTCCATCTGGTCCAATGTATCTTTCAAGTCCATTATTTCTTTAGTGGTTTTCTGTCTGGTTGACCTATCCATTGCTGTAAGCGGAGTATTAAAGTCCCCTGCTATTAGCACATTCTTATCTAGAAGCTTGTTTCTGTTTGTGATTAATTGTTTTAGATATTTAGGTGCTCCCATATTCGGTGCGTAGACATTTATGATTGTTAGTTCTTCGTGATGGATGGACCCTGTAATTATTATGTAGTGCCCTTCTTCATCTCTTGTGATTGTCTTTAATTTAAGGTCCAGTTTGTCTGATATAAGTATCGCTACTCCGGCTTTCTTTTGATTTCCTGTAGCATGATATATATTTCTCCATCCCTTACTTTTAATCTGAAGGTATCTTCCCGTCTAAAATGAGTTTCTTGTAGACAGCATATAGATGGATTTTGTTTTTTAATCCATTCTGCTACCCTATATCTTTTGATTGGAGCATTCAGCCCATTTACATTCAGTGTTATTATTGAAATATGTGGGTTTAGAGTCTCTGTATCTTTTGTAGGGTTCATGTTTGTGGTGGTGTCTCTGGAATCTTTGTTCCTTGCATCCTTTCCTTCAGAGAATGCCCCTCAGGATTTCTTGTAGGGCTGGCTTCGTGGTGACAAATTCTTTCAATTTCTGTTTGTTTGGAAAGGTTTTTATCTCTCCTTCTATTTTGAATGACAGGCTTGCTGGATAGAGGATTCTTGGCTGCATATTTTTACTGTTCATCACATTGAAGATCTCTTGCCATTCCTTTCTGGCCTGCCACGTTTCAGTAGATAGGTCTGTCACCACTCTGATGGGTTTCCCTTTGTATGTGAGGGCCCTTTTCTCCCTAGCTGCTTTCAAAATTCTCTCTTTGTCCTTGTATTTTGCCATTTTTACGATGATATGTCGTGCAGAAGATCGATTCAAGTTACGTCTGAGGGAGTCCTCTGAGCCTCTTGTATTTCCACATTGACTTCCTTCCCCAGGTCGGGGAAGTTCTCTGCTATAATTTGTTCCAGGACTCCTTCAGCACCTTTCCCTCTCTCTTCCTCTTCTGGGATTCCTATGATACGGATATTGTTGCGTTTGACTGTGTCGCTGAGCTCTCGAATTCTTCTTTCCTGTTCCTGGATCAGTTTGTCTCTTTTTTGTCAGCTTCTTGTTTTTCTAGAATGGTGTCTTCTAAATCACTTATTCTCCTTTCTGCCTCTTCAAGCCGTGCATTGGAGGCCTCTAATTTATTATGGATCTCATTTATCACATTTTTTAATTCTTCATGCCTATTTTTATTTTCCATTCTGTCTGTAGCCATAGTTTCTTTGATGTCCCCTATGTTTTTCAAGCCCCTGCTATTAATTTCACCATTATTATTCTAAAATCTTGTTCACTTATGCTGCTGATATCTGTTTTGAGCAGTTCATTAGCTGTCATTTCTTCTTGGAGTTTCTTTGGAGGAGAGCTCTTTCGTTTTGTCATTTTAGTTAGCTTTCCGGCTCTTGTTGGTTTTAAAGACCTGTTATGCTCTCTGTTTCTATGAGCACTGCTATATCCAAGAAACTCTTTGACTTTCCAGGGCCTATCCTTTCAGAGATTGTTTTTGAATGGTATCCCTCGGTCACTCTTGTTGGGACCTTAGTTATTTTATTTTCCTATTCGTAGTGATATTTGGGACTCTTCACCTTGTGTACTCTAGCTTGTTTCTTGAGGTAGCCCTGGAAAAGAAAACAGACAGACAAACACACAGGGAGCAGGAGCACACAAACGCACAGGCTGATTCAACTAACATGCAAAGTGAGAGGGAAACGAAAAGTTAATAGAAAGACGGAGGAGGGAGGGCGAATAGGGAGCATAAAATACATAAAAGGGTCAAAAAGGGGAAAAGAAAAGGAAAAAGAAGAAACCGATGGACAAAGAACGGTTTAAAGCATATACCTGGATTTCCCAGCTACAGTTAAATAGCCGTGTGTATGCAGTGCTGGTTGAAGAGCATAGAGAAAAAGAGAGGCAGGGCGAGACAAGGCAGATTTGGAAATAGAATGAACAGGCAGAAGGGATAAGAAGCTTTTTTCAAAGAGGTAAAGGGTAGAATATGGTTGGATAGGTGAGAGAAGGATGCTGGAATTATCCAGAGAAACTATATAGTCTAATTACTCCTGAGAGAAATAGCTGAAAAAGTCGGTAGGTGTAGAATTTTCATTTACAGAATGGACTTGTGATTGTTTAAGCAAGCTGGCGACCAGGTTAATCAGGTCAGTGTTTTGGGGAAAAAGCGAGAAAAGAGAAAGAAGAAAGAAAAAAAGAAAGAAAGGGGAAAAAAAGAAAGAAGAAAAAAAGAAAAAAAAAAAGGGAAAAAGAAAAAAAAAAGGGAGGAGGGCACCTCTCAGGCAGGGATGGGCGTGGCGTGATCCGATGCCTCAGGCGGGGTTCTGCCTTGGCGATTGTGGGAGGAGAGTGACGGTGCTCCAGTCCTTCTGAACCCCGCTGCAGCTCGCTTTTTTTTTTTTGGCGTGTCAACTCCCGTTCCGGGACGCAGCCGAAGTTGGTTGCACTCTTCAACCCAGGCCAGTTCCAATCTCCAAATCCCAGTCTGCGCCCCGCTGAAGTTGCCTTAGACACAGCTTCCCAGACAACCCCCTGGGCTATTCCAGGCTCCCTGCTGAGCTCTGGGGCGATCAGATCGCTGCTTCTTCTCTGGGTCGGGCTGGTGCGCATGCGCGGGGCTTGCCTGCTGGGTCCGCGTAGCCTGAGCCCGCTGGAGTGAGGAAACCGGGTCTCTCTATGGCTCGTCACCCGAAACACGAACTCACAGCAAATTTCCAGTTTTTAGCTTTTGCCTTCCCTCTCGAGTTCCAGCCAGCCAGGAGCGCGGCGCCGGTGTCTGCGCGTCTCTTTCAGGGGTCCCAGCCCTGGAGCTACAATGGCGGCAGGCGCGCCGCCCGCTTTAAAACCTCCAGGAGCGGCACAAGAAGCAGTTTGTGTGCTCAGCCTCCCAGGACCAGTTGTCGCGAGGGGACCTGGTGTGCAGGTATTTGGCAAGTACGGTCTTTCTATGCACCGAGCGGAGATTTTCTGTCTCGGACTCTCTCCTTTCCCCTCTCACTCCCCGTAGAGGGTAGGGGGATCGCCTCCCACCCTGGAGGCTCCGATCCCGGCTGATTTTACCTTCCCGGTTCGCACTCACGTTAGCTTTCTCAGTGGATTCTGCGTCCTTTTTCTCCCAGTCTCTCAGGTTTTGTATGGTTTCCAATGGCTTCAGATCTTTTCTGTGTGATGTGGGCGAGTGCAAGTACGGAGCTCCTACTTCTCCGCCATCTTGCCCCCTCTTGGCTTTCTTCTTTTTCAGACTGAACAAGTTGTGGAAGAGGCTTGGCACAGGGCATCTGAGGTCAGAATATCGATCTGTATGTAAGTGGGTATCATTTGATATTGTCATATACAAAACAATGACTGCGGCTTACAAATGAAGTTGACATTTAAATGAAACCTAAGACAAAGCTAGACATTATGTACCCAGTATCAAAATAATCTAAATAGAATTCAAGTGCTAAAGTATTCCTTAGGTAGCGGAATTGAATGCCCATTAGTGACATAGATCTGTTATTGACTTTTTTAAAACCTGAGTTTAAAACCTTCTTTAGCCCCTCATCTAGGTTTCTCTCTAAAATAGGGTATGCAACTTGGAAGTTCTCTAAATTAGAGACATTTGTAACTGTTTTAACATCAGCCTCATATAAAATCTCATTAATGCGCTGTTAATAACACTATATGAAAAATGATTCAGTCAGAATCTTGTATACAAGTCTCTCTCTCTCATTAACAAAGTATACATCATCTTTGTGGTTTTGATTAGGAGTTGAGTTTTGAAATACAAATAACATAATGTTGATGCGTATGAACATTTTCTATATGTAAAATTACCTGGGGCGCCTGGTGGCTTAGGGTTAGCATCCGACTTTCGCTTGGCCATGATCTCCGGTTCGTGGGTTCGAGCCCTGCGTCGGGCTCGTGCTGACTGCCAGCTCAGAGCCTGAAGCCTGTTTCAGTCTGTGACTCCCTCTCTCTCTGACCCTCCCCTGCTCACGCTGTCTCTCTCTCTCTCCTAGAAAATAAAAAAACATTAAAAAAATTAAAAAAAAAATAAAAATAAAATTATCTGGCTCTTCTCTAAAGGCTACCTGCATTTTATGTAATTGAAAAGAGCCAAATTATTTTCTTAAAAAAATTTTTTTTAATGTTTATTAATTTTTTTGAGAGACAGTGAGAGACAGAGCATGACCAGAGGAGGGGCAGAGAGGAGGGAGACATAGAATCTGAAGCAGGTTCCAGGCTCTGAGCTGTCAGCACAGAACCCACTGTGGGGCTAAAACCGAAGAACTGCGAGATCACGACCTGAGCCAAAGCCAGATGCTTAACCGACTGAGCCTCCCAGGTACCCCAAACAAAGTCATTTTCTAAAGTTTCTTTTTCATGACCCCTACATACCAGAGTCCTAGAAGAAATATATGCAGCCACCTCTTCTATTACATGTTACTAAATGAGAGCAGTTTGATTTGGTGATTTCTCAACCCCAGTTTGAATAGTTTGAGCTCCTCTGAAGGCCTGCATATCCTAAGGTCTTTCTTCTCGGTGCTCATACTCACTCTCAAACTCTCTTTTTCCCAGCCCCTTTCTTTCTCTGTCTCCCTCCTGCTCTCTCTTCTTCTCCCCCTTACACTACTCTCTCTGTCTGGAGCTGAGGGGCATCAACTCCACACACCCATCTCCCTCACCTCCTGTGGATTTGATCATCTCATCTAAGGTGGATATTAACATTTTTATTGGAAACCGAAGTAATTCACTTACTCTGTGAGTTCTCCCTTGCTGTAAATGACACAAGAGACCCTCTTGCCAAGTGCAGTCACTTCAGAGGCTTTATTACTTTCAAGAAGAAAAGGGTCTAGGTTAAAATGAAGTTAACAGATTTGCTGGAGGGCATGATTGTACACGCAAGAAAGTCTCTCCCCTGCTAACATAACCCATCGTTGAACTCTGTGATCTCACTCCACAGAACCGCCTGTGATAAGGTGTTCAGCACACTCACAGCAGCAAAACTTCAGATCTGAAATCCTGGTGTCTGGGAGCAACAGTTCCTGGGGACCAAACCAGAAAGTCCCCCACTGTATGTACAATGCCTAAGGCAATGGCCAATATTGTACTTCACTCAGTTGGATATTTTTTGACCATAGGAATAATCAGGGAAACCACATTCTGGGTTCATTATCAAAATTAAAGGGCCCAACAGGGTATCTCCCAGATTCTGGGAGCAAACCTGACCCCATGCCTTCCAGGAGCCTCTAAAGAGTCTTCGTGGAGGCTCCCCTGCTCTATTTGGTCTGAATTAAATAGCTGCAAAGACAACTTTAATATTATCACTAATTTAAGGGATCTCATGTCTGATGAAATGACTCCAGACATGTGGGAGACCCCTGAACATTAGGCCTGTCTAAGGGACCTACATTCCATACCATCTATGATTATTTAAAACACCTTATGAAACCTTTCTTATTTTTATCAGTAGCTTCTCTGACTAGTGAGAAGAGTGAACTGGAATTCAGAAGACCAGATTTTAATATTGCTAGATCACTGCCTTGCTTTGAACTCTCCCTCTCCTGAAACTCAAGGTCTTCAATGGGTACATAATAGGTATTAAGATGCCCAACCAGTCTACTTGAGTTTTACCATATGAATGAAAAAGAGTCATCCCCTTAGAGCCATACCAGATTTCCCAATCCTCTTTCCAAGCCCTAATCAGGATCCATAAAGCTCTTGAAATCCAGAAGATCATCTCAGAGACTCCTGAGCATGATTCCATCAGGCATACCTGTATACCCCAGGTAGCATTAGCAGGAGTTCTGAGCCCCACTATATGGAAAGGGGGACCAGCACCTGGCAAGTTCTCAGCAGGTGCTTAATCAAAATGTGTCTGGTACTGGTAGTCCAGGAGGAACTTATGGAGAGAGAGAAGGTAGGGTCATGATTAGAATAGTTTCCTCTTTCTCTTCTCTGTACATTATTCCAGCAGACAAATATAAACCACCATCCTGGTCTTTGAAGTTACAAAGGCAAGACTTCCCAGGTAACTTCTTTTAAATTTGGGTTCTTGAACTCAGATAAGATGAATGTACATATGGTTTTTCTATAAGATGGTGAGGTTATTCTAAAAATAAATGTGAGGGATTCAGGAAAAATAAGATTAGACTTTTCCTAAGGGAAATCTACCAAACATGCAGAAGATGGAGGCATCAACATCAGAGCTCATGCCTTAGAGATGCTTAGTTCTGGAATGAGACCTAATCCTAATGGAAGAGTAGCCTTTGAAGGGAAACTACTTCCCTGGCAGCCTAGAGTAATTGTGGCTATCTTATGTGTTTGCTGATTAATAAATGTGTCAGAAAAGCCTACATCTCTTATTCCAGTTCCTTTTATCAACAGAAGTGTAGATACAATGCCTGATGGGGCATTCTATCTTGGATGGTCCCCAGAACCCTCACACTCACTACGTGGAGAACTATATCCTTCATCTTCCCCATCCCATAGCTTTTCCTCCTCATCCCCACAAACCCTATTGAGTTCTTTATTGAGGTTATGGATCCCCAGCACATTCCCAATTGCTCAAATGAAAAATAAAATAAAATAAAAATAGGAGAAATCATTAACGTTTTTCTCAATCTCATGTTCCCAAATGCAATCGGTCATCAGATCCTGATGGTCTGAACTCCAAGATATATCTTGATTTCACATCCACTGCTCTTCAGCTGTGCTTGTACTATTTAAGTTAAGGCTACAGTCATTCCTGACTTTGTTTACTTGAATCTAAGCTGCTATGGTGTGTGAACTCTACTATTATATTTTGTGGAAAATGAAAGATACCGATTAATCTAGGACATGTCACTATTGGTAAGATGAACCTGTATTTCAGAGACAATAATATGTGAAAAATGTGTGTCTTAAAATTAATGAAATACAGTACTTTTCAGCCTCTTGCTAGCTCTCTCTGTATCTATTCCTGCTAAACTCCATTCAATTCACATTCTATCTGGAATGTTTTCTCAATAATAGGATCATGGTAATGTCTTCCTTACTTAAGACGCTTTAAATTACTCTTTATAAATTGGACATGAAGTCCAACAGCATTTGTACAACATACAAAGCCCTGCTGATTTCTCTAGCTCTTGATACTCTTCTCTTACTTTAAGTTCCAGCCATGTAGATCCTTCCAAATTCCAAAAACAAAGAAACACAGTTATGTCCAAACTTCATTTCTTTGTACATACTCTTCCCTGTGCTGCAATGACCTTCTGACCTTTAAACCCTCGCTCAAATTTCAGGTCTCAACTAGCTCAAAAGTCATTTCCTCCAGAAGCTTCTCCTGACTTCCAGGACAGGTCTCGGTGTCTCCCCTATATTCCCAGAACACCCTGTGCTTAACACACATCGCACCCCTTGAAATGGCCTCTTTCTCAGTTTGGCTCTCCCCTTAGACCAGAGAGTCCTTGAGATCAGAGTCCGGGTCTTGTACCCTAGCACATCCTAAGGGTCTCACGGGGTGCCTGACACCTAAATATTTATTTAAAATTGACAACACATCAGGAGCCAATGAGAGGTTGCCAGGAAAACAATTACACCAGCCAAAGGATTTTTCTTAAAAGGATTCACAGTTGGTGACCCATCTACTACGTGAATCAAATACCAAATCTCCATCACAAGTTTCTTGTCAATGCATTAAGTATGTTGTGAATTACAATCATATGCCCTGCTACAGTTAGCTGCTGTGGTGTCTTTAGGGAGACCATCTTCAAGTTGGAGAGAGAGTTAATACAATTGTGAAGGAAGTTGGAAAACAAAACAGAAATAAAGTCATACAAGATAAATCTAGAAGTACCTAACTATGTGTGGCAGGTAAAGCTCATTTTTGGCACGCAGAAGAAAGAGAGATCAGGGTAAACTGAGAAAGTCACAGGATTCTAGAAGTTCTTCATGTGTATTATTTCATCCAAATCTTACACCTATACCCCTATTGTGTTATTTTCATTAGCGTTATCATACAGAAGAGGAAATAGAAGCACAGAGAGGTTAAGGGTCTTGTTTACAATCACACAAATTGTAAATAGTGATTGGTACCGGAAATTGAGGGAAGATTTTTTTCAACTTGAAGTTCATGCTTCCTCTTGAACATTTTATTCGGGATGAGAACATCCAGCTTTTGCATCATGGCATCATTCTAAACCCCTACTTCAAAAAGGAACATACTCAGAACTTTTGCTTCTCCACATATTAAGGTAACTGGTACAAGACTTCACCAAAAAGAAAAAAAAAACACCAGGAGAAAACTGGAAGAAATATCTAAAACAGCTGTTTTCAAACATTGAATATTAGGCAGTGTGAGACTGTGATCCCTGAGAGAGGGAAAACAAATGAGGTGAACCCTGCATTTTTTTTGGTTTTCCACGTGAAGGGATTTCTGTGCCAAGGAGAGGGGTTGGACCCACAGAACACAGTGGTCTCACTGAGTTGAGAAGAAAAATATTAAGGAATTGAGGGAAGCTGAAATGGCTGGCATTTACAGGGAAAGAAGCAGAGAAATAACTCTGGAAATTTTGATTCTGTTGCTGCACACTAAGCCATAAATCATGCTGGAAAAAAGAACAAATGGGAAGCTTTAAGCTGAAGCAATTGTCATGCTTATGCCAAGCTGGAAGACATTCAAGTTCTACAGCCAGAGTAGAGAGTCTTTATTGAACACTTGAAACATTCACTAGAGACCCAATGAGGTCACTGGTAGGTCTAAGCTAGACCCACTCTAGCAAAACTTGAAACAAAAAAACCTCAAAATAATCGAACTGATTCCGAAGTAACTGAACTACCTGAAGGAAAAATCTTTAACATTTTTAAAGAAAGAAAACAAAAGCTGGCATTCACCAACATAAGATTTAAAATTTCTAGCATATAATAACAAATATAATAAATATCAAGAAACCAGAAAATGTCAGCTATTAGCAGGAGAAAAAAGTTAGCTACTGCAAACAGACATAGAGATAATAAAAATGTAAAATGAGAAGAATAAGACCTTAAAAGATACAAGATAGATAGACTAAGACTTTGACAGATAGACAGGCTTTGAAAGAAAAAATGAACATAATGAGAGAGAAATGGAAAAAGATCCAAATGGAAACTGTAGAGATGAAAAATACGGTGTCATAAATGGCAAACTCTCTGAATGGGATTAAAAAAGATGAACACTGCAGGGGAAAAAAATCAGTGAGCTTGATGACATAGCAATATATATTATATATTATCCAAAATGAAGCTCAGAAAGCAAAGTGTCTGAAAATAAAAATGAACATGGACCTCAGTGACAATACAAAGCAGTCTAAAATATGAACCAATGAGTCCCAAGGGGAGAGGAGAGAGAGGTGAACATAAAATTATTTGAATAAACAAAGGTTTAAAGTTTTCCAAATGTGATTAAAATTATAAATTGAAAGACTCAATATACTTGGTGAACCACAAGGAGGGTAACACAAAGAGAACCACACTAGAATACCAACATCAAGTTGATAATAAACAGTGATGAAGATATCCTTAAACTATTCATAAGGAAAAAGAAAACTACATTACATGTAAAAAAACAATGAAGTGCTGTAGACTCACCATCGCAAATAAAGCAAGCCAGAAGACACTAGAAAAACATCTTCAGAGTTTCAAAAGTAAACATCATTCAAATGGGAATTCTATATCCAGCAAAAAGAGCTTTGGAAAAAAAAGGTGAAATAAAGACATTTTCAGAGAAACAAAGGTTGAAAGGAATTTGTCACCAGAAGACCTGTTTGAAAAGAAAGGTAAAAGAGCTCTCAGGCAGTGGATGTCAAGAAGTGATTATAATGATTAGCCATGGAATTTAAATCAAGTAAGGGGGAAGTGATGTCAAAGGGACAGGGTAAAGGTGGATAATCAATAGGTTGGTTATTTAGATGGTGTCAAATGCTGAAACTGAGGTTCTAGAGGGAATGAGGTAAAAAAAAAAATAGGGCTATCAAAAAATAGAATGTGTGAAATTAATAGTATTGAAGGTTTGTAGTTATTGGTAATTATGAGGTTCAAGGTAAGGACGAGGGGAATGCAATTTCTGTTAAAAATGGCTGTTTTGAGAAATGACACATAACAGAAATATAGTCACAAAGATGCAGTTTTAGTCACCATGATAGAAAAGAGGATCCCTACATCTTTTTTTGCCTGCAGATACCTCTTTCTGTCTGTGATCTCATACTTGACTTCTTCTACTTACTACCTCAGGCTCAAGAACAAGGGCTACCTAGGAGTTCTGACTTTATGGTAACCATTTTTGAGTGAGTGATGTGTTTGATAAAGTAATATAAGAGCAGAATTATATATCATTATTTAACTGAAGAATTGTTAAAATAAAACCAAATACAGAGAGAGGAGGGACCAGAGATGGAAGTAGCCTTTCAAAGCTCTTCAGGGGGGAAATGCAGTTCCAATTAGACCCATAGGCTATCACCCCAGCAAACACTTGGCCAACCATTCAAACATCCTGTCACCAAGGACATACTTGTCATTTTAACTAAGTGGTTCAGAGTGACTCCTCTTCTACTGTAGGTCACTGTGACTTTTTGTGTGACAAATTGATGGGTTGCTAACATTTTCTGAAACAGGCAAATGCTGGTCTCCTGTATAGCACTGTGGACTATTGCTGAAATTCACCACTTTCAGAATAATATCCTTAGACTGCCTCGAGATTTTTGTATATATTTTTTCCAAGTGGAATAACAATATTATTCACAGAGTACGGAAATAAATGGCAGGATAAAAAGAGGGAAAATGAAACTAATTGAAAATTAACTAAGAATGGCTTTCAAATTAATTGCTTTAACCCATTACTCAAAGATGATGATTCTAATCCTTCGGAAAAAGATTTTTTTAAACCACCAAACATAGGTAAACTGAATACAATGACAGATGGGCCTCTTTTCAGTAGCCTATAGTTAGTTCCTCCGAAAAGTGATCAGCTGAAATTTTATTATTTATTCTAGAGATTTCTCATGTTTAGATCCCTCAGTAAATACTATGACTGTTCCAGTTTGCCCTGATCTCTCTTTCTTCTGCGTGCCAAAAATGAGCTTTACCTGCCACACATAGTTAGGTACTTCTAGATTTATCTTGTATGACTTTATTTCTGTTTTGTTTTCCAACTTCCTTCACAATTGTATTAACTCTCTCTCCAACTTGAAGATGGTCTCCCTAAAGACACCACAGCAGCTAACTGTAGCAGGGCATATGATTGTAATTCACAACATACTTAATGCATTGACAAGAAACTTGTGATGGAGATTTGGTATTTGATTCACGTAGTAGATGGGTCACCAACTGTGAATCCTTTTAAGAAAAATCCTTTGGCTGGTGTAATTGTTTTCCTGGCAACCTCTCATTGGCTCCTGATGTGTTGTCAATTTTAAATAAATATTTAGGTGTCAGGCACCCCGTGAGACCCTTAGGATGTGCTAGGGTACAAGACCCGGACTCTGATCTCAAGGACTCTCTGGTCTAAGGGGAGAGCCAAACTGAGAAAGAGGCCATTTCAAGGGGTGTGATGTGTGTTAAGCACAGGGTGTTCTGGGAGGAAATGACATTTGAGCTAGTTGAGACCTGAAGTTAGAGTGGGGGGTTAAAGGGTAAGAAAGTCATGAGGTACCTGGGTAGCTCAGTCAGTTAAGCTTCTGACTTTGGCTCAGGTCATGATCTCACAGTTTGTGAGTTTGTGAATTCAAGCCCCACATCAGGTTCCATGCTGACAACTCAGAGCCTAGAGCCTGCTTCTGTGTCTCCCTCTGTCTCTCCCCCTTTCCCACTCATTCTCTGTCTCTCAAAAATAAATAAAAACTGTTCCAAAAAAATTTTTTTAAAGGGTGAGAAGGTCATTGCAGAAGAGAGAAGAGTATGTACAAAGAAATGAAGTTTGGACAGAATTATGTTTCTTTGCTTTCAGAATTTGGAAGGAACTATATGGCTGGAACTTAAAAGTAAGAGAAGAAGAGTATCAAGAGCTGGAGAAATCAGCAGGGCCTTGTATGTTTTACAAATGCTGTTGGATTTTTTCTCAAATAGTGATCATTTGAAGTGTCATAAACAAGTAAAATAAGAAGATAGCCCACAAAATCAGGGATCTTTGTCTTGTTTCTCTGGTATCTAGAACAGTGTCTGGAACAAAGTTATGCTCATAAGAAAAGTGTTGAGTGAAAGAACAAATGAATGAATGTATTCACATGTCAGTAACAAACATGGAGCCTTCAAATATCATTGCCAAGACAATGGTGGTTTTAAGCCCATGGCATAGCAGCTGTGTTACCGGACAATTTTTATTCCATTCTCCTTTAATCTTCACAGAGGTTTCGGCTCATTTGCCACCATTTGGCTCACATTGATCTGTTCGAAGCATTCTCTTATCCACCTTTGCTGAAAACACATTCTCCTTCAGTCCTGGAAAAACCAACAAGTAAATGACCAATTTGTAATATTAGAGATGGTTTCATCATTATCTACAGACATAGATGTAGTTTTGTCTTAATTACCAGTATAATGTCTTCACAGACTACAGTAGAGCCAGCCCTCTGCAGACTGCCCGAAGTAAGACCTAGAAGTTCTGAACAGAGCACATTAATCTGGGTTCTTAAGGAAATCATAGATTTTTAAGGACGACAATAGTTTATTTTCACTGTGTATCATTTCTTATCATGTCACCTTAAAATACATGCTGCTTTGAGTAGAGTGGCTTCTTGAGGCAGGGGTTGGTTGTCCTCATCCTTGTGTTACTAATCCCCATCAGGATTCAGGGCATGTTGTAGAAGTTCAGTGAAAGTTTGTCAATGAAAGTTAAACCATCAAAACTCATTTGCTGGAGAGCCTAAGAGGACAATCTCATTCAGGAGGTAGAACACACCCATAAAAGAAAAATGAAGTGAAGTAGCAAAGCCTGGAGATATGGAGTCTATCCCCAGAGCACCAGAACTGTCCCAGGTAGCTGTACCCTACATGGCCTCAGGATACAGTGACACTTTTAGGGAAAAAGGTGAGGTATCAGATATGGATTTTCCACTTATTTATACCTTGAATATAGTAAAGAAAAAATATGTCTGAGATGTAGAAGTAAGGGAAGAAAAGAATCATCTAAAATGTATTTTACTTTTGGGGCGCTTGGGTTGCTCAGCAGGTTAAGCGTCCGACTTCAGCTCAGGTCATGATCTCATGGTCCATGAGTCTAAGTCCCACATTGGGCTTTGAGCTGATAGCGGAGAGCCTGGAGCCCACTTTGAATTCTGTGTCTCCCTCTCCCTGCCCCTCCTCCGCCCCTGCTCTCTCTCTCACACACACTCTCTCTCTCTCTCAAAAATAAATAATTTAAAAAATGTGTTTTACTTTTTCCTATTTCTTATCTAAAAGGCAGAATTTTCTAAAACTTGTTTATCAAACAACAGAAGTATAAGTGAGGCAAATGCTAAGTGCATTCCTCTTTAGCTGAAGTCTAAAAAGCATTATTATGAATCTACTTACTATGCTTTTCAAAGCAAAGCGGCTTTTAAACTCCATCTTTTTTTTTATTATCATAAAATCCTTCAAGAGTGGTGTCTGGAGAAAGAACTTGGGACGAGGATTCAGAATACTTGAATTCTAGGCACAATTCTGCCTTTAAATAGCTATGATTTGGGTAAAATCTCTATACTAGGAGTTTCAGTTTCTTAGCTTTAAAATGAAGGTATGTTCATAGATAATTACTGAGTTCCTTCCAGGGACTAAATTCAATGACAGCCATTCTATAGGTCCACAATTTACAACTGTAAAGCAAGTCACAAATAGAATTCTTTAAAAGTCAAACTCCAGGTGAAAGACTTCTGGATTCATTATGTCTTTAAGAATTCTGTTCCTTCTCCATGTAATCAAAAGTGAGAACAGCCTGAGGGATATAAAAGAACAATGCATCATCATTGCTATGATTAAATAGAGAAAGCCCCAGAGCTGGCTTGCTGCTGTATAAATCACAAATTAAAACTTTGTTGTGGACATTCATATTCCAAGAATAGTCTTCTCCCATAGGATGTTCCTGCAGATTATGGATCACCTCACATAGAAAAAGAGACATGTCTATTTTAGTTAACATTAGTTGTATCTGTCCATTTCTGGCTTCCAGCAAGATACGTGAACTCAGCTATCTAAGCAAACAGATTGGAAGGATATTGTGGGCTCCTGGGGCTAGGCTTGGAGAACAGTCAGAAACCAAAAGAGACCCAGAGGTTGTATAGCATGGGCCAAAAGGACCCATGCCCTACCACAGAATAAATTTGGTCCTTGAGTCCCCTCTGTGACCAATTTAACCCCCAAATTTTCTTTTTACCTTGAAGCACTCACGTGAAAACTCCAGGAGCAAGCACCTCCTTACTTCTGGCTGAACTAAGGACTTGGTGCCTCAGATTCGAGGCCAGAGGGGGAATCTGAAGTCAGGGAATGCCCACCCTCCCTGGGCCATATACAATAGAAAAGCTCATGAAAGGGACATGTGGGCCTACCGAGTGTATGTTAGGGAAGTGGGGGGAGAAAAGTAAGTGCTCAACAGCAAAAAAAAGAGAAAAAAGGCAAGGAAAAAGAAAAAGAAATATATATTCAAAATATTAATAAAGGAAAATGACTTATATAGGCATACATTTTTGTTTAATGGATTAGGTAGGAGGTAATAATCACAGGGCTAAAAGCCATTGCAGATGTTTTAACATGACTTGTGCATTTTTTAGGTTTTAATTCCCAAAAACTAAGTAATAGCATGAATAAATTCTTTCACTAAATACATGTAATTATAAATTCTTTCACAAATACAAGTAATACATGAATAAATTCTTTCACTAAAAATTCAAATGTTACTTAAATATAGAGTAAAGAATTTTAACATCCCACTTATATCCCTCAATCTAGCTTTCTCCTAAAGATAACTACCGCCCTCCATTTGTTTTGAGATGTTCTGGAACTTTTCCTGTTCATTTACAAATCTATATAAAAGAAAATATAATTTATATGCTATGCATGCACACATTTGCATACATGCACAAATGTGAAATAATATATTGCATATGTAGGTATGTAATATGTTTTTTTCCACTTATAATATACATCAAAGTCTCTTCCAGATAAATCCCCCATAGAGCTACCCTATTTTTAACTGTTGCCTAGTATTACGTTGTCTGTTATACACCATATTCAACTAGCCCTGTATTGGTAGATCTTTAAATGCATTCCAAACTGTTAATTCACATGTTGTTTTGAAGCACTTGGCAGAATGTGTGTGTGCTCCTTCTCCTTAAAATGAACCATTATATAGGGCATGGATTGAAACAACACTGTATTTATCCAAGTAATCGGTAACATTTTTCTGAGTTATTTATTGCCTACAGGAATGGAAGGGAGTAGGGACACTCATTTTGAAATATGGTCATAGGTTGAACCAGTTAGGATGATTTGAGCTATAAGTAAGAGATCCTACAAAAAAAAAAAAAAAAAAAAGTGGGTAAAACATTTAGGGAGTTTCTCACCTCACAACAAGAAATTCAGAGGTAGAAGGTTTCAGGAGCAGAGCAATATCAACAGGGATTCAAGCCTCTTCCATCTTTCTTACCTCCTTCCTCAGCGTGTTGACTTTCTCTTTGTTCTGCCATGGGAGCAACATGTCTGTGGTAGTTCTAAGGTGTTCACCCTTGTGCAAAATTTGTAACAACTTAAAAAGCACAAGTCACTGCTTTATATTCCTTTTCTAAGATTGCGGAAACATTTCCCAAAAGGCTCTCAAATAAATTTCCAAGTGTATTTAATTGGCCAGGATTGGTCACATGTCCACACTCGCACCCACTGCTGACAAAGGGAACAGAACTACCACAGCTAACCTGATTAGAAGACATGGGCCATCCCACTCCTTGGCAGCTGAAGAAGAGCTTGTGAAACATGGCCGCCCAATACCTGAGCAAGTGCTGGGTTTCATTAGCAAGGAAACAGTTGAGGTAGAGGAGAGGACTGTTCTGTAGCCAAACAATAACAATGCCCACAGCACCAACAGACCACAAGCTTCCCTAGGAAAATTCACGATGCACGCAAGTGAAGGTCTTTGGAAAGCATAAGTCATAGCGTGCCAAGAAATTAACTCCTGTCCTGAACATCATAGCTGCAAAAGTTACAGGAAAGTGAAGAAAATGGGAGCTCAAAGACCCACGTCAAACAGGACGAAGGCACAGAAGTCCCTGCTTTTGCCTCTCTCACCCTTTCTCGTTCCCTATTTCTCTCTCCCACCCCCAAATCGTTGTGAGATAGAATCCTGGAGGGTAAGAATACATGTTCCTTCAAAATAGCATCTCAGCCTAAGGGAAATATAGGTCCACGTGTTTGCACATGTGTACGTGTGCATGTATGCAAATGTATGTGTGTGTGTGCCTTTATATTACAAGTTAAATGATGGGTACTAAGGAAGGCATGTGTGATGAGCACTGGATGTTGTATGTAAGTGATGAATCACTAAATCCTATACTGTATGTTAACTAACTGGAACTTAAATAAATAAAAACCTTGGAAGGAAGAAAAAAAAAAGAGAAACTATTGAGAAAATAGAGGCAAACAAAAAGGAAGAATTTTAAATTATCCAAAACCCTCAGCCAAGAATCACCACCGTTTTGTAGTCAAAAACTCCTTCGCACATCAATGTTTGTTTATTCTGTCAAAGAAAATTAATTCAAAACACAGAATTTTACACTGCCACAGACCCAATTTTCAATAACATTTCTAAAATTCACTATTAAAAATGTTAGAAGATCTCCTTCATCAAAACTTTGGGCAAATTTCATCACAATGCAATGGAAGCAATCAAGCAAAACAAAATGAAACACAAATGGGTCCTCTGTAAATAGCAGTCCTGGCAACAAGAGTCCTCTAACACTGTGCTAGACGCTTATTATGAAATGCTCAATAATGTAAGTTCTGACTCACCGAATTTTATCACCCCATCTATAAGAATATGAGCCTTACCCAAAGCAGCTGTATCTCTAACCCAGATGTTCTGTTGGCACTTTTTCTTCCTGGGCCTTTCTAGTATTGACTGGCACCTTCTCTCTACCTCATTTTCATGCCAGCCCACTACCAAACCAGCAACAATGTGACATTAAACAGGAATGACACCCAGCAGTATTGTTTGAAAATGGAAATGAGAGTCTTCATTAATTTAGAAAATCCAGGACTGCATATGAACGTTTTCTGCAATAATTTCTCTCCCTGATTAAGTCAATAACTAAACCAGTATTCACAGCTATCTTATCCAGACCATTTGTTTTTGATGGCTTCCTCTGGTTAAAAGCAAGCATTTGTTCTTCCATGCTCAGGGTCCAGCAAGTACAGAGACAAGTTTAGATCAAGACAAGTAATGCTCAGTCCTCACCAAAACCCAGAAGACGATTCCCTGTGTTTCAGTTGGGTGGCCCTAAGTGGCACATACATGCTAACAATGCTGTGGAAAGACAATAGACAATGCTGCAGAAAGAAGCTTCGGCCAAGTTACGACATAGATGTAGCACCATTGTATATGTCCCGTTGACTGCTGACATCTGTTCATGGACCGTGTCCTTGTCATACCTATACTGTGAGGGAATTTATAAGAAAGATAAATAAACATGGTACCCTGAACTCAAAATATTTTATCTCCTGTTAAACACAACCTCACAGATCATTTTGGCAATTTAGAAAAAAGATATTTGGGGGTCAAGTTAGGAAAACTCGTTTTATTGAAGTGTTCAAAAGCTAAGTACTTTTTAAAATTCTCTGTGCCACAACCTATTGCCATAGTATTAAGACTAATAAGTGGCAATAAAGTCTAGTGTTGTTGATCATAAAAGAAGCTTTTAAAATACAGCTTGAATAGTAATTACGCACATGTGTTTATGTATATGGAAGCTGCTCTTAATGTCAGATTTGATATGTGACGTTATAGGGTTGCCTGTAATTCGTGCCTCACAGCAAGACAGGTCTTTTTATGTCAGAAACCAAATGCAAAATGGCCTGTTCTTAAACATCGACATGCCGCTTGGCACTTGAATTTAAACTGTGTATTATTCTTCTGTGGTTTAACAACCCGATAATTTTTTGATAGAAATTTAAAGTAAATGGCATCTGGGTATATTTAGAGTGGCCTGTAGCTGGAGTCCAACTATCACAGACAGCATTCTGGCATTTGCTTGGAGAAGATATAATTTTCAAAGGGTAGGGGTCAGTGGTAGCAGGTCACTAAGAACTGCTACAGGAAATCACTGATTCCTGGAAGATATGACTCTTGTCTTGACACCCTGGAAATTTTCCCAGACTACTTGGCTACAGAAAATAAAGTTCAGTTTATGCTACTGTTTGTGTATTTCCTTACTGATCATGGAAAATGGGAGCAAGGGAGGACAGTACTTTGGATTTTATTTTACAGGAGACATAGCAAGTCTATATTCAGTCAGTCATCCAACAGATATCCTTAGGCATTTACTATGTACGCAGTATTGTATTAGATGTTAGAGATAGAACAGTGAGCAAAACCAATATTCCCATGTGTTCTTCAAGCATAAAGCTTAATGGGTAAGATTAACATTAAGCAAATAATCATACAAATAAATATGAAATTGTCACATGGATAAACACTGCCAGTGGAAAGTCTGTAGTATTATCAGGGCATAGAAGAAAGATATTTGGCATAGCTAAGGAATTAAGGAAAAGCTTCTCTGGAGAAGAAACAATTGAGATCAAGTCTGAAAAATAAGTAAAAATTATTCCATGAAGAAGGAGGGAGATCATTCCATGCTCTAGGAACAGATGTGAAGGCCCCAAAGCACAAGGAGTACACATGCTGGTGGGACTGGCAGATGATAGTTGCTGATCCAGACAGAAGGAAAACAGGCTCTTGTAAGATGAGTCTCAAGAGGTAAGAAGAGCCCCACCACCCAAGACCTTGTTTACCATTTTAAAGCAAACAAAACTTTCAAAAGGGGTAATGGATGCTTATAAAAGAAATTAAAGTCAACACATGGTTTACTAGTATTATGTGCAAGGAGCAATTTTGGAGTCTGAAGAAGTTGCCAAAGGAATACAGCAATCCTTATCTGTAGCACATTAGCAGCCCAGCTAAGAGCAGGGAATACGTTCCATGTTGTAAGAGAACATCCTCAAGTAAGATCATCCAAGATGACAATAGGGAATGCAATCTGGGCAAAATTTCATGGAAAAGGACTGACAAAAAGTGAATAGAATAGAGTAGAAATGGAGGGTTGTGTGTTGGTACTATTGACAGAAATATCAAGATGAGCAAAATGCAACTCCAAAAGTGGATGCTGTGGGGTCACCTTTGAAACAGTAGAAACTTGAGTTAAGTTGTGACATAGGTCATGCATGGAGATGGTGCAACACAGTAATATCTTACATTTAAATGATGCTCTACACTTTTATCAAACTCTTTAACTTACAATGTCAATACATCTCTAAAACAATACTATGAGAGAAGGAAATTTTAGCAATTATTTACATTTTATTCGAATCTAGAGAAGACAAGTCGTCAAGAGCACACAATTAGCAAGTGATTGACCCAGGATTAAAACACAAAGTTTCCACTCCTTCACTGGTTCAAAAATTTCAGTCATTCATAATCCCTCTTTATTTTCTGCATATCATTTTACTGTTATATACCAATATCATTTGGCACAAATTTAAAGGTAACCATAAACATAAAGGCTTTTAAGAAGAAAACAATTTTAGGCACTATAGTCTTTAAAAGAGCCTGAGATATGAGCATTTCTTTGTTAAATAGATTAGCAAGTATTACAAAGGTGTTAAAAAACATGCTGGTAAGGATATGGAGAAATGGAAACATTTCAAATGCTCCTGGTGGGTGGGAGTATAAATTGGAACAACCATGTTGGAAAGCAGTAAGGCAATATTTACATATTACAAAAATAAATAAATAAATAAATACACACCACACACACACACACACACACAGTAAACATACGTACTATAAACAGTATACATTTATATATATTTATTCATAGGCATTATTTTGAATACAGAAATCCTACTTCTAGATATATACCCTAGAAAGGTAAGGATCAGTTAACTTTTTTCTGTAAAGGTCCAGATGGTAAATATTAAACTTTTCATATGTTCTCATACGTTCTCTAGAGCAACTACTTTTCTCTGCTGTGGTCGTGCAAAAATAGCCATTGATCATATGTAAACAAATGCACATGGCTGAATTCCAACAAAACCTTATTTATGGGCACTAAAATTTGAATTTCATATATTTTTATAGTTTGAATCATTTCCTTAAAGCTTTTTTAAGATTATGAAATGTCAAACACACAAAATAAATATAAAAATATTCATATGAATACACATAACCACACTCATATTTTTCATACTTACTGGGTTGGTTTTGTCAAAGGAGTAAACCTCTAGAAGAAGGTGGTGAATCTGTTGTACAAAAATAAAAATAAAAATATAATCTTAAGAGTATTTGGTGTGGAAGCTTTCAACAGCCAGTGTTTTTAAGAAATGTCATTGACTTCTGGTATGCATATGAAATATGTTAAGAACTTTTAAAATAAAATAGCTGGGAAGGTTAAAGAAAATAGCCAGCCAAGTTCCATGAAAAGAGTAAGTGTTATACAATAAATGAGTATAATTATTACTAAAAGGCAGTGACATTTTGAAATGTTCATCTTGGCATCAGTTGTTGAATATTTATGGATATTACTGCCTTGTCTTTTGTCAAAATAAAACAGAATTTCCTTTTTCTCCTTTTATCTCCTCTATCACAATAGTGGGACTTCAGTGTTTGATGAAATTTCATTCATATTTTAATCACTTGGAAGTATCAACAGCTGAAACTTTTTAAAATATTGAATGTTTTTGTGCTTTCTCCATAATTATGTATGGCAAAGATGATAGTAAAAATATGTCTAACAAATATCAAGTGCTTACAATATGCCAACAGTGTGTTAAGTGCTTTAAAAATATAATTTCTTATAATCCTTACTCAACCTTGTTTGTAGGTTTATTACTGTCCCTGTTTTGCAGGTCGGGAAAGTGGAAACAGCTCAATGTGACTTGCCCAAAAATGTAAGGTTAGTCACGGGGTAGCTCGGTATTTGAAATGAATCCTGTTAGTTCAGTAAGAATCTTTGTCCTTAAGTCACTCTGCAAGCACACTATCTCAAAAACAAAAAACATTTGTGAGTCAAATTCATCATATAAAGCAAGGCAATGTCAAATTTTATTTTCACATTTCTCAAAATAAATTGGCCATTTCTAGATTTTGGAAAACTTGGGGTCATAAACACTCTATTATAATATGTTTTATTGTGATAAGATCTAGGTATTTGCTACAATTCAATTTCACGGATCCAAGTGCACACTTGGAATGTTCACATGTTAAATTATACTATGCAGGAGGTCTAAGACAATTTAGTATACTCCTGACTGCCATGCACTTGCTAGAGTGCTCATTCTTAAAATGAAATTCACTGTAAGAAAACATTTCCTCCAAATATGCATATCTGGAGACCTAGGAATCCCCCAATAAGGATGGTGTTACTTCTGGTATTCACAGAACACTTCAACAACTGGCCAGTGTCTAAACATGTGCTATTCCTTGTACAGCTCAGAAAATGCTAGCAGTCTCTGAGAAGTTTGGCTGTTGCTATTATGTTTATAACAGGTCAGATGTCAGCTTACTTAGCACAATTCCATAGGCTTTAGACCAGCTAGTGCTGAGCCTTTTTACTTTTTTACATGATTATTTATTTTTGAGAGAAAGACAGAAACAGAGACAGAGCATGAGTGGGGGAAGAGCAGAGAGGGAGACAGACTCCAGGTTCTGAGCTGTCAGCACAGAGCCAGACGTGGAGCCCAAACTCAAGGACTGCAAGACCATGACCAGAGCTGAAGTCAGACACTTAACCAACTAAGCCACCTTGGTGCTCCTAGTCCTGAGCTTTGACTGCTATCCTTGCTTCTCACCTAAGATATGACCCTGCAAGCTGTATGGTCAATGATCTAGTAAAAATAAATGGTCTACTGTTTAGTCAATATTTGGTGGTATTACAACCCTAAAAGCACAGTGACTTGCAATAACATTTATTCTTTTACATGAAGGATGCAGGTCAGCTGCAGATGTGTTGATGACATAGGTAACCAGGTAGGATCTTACCTAGGCTGAGTTGGGTCCATTGGGACAGCTCTGTGTGTCCACTCATCTTGAAATCCAAACTGAGGAAGCAGCCAGACATAGGACATGGTATTCTCACAGTAAAGGACATATGGTCAAGGGTAGATGGAGACAAATCACACGAGCTCTCTTAAAGCTTTTGCTCAGACATGGCTTAACTAATATCCACATGTATTCCACTAGCCAAGGCATGTCACAAAACCATGGCCAAAGTTAATGGCACAGGGAAGGATACTTCACCTATAGAGAAGATACTGAGAAAATTGTGGCAAAAACTCTATAGTGGGAGGAAGGTAACAACTGAGAAAATAATTCAATTCACTATAGCAGGAAAAATATCAAAGAAAAAGGATTGGGGAATATGCTTATGTATATACACATACATATATATATATAGACACACACATATATTTATATTCACATATAAGTATCATAGTATTAAGTTTTAACTATTCAAATCCATTTCCTAAAATTATATCCATCAAATTTATAATACTTTGGAAGAAATCTCAGTGCCCCTTCATCTTACATTTCCATATGGAGGGACTTCTAGCCTTTCTCAACCTCCTTGTTCCCTCCTTCCATGACAGGCAATAATAGGTACATCTAGAAATGTCTGGGAATTCATGATGTAGGTCATCAGGCTCTCTCTTGTAGCAGCCCTGCTTAGTGGCAGAGGATGCTCTGGTGTATCCTTTCTCATGAGGAAAGAGGCCTGTCCCTACCCAGCTGTGTCAGTGACTAGAGGGGTAGATTTTACCCAGAGAGAATCTAGCAAGCCCATTAAGACCCATACCTAGTTATATCTTCAGCCCAGCCGTTATTAGTAATTCAAGGTCCATCTGTATGACTTCTATGTTCATTTCTCAGTTGGTTTCACCCTTAGGCATGGGAGCAATGTGCTCTTTACTGGCTCCCTCTCAAAATTCTAATAATGATAATGATGATAATAATAAATCATTGAATACCTATAGCTTAAATATATGCCCTCATTTACTTATCACAATAGACCTAAAAAATTGTATAGATATAGTTGAAGAAACCAAGCCTCAAAAGAGCTGCATGATCCTCCCAACGTCACACAGCTAATAAATTGGTAGACTGAATTTCAATGCCAGGTTTATTGGAAGCCAACAAATCCAAGCTCTATCCTAGCGCTGACTGCTTCTGTGTGTGGTAAGGGTTGGGGAAGAGAGTGAGAAGGCATGATAACACAGAACGTCTGGGATGTCAGGTATTTTTATATTCTTGGTCTCTTTATCTTTCAGCAAATTGTACTGTTAATAATTTAGACATGTTTTACTGTAGTGCTTTTTCATCTTCATGTGAATTTCAGTAATTTATTCATATAGCTTAGATTTTGCTAGAAGACAATAGTAGTAGCATAAGGTTTAATTCAAAGAAATTTTCATTAGTGCAATTTTTTACAAATATATCTTTATTCTGATATGAAGATATCAGAGGAGTGATGAACTCTCTGCAGACTTTTGTTCAAGACCAGGATCTTATAAAGTTTCTATAAAGTTTTCAGTGACTATTTTCAAATTGTGATAATTGGAGGTATGACTTCTAGCTATGTGATTATATGACTCTTGGATATGTCCAGAGTTAAAGTAAGAAAATATTCATCAGGGGCGCCTGGGTGGCTTAGTCGGTTGAGCGTCCGACTTTCGCTTAGGTCATGATCTCGCGGTTCGTGGGTTCGAGCCCCACGTCGGGCTCTGTGCTGACTGCCAGCTCAGAGCCTGGAGCCTGTTTCGGTCTGTGACTCCCTCTCTCTCTGACCCTCCCCTGCTCACGCTGTCTCTCTCTCTCCTAGAAATAAATAAAACATTAAAAAAAAAAAAAAGAAGAAAGAAAATATTCATCAGTGACAGATAATGGGATTTTTGCTCTTTATCTGATATTTTGATATTTACCTGATCCTTTAGAAAGGATTTTAATGTATCTTTTTAGGCTTTGTGGTTTTAATTTTGATGACAATATGATACCATGTCTCTTTTCCTTTAAATCCCAAGATTAATAAAATGTTTTCCTAGAGACTTCCCATTTATGTAAGTCCTATTATCTCAAAATCTTGATATAGGGAAACACCACAAACCTCAATTCCTTCTGCTCTTTTCTCTGTGTTACTTGTCAAACCGTTATTGGAAATGAGTCTCTGACCTTTTTTTCTCCCACACAATTTCTAATAAAGATGCTGCCACACGGCTGTATCCTAGTAACTAGGTTTTACACTGAGAAAGGCGATTAAGAAAGAGTCCAAGATAGGGCTGGTTTCGAACATCAGCAAAGGTAATTTGCTAGTCTTGCTCTCTTTTTCAATTTCCTTAATTTAGATGAATAACTCATCTAACCTGAATGTTCTCTCTGATAAAAATACTGTCCTATAGACCCAGATTAGCATATTTGCTTTTGATTACCTTGCAGAACTATTTGCTCTCTTTTCTGAAAAGCTCAATAAATCATATAAGGCTCAGAGGAATAAAATCACTATGTGTGGCTGAAAAATCCCAACTCCCTTGCTGGAGTTAAATGGCAGGCTTCAGAATTTTTAAAATAAATAATCAAGAGAGATTCTCCATCTTGCCTCCGAACTGCCACATAAGCAGTTCCTTACTTGTCTGACTTTGCAGAGACATGGAAAAGTAGGAGTCTTGCGGGCAGGTACTCAGACTAGTGGCTCCCCTCTTACACCAAGGGCAGGTTGAAACTGCTCTACAGCAGGACTTTTCTGAAGACCGGAGTCCTCAACTTACAATGCAGTTAACTTGCTTTTATACTCCTATATCAGGGCATGAAATTGATTGAGGGAACAAAATGTACTCTTCCCAAGCTGATGTGAGGGGAAAAAAGCTAAGAATGTACAGGCACCCCAGAGAAGAGCCTTCTGCTCTTGGAACTAACTGCCAGGAAGAAAAGGGAAGGCTTGGGAAGAGGGGCCAGGGTGTGCTTTTCACTGTGTTATGAGATGACATTGTTGCTTTCCAGGTCACAGAGGAAGCCAGGCACCTCGACCCAACTCTTGCTTCCTCCCAGCCTGAGTGGGGCGTGCCTCTTTCACCTAGAATCATGAAAGCTATATTCAGGCAGAATTCAGGTAGCTGTAGATTGTGAACACAAATTAGGTCTCCTAAAACCACTCTTATATCTGCTGCCTGTACCTAATCTAGTAGCTTTCATGATGGTGACTCACTGAGCTGGCAGGTCTGTGGGTCAGATCTGACATGCAGTTGGATTCATTCTTCATGAGAAGCACACTTTTCTGAAAGATTCTTTACTATAATTTTTCTAAAGAAATTTCTCAGAAATGTTAAGTCCTTTCTAGAGCTGTACTTTTCAGATTCTCATGGTGGTTGTTCTTCATCTTTCAGTGAAATCAGCCTAACTCACACTAACAGGACTATGGACTCTGTGTTCGCCAGTATTTCAGCTACCGTGGGGTTCCTTACCTAAATGCTTCAGGCATCTGCTTCTTTTCTTTCTTCCTTTACTGCAAAAGGGCTCCATATGTCTTGTTTTAGCACAGTATGCTTACAGCCACAGCAGATTAAACAATGCCAATTGAGAACCATATGGCAAAATATGAAAATCCAAATCAAATTTACATCTCTCTAATGTAAGATTTTTTGAATTTTAGTTGTTCACATACCATCATTATGTCATATCTGCATTCCACCTGTGGTGTGAATTATTTAATATTTTTCATAAGTTGACTCACATTTGCACTTCTGAAAATTAACTTCAAAGGAAGCTACCAAAATTGTAACATATCACTCACCATATATAATAAGTAAATATAAAATACATAATCATTAGAATGCAAAAGTTGCCATCCCACTGAAAAGCATCTTACAAACCAACAGCGGTTGCACACCATATTTTGAAAAACTCTGGTGTGCAGTTTTAAAATACACAAATATCTCCAGTAAACATTAATTCATTATTTACAAAACTCAGGAATAACCATCCTTCTTTTAGAGGTGAGAAACACACACTGTCTCCAAACAATAAGAGTGGTCATGCTGAAGAGGACTTTGATATTGCTTTATTTGAGACTCGTGTTTTCTAAATTTTCACAGTGGATGGGTGACTTCTCCAGGATCATTTGTAGTCTAGGAGCCTAAATTCCAGGCTTGAGGTCTTTTAGAAGATTGCCTCTCTTAATTGGCTCCATGTATACCATAAAAAAAATTTTTCTTTTGATTGTCCACATTTTGATTGTACTAAAACTATGCCAAAATCATATATTTGAAATTACTGATGATTTAACAATGAAAAATTTCTCATAACAATTTTAATTTGTAAGGCAGGTGTTATTTTTCTTTTCCATTTGGCAGATTAAAAAAATCAAGTATTTAAATAATTTGTCCCAAATCAAGCATTTTTCTACAAAACTGGAAACAAAAAAGTTTAAATTTTTATAAAATGTGGGTGCCTCAGTTGGTTAAACGTCTGACTTTGGCTCAGGTCATGATCTCACTGCTTGTGAGTTCAAGCTCTGCATTGGGCTCTCTGCTATCAATGCAGAGCCTGCTTGGGATTCTCTGTCTCTTCTCTGTCTGTCTTTCTTGCTCTCCCTCTCGAAACTAAGACATTTAAAAAATTTTATAAGACTCAAGTGGGTTTTAAGATAACACTTTATAAATTACATTAGAAGACAACACTATTACGTGAAATTCCTCCTCGTAAAAATATATTAAAAATATATAAACAATTTAATTGGAATAACGTGCCTTAATGATTTCTTCACCAAATTAATGAAGAGGTAAATTGTAATCATCTAAGGCTAATAATGAACCTAAAATTTCAGATAGATATTTAATCATAAGACAGCATTTACTCTATTTGCTAGTCAAACGAAATAAAAGATATTACATACACATTCAACAAAAATATCCATAAGTTAAGGAGAAAAAAGTGGCATTATTATTATGCTGTTCAACATTACATTAATTCACGCTACAGATAAATGTGTTCTT
Organism: Proteles cristata cristata; assembly: GCA_017311185.1. Taxonomy (NCBI): domain Eukaryota; kingdom Metazoa; phylum Chordata; class Mammalia; order Carnivora; family Hyaenidae; genus Proteles; species Proteles cristata. The sequence continues at coordinate 68,505 of JAESUZ010005323.1, read as the reverse complement.
AACAAATGCCCATGGCTTCTGTAAATCTAATTTAGTTTTCTTCTAAATATAAATGTAATATGGAAATTTACAATCTTTAAGTGATAGAAAAGAATATAAAATAAATATTTCTCCCTCTCTTCCTCCCCCCACCCCTGCCCACTTCTACTTTCTATTTCAGTTCCCCAGAGGTAATTACTGTTGAGTTCCTTGTATACTCTTATCAAAAAATTGTTATATATTTATATTCTTTGTTTTTAGACAAATAGGTTCTGAAAATATTTATATCAACATTATTCTGACTCAAATTTTCTTGCTCTCTTTTGTATTCTTTTAATGGTAAGCAGTCTTCCATTGAATATATGTAAAACCATTTATATCAGTACTTGGTAAATTTTTTCTGCAACGGGTCATATAGTAAATATTTCAGCTTTGTGAGTTATATGATCTTTTTCACAGCTACTCAACTCTGCCATAAGTAGTACCTAATTGATGGATGTGACTGTATTCTAATAAAATTATAGAAACAAGTTGCAGACTGGATTTGGCCCACAGGTCATAGCTTACTAAACCTTGATTTATATAGTCAGTCATGTAATGGTGGAAACGGTTATTTCTTGCTTGTTACTATTAAGAAAACTGTTGCTATGGAACTCTAAAATGCATACAAACTTGCTTGGTCAAAATAGAATGAATCCATTACTGGGTATTTAAAATATTGCCTTGGGTGCCTGGGTGGCTCAGTTGGTTAAGCATTAAACTCTTGATATAGATTCAGGTCATGATCTCACAGTTTGACCCTACATGGGGCTCTGTGCTAATCAAACCTGCTTGGGATTCTCTGTCTGCCATTCTCTGCTCCTTCCTGCCTCTCAAATATAAACAAACATTTAAAAAATATTGCCTTAAAAGTAAGAAAACAACCCTGTATACTGGGCTTTTTTCTGTGAAACCCATGTGGGTTGCCTATGGACAAATGGATGTTTTCTGTTTGGGCCCATTTATTTTTTGATCTGGCCCTTTTCCCACCCTCATAATGTCTAAGTGAAAAATCCAGAGACTCAAATCTATTATTATATCTTTACCCCATGTCTCTTGTCTTGTGTTATCTAGAGATTAGTGACAGAGTGTTATCCTTCTGGGAGAGAACTGTCTAACACAAAGGTTACATGTAAATGGAAACACCTGGAGAAAACCTGAATGGAGAGTAAATGAAATGGCTGTCTTTTTCTTTTCTTTTCTTTCCTATCTTTTTTCTTTCTTTTTTTCCCTGAGACTCTCCTTGGCTAGTTGAGCTTATCAGCAGAATAGTATCAGACAATAGGAAGTTTCTGGAATCAGTTTTTAGCATTTAATTAAAGACCTCAAAGATACTTTCTGTCAGCTACTTTAAAGGATAAAGCTACTCCTATCAACTGCAGGGACTTTGGAAAAACATCAGAACCTCAGATCATGCGTTATCACAGAGGATAGTAGGCACAATTTCTTCCTCTTCCTTGAGTTAAAAGTTTCTACACTGTCTGGCAAGACACTTACAGGTAGAGTTAAGCAGGGGCCTCTGCTCCTGCCCATCTACAAATGGTCTCACAATCAGCCCAGGTGGATTATATGAATTTTAACTCCTATTTCTTTTTTTAATCACTGATGTCCCCGTGTAAAATATTATTACTAGCGAAACTATCTTCATTTCCCTTTTTAACTTGTGCCTAAAAAAATAAAGTTGAGGAGGATGTCCAAGATGGCAGTACATCAAGATCTGAACCCACCTCCTACCCTGGACACATCAAATCTACAGCTATATATGAATCATTGCTTTCTGAAGACTAGATGAACTGTTCTCAACAACAAAGGATAAAAGGACCACACCAATTCATGTACCAGACGTAGAGGAGGCAGAGACTCAGCCTCACAAAAATAAAACCCATTCCCCATGCACCAACACACAATAAGGAGGGATCTCACCAGACAGGCACTTCTGGAGGAGCAAAGTGTTGGTGCCCCACATCAGGCACTTTGGCCCATGGGATCTGCATAGGAGAACCAAGCCCCCAGAATGTGTGGGTTGGCAAACAAAAGGAGCAAACGTCCAGGGGTCCCAAATTGCTATTGGAAACTGAGATTCCCCTCTTGGAGGGCTCATGTGTTGTGTCCCTGGTGCCAAGACTCAACAAGAAAACAGCAGACTGAAAAGCACCTAAATGATATGTAAGAGACATTCATTTGCTGATCTGGGAACATTGGCTGGAGGGGCAGGGGACAGCTGGGGCACTCCCTGGAGATGGAGGCACTAGCAGATGCCACAGTTGCCCCTTCTACAGAGCTTGGGTGAGCTTGGATGCACCCTTCTGCTGCCTTGCTGGGCCAGGCAGACATGAATTGTCATAGTACTTGTTAAGGCCAGAGAGTGCAAATGTTTGCAACACTCTTCCACCTTCTGGCTGGGGCTGGCAAGTGTGAGCAGTCATGACATTCTCCTACTCCCACCCTGAACCCAGCATGCATGCACAGAAGTTACTCTCTCACTACATCACTGAAGCCCAGTGGGCATAAGCAGTCAAGACATTTTCCCATTGCTTTTCTGAAGCCTGCAAATACAGCCCAGCCACTATACTCTCAAGCTGCCTTATTAAAGCCAGTGAGCACATACAATCCACGCAGGGGACACCTGATTACCTTGCCATGGTGGCCAAGAGATGTGGTGCTCTAGAGCTCCCTGGGACTGTAACAATCAGAAAGACAGTCCTTGTCAGGCCACCAGCCCCAGGACACTGCACAAATAGCAGTCAGAAACACAACTTCAAGTTCCTGTGAAAAGACCTATTTACTTAGCCTGGAGCTTCAGCCTAAGGGACAAGCTTCAGGAAGAGCTTCCAGGAAGTAACCAGGCAAACATCATCCTTGTGCACAAACCTGGCCTTCCTACAGCTTAACAGGACTTCCCAGAGGGAGCTTATACATTCATCTGGAGCTCTGACTTTTGCGACCATCACCCTGGGTGATGGAAGTCAGCAGAGATTACAATTGGGGACCCACAGGATTATATATAGTTGCCTGCTTAAAGATGCTCCCTGAGGGTCTGGTTTCCAATCAGCCTGAAACCAGGTGATAAATGAAAGTTACCCTCTTGGGTCATTGACAGGTCTTGGCATACCCTCGACAATAATGATATATCGAGAATTAATCAGGTGTTTTAGACAATCACAAAGGTTCAAGAGACAACCAAAAGACTAGAACTAGAACATAATAGAATGAGAAGGATCATCACCTACACAAGGCCACCGAGAGACAGAGAGGTAGCTGTTTTGCCTAGTACATTGAAATAAACACAGAGAGTCAAGCAGTGAGGCAAAAGAAATATGTTTCAAATGAAAGACCAAGATAAAACATCAGATAAAGAACTTAATGATATAGGGATAAGTAATCTACCTGATAAGGAATTCAAAATGATGGTCATAAAGATACTAACTGAACACAGGTTGATCAGGCAAGGATACCACAAAGAAAGAATATCACAGGCCAATATCCCTGGTGAACACAGATACAAGAATCCTCAACAAAATATTATCAAACCAAATACAGCAGTACATTAAAAGGATCCATAATTAAGTGGGATTTATTCCAGGAATGCAAAGATAGTTTAACATTCACAAATCAATCAACATGATATGCCACATTAACAAAATGAAAGATAAAAATCATATAATCATCTCAATAGATGCAGATAATGAATTTGACAAAATTCAACATCTATTTATCATAAAAATTCTCAACAAAGTGAGTGTAGAAGAAATGTACATCAACATGATAAAGGCCATATATGAAAAAACCACAGCTAACATCATACTTAACTGTGAGGAGCTGAGAGCTTTTCCTCTAAGATGCAGGAAAAAGACTATGATGCTTACCATCCCCACTTTTATTTAATGTAGTAATGGAAGTCTGACCCACAAAAATTAGGCAAGGCAAAAAAAAAAACCAAAAAAGGCATAAAAATTAGAAAAGAAGAAATAAATTGTTATTAGTTGCAGATGATATGATGCTATATATATAGAAAACCATAAAGACTCCACCAAAAAATTATTAGAGAACTAATAAATGAACTCAGTAAAGTTGCTGGATATAAAATTAGTATACAAAAATCAGTTGCATTTCTGTCGACTAATAACAAACTTTCAGGGGGAAAAATCAAGGAAATGATTCTATTTATAATTCCATCAAAAAGAATAAAAAACCCAGGAATACATATAACAAAAAAGGTGAAAGACCTGTAGATTGAAAACCATAAGACACTTATTAAAGAAATTGAAGATGATACAATTAAATGGAAAGATATTTAGTGCTCATGGATTAAAAGAATTAAAATTGCTAAAACGTCCATACTACCCAACGCAATCTACAGATTCAGTACAATCCCTATAAGAATTCCAATGACATTTTTTATGAACAAACACAAATAATTCTAAAATTTGTATGGAATGACAAAAGACTCCAAACCATCAAAACAATCTTGACAAAGAAAAACAAAGCCAGGAATATCATGCTTTCTTATTACAAACTATACTACAGAGCTATAGTAATCAAAACAGTGTGGTGTTGGTACAAAGACAGACACATAATCAATGGAAGAGAATAGAGACCCCAGAAATAAACCCTTGCATAGACGGTCAATTAACTTACAGCAAAGGAGGCAAAAATGTATAGTGAGGAAAGAACATTCTCTTTGATAAATGGTATGGAGAAAACTGGACAGCTACATGCAAAAGAATGAAACTGGACACATTATATATAAAAATCAACTCAAAATGGTTTAAAGACTTGAATGTATGACCTGATACCATAAAATTCCTAGAATAAAACATAGGCAGTAATCTCCTTGATATCTGTCTTAGCAATATTTTTCTCAGTTGAAATATAATTGACACACAATGTTATATTAATTTATGTTTATAACATATCAATTTGACAATTCTATACATTACTGAGTGTAGACCATGATAAGTGTAATCACCATCTGTCACCATAGAGTATTACAGTATCATTGACTATATTCCCTATGTTGTTATTTTTCATCTCCATACTTATTTATTTTATAACTGGAAGTTTGCACTTCTTAATCCCTTCATCTATTTCACTCATTCCCCTCACACACCTCTCCTCTGACAACCACCAGTTTGTTTTCTGCATTTAAAATTTCGTTTGGTTTTTGTTTATCTGTTTTATTTTTTAGATTCCATGTGTAAGTGAAATCATACGGTATTTGTCTTTCTCTGTCTGATTTATTTCATTTAGCACAATACCCTCTAGGTTTGTCCCTGTTGTCACAAATGGCAAGATATATATATGTCACTATATATAACCAAGGAGGGAGTGGTAGGGGGCATGGAAATGTGTGATGGGTATTAGAAGTATAAACTTCCAGTTATAAAATAAATAAGCAATGAAGATATACAGTGTGAGGAATATAGTAGGTAATACTGTGTTAATGTTGTAAGATGAAAGATGGTGACTAGACATTATGGTGACCATTCCTGAATGTATACAAATTTCAAATCACTATAGTGTACACTGAAACTAACATAATATTCTGTGTCAATTTTACCTCAATAAATTAAATAATTAAATGGACAACCAAAAAAATAGATAAAGTCCTGTGTCCTTGATTCACCATCATCCCACTAGACAGGCTGAGGTGTTTTGTTTTGTTTTGTTAATGTTTTATTTATTTCTGAGAGACAGAGAGAGAGAGAGAGACAGTGTGAGCAGGGGAGGGTGAGAGAGAGGGAGACACAGAATCTGAAACAGGCTCTAGGCTCTGAGCTGGCTGTCAGCACAGAGCCCAACATGGGTCTCGACCCAAGAACTGTGAGATCATGACCTGGGCCAAATTCAGATGCTTAACCAACTGAGCCACCCAGGCACCCCTAGGCTGAGGTGTTTGAATAAATATATTTATGCTTGAGATTTATTGAGTTTATGACTGATTATCTTACCTTTAGACAGTAACACTCACCACCTGGCCTAGGTCCTGAACTAACAAAGGAGATATAAACACCATGAAGAATTACTGATATGGCAGGTATTATTAATCTGGGTTTGAAATCTATCTTGACTGAAATCCAATCAGGCTCACGGCATGGTTGTCACTTCTGTCATGAGCTAGCTTATCTTAACCAATGGGTGTCTGGCCCATCCCACCTCATTAAAAGAAAAGGTTGTATCCCTCATAGTGTTCGTCCACTCTGAGCCCCTCCCACTTACCTAAGGAATGTCTTTCTTTCTCTGAAGTGCCTCACCCCCTTTTCATAATAAGTCTATGAAGCCCAAAAGGTATTTATTCAAATTACAAGTGTCAGTCCTGGTTATTAGTGATTCAGAGAACAGGCATCAGGAAATCTCATCAGTTCCCTGAAATGCATCATTCTGAATCATATTTGCTGCTGTTCCTGCCAAAAATCATGGAATCTGGTATTAGTTTAGTAATCCCGGAGTAAGCCTCTCAGGAAATCTCACATGTTTTCTGGTGACAGTTTCTCAGACAAGAGCAAAAAAAGATGAAGTTTCTCTCTCCGGTATTATAACTACCTCTGGCCTCCCCACACAAAGCATTATAAAAAACTAGAGAAAGTCTCCCTAGGAGATGAACCCTATATATTAAAACCTTGCAATTATCACCCAAGAGAAATCAAGCAGATGTAACATAGAAAAAGTGAATTATCTCTGTCAGGCTAACATGACCAAAGGGAAGCGGGTGGGCCAGTGTATATGTATAGCCTGGAAGAGGACACCCTGCTTGGCTTGCACATCAGCTTTTGTCAGCAGTACATTCTGCTGAAAACCTGCATGTGCTCATTTAGAAAATCACAAAAGGGCTTTTTTATTTATTTATTTATTTCAAATAGTTACTGTAAGGTTGGTTTCCATATAACACCCAGTACTCATCCCCACAAGTGCTCATCCCCACAAGTGTTCCCTCCATGCCCATCATCCCTTTTCCCCCCACAACCATCAGTCCTTAGTTTGTTCTCAGCATTCAAGAGTCTCTCATGGTTTGCCTCTCTCCATTTCCCCCACCATTTACCCCCTTCTTCTCCCCCATGGTCCTCCATTAAGTTCCTCCTAAACCTCCTATACGTGCAAACATATGATATTTCTCATTCTCTGCCTGACTTATTTTGCTCAGCATAACACCCTCAAGGTCCATCCATGTTGCTACACATGGCCAGGTTTCATTGTTTCTCATTGCCATGTAGTATTCCATCGTATAGATAAACCAAACCTTTTTGATCCATTCGTCCTTTGATGGACACTTAGGCTCTTTCCATGTTTTAGCTATTGTTGAGAGTGCTGCTATGAACACTGGGGTACATGTGTTCCTATGCATCAGCACTTCTGTATCCCTTGGGTAAATTCCTAGCAGTGCTATTACTGGGTCATAGGGGAGTTCTATTGTTAATTTCCTGAGGAACCTCCACACTGTTTTCTAGAGGGGCTGTACCAGTTTACATTCCCACCAACAGTGTAGGAGGGTGCCCGTTTCTCCACATCCTCGCCAGCATCTAGGGTTCTCTGATTTGCTCATTTTAGCCACTCTGACTGGCATGAGGTGGTATCTCAGTGTGGTTTTGATTTGCATTTCCCTGATGAGGAGGGATGCTGAGCATCCTTTCATGTGTCTGTTGACCATCTGGATGTCCTCCGGCAGTCCTAGGAGGAAAGTACATTGCTCTCCAGGCCTATTTCAAGAAATTAGAAAAAGCGTTAAGTCCAAAATTTAACAGCTCACCTAAAGGAACTAGGGGCAGAGCAACAAGAAAGCCCCAAACCCAGCAGAAGAAGAGAAATAGTAAAAATTAGAGCAGAAATAAACAACATAGAGACCAAAGAAACAATTGAACAGATCAATGAAACCAAGAGTTGGTTCTTTGAAAAAACAAACAAAATAGACAAACCTCTAGCCAGGCTTCTCAAAAGGAAGAGTGAGCACCCAAATAGACAAAATCAGGAATGAAAATGGACTTATTACAACCAACCCCTCAGAAATACAAGCAACTATCAGGGAATATTATGAAAAATTATATGCCAACAAATTGGACAACCTAGAAGAAATGGACAAATTCCTAAACACACACTCACTACCAAAATTCACACGGGAAGAGATAGGAAATCTGAACAGACCCATAACTAGTGAAGAAATCGAATCAGTTATCAAAATCCCCCCAGCAAATAAGAGTCCAGGACCTGATGGCTTCTCTGGGGAATTCTACCAGACATTTAAAACAGATTAATACCAATTCTCCTCAAGCTATTTCAAAAAATAGAAATCAAAGGAAAACTCCCGGATTCATTTTATGAAGCCAGCATCACTCTGATTCCCAAGCCAGACCGAGATCCAGCAAAAAAAGAGAACTACAGGCCAATATCCTTGATGAATACCGATGCAAGAACCCTCAACAAGATCCTTGCAAATTGAATCCAACAGCACATAAAAAGAATCATCCACCAAGATCAAGTGGGATTCATTCCTGGGTTACAGGGCTGGTTCAACATTTGCAAATCAATCAATGTGATACATCACATCAACAAAAGAAAAGATAAAAACCATATAATCCTGTCGATAGACACAGAAAAAGCATTTGACAAAATACAGCACACCTTCTTAATAAAGACTCTTAAAGAAAGTTGGGATAGAAGGAACCTACTTAAACATCATCAAAGCCATCTATGAGAAGCCTTCAGCTAACATCATCCTCAACGGGGAAAAACTCAGAGCTTTCCCCCTGAGATCAGGAACGTGACAGGGATGCCCACTCTCACCACTGCTGTTTAACATAGTGCTGGAAGTCCTAGCATCAGCCATCAGACAACAAAAGGAAATCAAAGGCATCAGAATTGGCAAAGAGGAAGTCAAACTTTCACTCTTCGCAGATGACATGATACTCTACATAGAAAACCCGACAAACTCTACCAGAAGCCTACTAGAACTGATCCAAGAATTCAGCCAAGTTGCAGGGTACAAAATCAACATACAGAAATCGGTTGCATTTTTATACACCAATGATGAAGCAACAGAAAGAGAAATCAAGAAACTTGATTCACAATTGCACAAAAAAACATAAAATACCTCGGAATAAACCTAACCAAGGATACAAGAGATCTGTATGATGAAAACTATAGAAAACTTATGAAGGAAATTGAAGAAGACACAAAGAAATGGAAAAACATTCCATGCTCATGGATAGGAAGAATAAATATAGTTAAGATGTCATTACTACCTAAGGCACTCTACACATTCAATGCAATTCCAATCAAAATTGCACCAGCATACTTCTCAAAACTAGAACAAACTATCCAAAAATTTGTATGGAATCACAAAAGACCCCGAATAGCCAAAGTAATATTGAAAATAAAACCAAAACGGGAGGTATCACCATCCCAGACTTTAGCCTCTACTACAAAGCTGTCATCATCAAGACAGTATGGTTTTGGCACAAAAACAGACACATAGACCAATGGAACAGAATTGAGAACTCAGGCTGGACCCAAAGGTATACAGCCAACTAATCTTTGACAAAGCAGGAAAGAACATCTAATGAAAAAAGACAGCCTTTTTAACAGATGGTGTTGGGAGAAATGGACAGCAACATGCAGAAGATTGAAACTAGATCAATATCTCACACCATACACAAAAATAAACTCAAAATGGATATAGGACCTGAACGTGAGACAGGAAACCATCAAAACCCTAGAGGAGAAAGCAGGAAACAACCTCCTTGACCTCCACTGCAGCAACTTCTTACTTGACACATCCCCAAAAGCAAGGGAAAGAAGAGCGAAAATAAACCATTGGGACCTCATCAAGATTAAAAGCTTCTGCACAGCCAAGGAAACAATACACAAAACTAATAGGCAACCAATGGAATGGGAAAAGATAGTTGCAAATAACATATCAGACAAAGGGTTAATACCCAAAATCTATAAGGAACTCACAAACGGGCTTTTTTAATATAGACTTTTTTTTAAATGTTTATTTACTTTGAGAGAGAGAGAGACAGACAGACCTCAAGTAGGAGAGGAGTCGAGAAAGAGGGAGACAGAGAATCTTAAGCAGGCTCCAAAGCTCTGAGCATTCAGCACAGAGCCCAATGTGGGGCTCGAACTCACAAACTGTGAGATCATGACCTGCATTGAATTTGGACGCTTAATCAATTAAGCCAGGCACCACACAAAAGGATTTTTTGATAAGTCGCCATATTGATCCAAGAAATTCGTTTTGGATATGGATTGGAAACATTTAGTTTGACAATGGATGCACAAACATATACACATACATACACACACACAGAGAAATCAGTGTTCATTATGTATAACTTTGCTCCACCCACACTGTCACAAAGCATCTGACCCTGACGTTACCTGGAACTAACTGGCTGCAGGTGATGAAGCCATCCCTTCCAGCTGCTTTCCACATAGCCTTTCCACTGCCCCAGAATGAAACCCATAATCAAGCTCTTTAACGATAGCCTATCACCCATCTCTTCCCCTGTGACTTATAAAATTGGAACAGGAAATTAAAAGTCCACAACAGTCAGGAATAGGATCCTTACCTTACATCTACCTTACTCCATAGGAACTACTCAAATTGTCTTCCCCCCTAAAAAGGCCTTCTCCAGAATATCCTGAGCCCCCTGCTCTCTAGAAAATTTTACGGCAGCATCTCTAACTAAATACATACCTATTTTTTAAAGTTCCACATCTCCAGGCATCCCATTACACAGTGAAGTTGTGCAGATATTTAGCTGTCTGTTTAAGCACATGTATCATGACAAATGCATTAAATAGAGCAGAAACTAAAATTTTCACTACTGACTTGGTTCATCACTCATTTTGTGTCAACAGCACACAGCAAACAACTCTAAGATATTTATTTGTTGTGGAAATATTGAAAAGTAAATATGAGCTTTTTGCTTCCTATGGAAAGTTTAACTAATGGATTTCTGAATTTTCTGACCTGTAATCTCAGCAGTCATTAGGTCTATTCCCCATTCTCATCAAGACCTTGAGTTCCTTTGACAGTATTTCTGACAAGGTACCTCCAGTGAAAGCCTGGACCACGTTAGGCAGTCATGTTCAAAAGCTTTCCTTACCTTGAGCAAAAATATGCCTCTTTCTGATATCTACATTTGTCCTTGTCCTCACTTTTGAGTTCACTCAAAATAAATCTAATCTCGCTCACAGCCATTTGAATATTGATAGACAGCTACCAAGTTCTTCATAAGCTTTCCTTCCTCAGGTTGAATATCTCTGATTGTTTCAACTAAGCTTATTGTATGGTTTCAAGTGACTTCATCATCCCTTTTTTCTCTTTACCACTGCTAAAAGATAAACTGAGGCATATTAAAAATGTTAAGAGTTTATTTGAGGAAAAATAAATTGGAATCAAACAGCACAAAACCAGAAGTGGTTAGGAGAACTCTACCAACATGAGGCAAGGAAAAGAGTTATATAGAAACAGTGCAGAAACAAAGAAAGGAAATTATTTGATTGGCTATAGCTTAAAGCCTAGTTAGCTATTAGTTGGCTTTTCTCATTAACATTTTGATTTCATAGCCTTAAGGCATTTATTGGTATAGATTTGGTTTGCTTACATAGGCCACCATGGCATTAGAGCCACATCAATCTAATGGCCTCTTAGATTTTTAAATTTTTTAACATTTATTTATTTTTGAGAGAGAGAAAGAAAGAGAGAGAAAGCAGGAGAGGGGCAGAGAGAGATAGAGATGCAAAATCTGAAGCAGGCTTCAGATTTTGTGCTGGTAGCACAGAGCCTGATGTGGGACTCGAACTCAAAACCTGTGAGATCATGGCCTGAGCTGAAGACAGATGCTCAACATACTGAGCCACCCAGGTGCCCCATGGCCTCCTTGTTTAATTAATTTAACACTTTTTTAATTAATTTAACAACATCCTTTGTTGCGGGAACACTGAATCAGGGTATTCCATGTAGTTGATCATAATAATAATGTTAATAATAACGGTAATGTGCACCAACTCTAAACAAAAAAAAAGCTCTGAGTGATTTACTTGCCCTAAACTCTCTTACTACTTCAATAATCCTAATGCAAGTTTGGGTTCTCCATCTTCTCACGCTGTTTGCTATACAAACAGTCTTGAAAAAATAGTCCATCAAAAAAGTTGAAGTTGATATATGAGATGTGCAGAAATGCTGTGGAAAATTGCCTCCCAAAAAAGAGGGAGAAAAACACCATGATCTCATCCTTCTACCCATCTATAGAGGGAAACAAAACCAGAATGCAATTATAAGCACCTAATATGAGTAAGACTAGGAGGCTGCAGAAACATATAAAAGAAAACATCAATGACTGGTTAAGACTATGAATCTACATACTAGGCATTTATCCAAGGGATACAGGTACGCTATTTTGAAAGGACACATCCACTCAAATGTTTATAGCAGCACTATCAACAATAGCCAAAATATGGAAAGAGCCCAAATGTCTATCAATGGATGAGTGGATAAATAAGATATATATATGCATATATACGATATATATATACACACTACATCTTTATTACACACACACACACACACACACACACACACACACACACACACACACACACAATGGAGTATTACTCAGCAATCAAAAACAATGAAGTCTTGCCATCTGCAACTACATGGATGGAACTGGAGGGTATCATGCTAAGTGAAATTAGTCAGAGAAAGACAGATATCATATGACTTCACTCATATGAGGACTTTAAGATAAAAATCAGATGAGCATAAGGGAAGGGAAGCAAAAAATAATATAAAAACAGGGAAAGAAGAAAAACATAAAAGACTTAAAAATGGAGAACAAATAGGGTTACTGGAGGGGTTGTGGGAGGGGGATGGGCTAAATGGTTAAGGGGCATTAAGGAATCTACTTTTGAAATCATTGTTGTACTATATGCTAACTTGGATATAAATTTTTAAAAAATTAATTTTAAGAAAAGACTATGAGCCCACTGAGGGTGGCAATCATGCCTTCTCATAAGTGGTACCTAATAAGTTTTCTAGAATTTAATAAGTTCATAATAACATTTGTAAGGAAGGAAGGGTAGGATACCTCATGACCATAAAATTTGCCAGCATGCAAAGGATATGAACTATTTTGTGCAGGAAAAATTTGAATCCTCAGGATTTTCAACTTTGGCAGGATGATGGTGATGGAAACATTTGCAAACTAGCCTTAAAAAGTCAATGACTTTTCCCCCCCTCATTTCTTTTATAGCAAATAACAATGTCCAGGCACTGGAATATCTCTACATCAATGCTTGATATTGAGGTTAATATGTGTAAACGGTTACTGCATTTAAGAAGAATTTTTATTTTTAGATGAATAGTTGCAAATATACAACATGATAATGCATTTACTCAATCTGTTGCTTTATCTAGAAGATCATTAAAGCTCATGTGTAGCCTTAGCACTGACTGTGTTGCATTTGCTCTATGCAATTTCATTTTACAAGTTTCAAGTTAAAGCTGTTGCTATGTCTTATTTTCTCCCATATTTGATTCTCTACAACAAAGGTGGAATGTGCACTAACACCTCTTGACTTGTTGCATTTCAGTCTTGACTTGGGGATTCCAGAAAATTTTGAGTAGAGATGCTTATGTCAGACCAGAGGACATGCTGTATTCCTGATATATAGTAAGATGTTTTTTTTTTTTTAAATCAGAGAAAAAGAAAGGACAACAGAGATAAAAATTAAAGTTCAAAATCTTCTCTATAACCTTTTGAACCCCAAGAGTCCTTTAAGATTCTATCTGTAAAAGAGAACACAAAGACTGACAAAGCCTGTCTTCTAAATCATTCATTACTCTTTTCTTTGAAACACTGAAGAAGAAAACATCCTCTCTTGGTAACTGAACATATTTGACAGAGCACACACACAAAAGCACCTTTGTGTATGGGCCAATGGCATCTCCTTCCTGACTCACTGAAGTTAGTCCATAGCTTTACCCCTTCTCTATTCATTACTCTGTGTCTGTCTCACTCCGATCAATGAGTGAGCCTCTACTTGGAGGAACATACAGGGATCACAGGGCATGAGCCCAATTCAATTGAACAAATGCTAATTGCAATGCTTACCAACTGCAGCAGTATGTTGGCTGCAGGCAACTCAAAGACAGGACAGAGAGCTTGCATTCCCACCCTCATGGCCCCTTCCACCTACATATTTATCTACATCCATACCTTTCTTTCCTCTTTCAGTCTGAGCTTACTTGAGACTAATCCTTCAGCCAGCACTCTTAATTATAGCCTTCGCTCATTCCTCACATCCCTTGCTTATGACTCCATCTGATTTCACCTTATAAACCTCTTACTTTTTACTGGCTAGGGTCAAACGTGGGCAGAGGTACAGACGAAGCAAGAATGACAGAATATTGACAAATGTTAAAGCTGTGTGATGAGTTCACAGAGGTTAATTATACCACTTGGTTATTTTGTATGTATTTGAAATTTTCCATTTTAAAAAGCTCAGAAACGAGATAGGCCAAACAGAGAACTGCTTGGGCAGTACAGACCTCTTTTTTCTCTCAGTGACTCTGGTCATTTTTCATGTAAATAAACAAAATTGTTCCCACATCTGGCCTGCTCCCGTTGTGGCTGATGTTAATTCTGTGTGTGAAAGAAAATCAGAGGAAGCAGAGTGGCTAAATCAACACATATCTAATTACGTCTCACCCTTGTGAAAAATCCCTTGTTGGCTCTTTGAGGAAAATGTTCAGACTCTTCAAGGTGGCCTTCATGACTTCAGAACTTCCTACCTTATTTCACTTATTTTCAGCTTCATTTCACTCATTATTCGCCCATATCTTTCAGTCTGGGAGTATAAACTACTTCCATGTGAGTCCATTTCCCATGAATTCTTACACCTTCTTGACCTTCTACATACTAATCTCCTCTGTCTGCAGAGACATCCTCCAGGTCTCCTGGGCAGTTCTTATTCGTTTTCACCACTACACCGAAATACTACGGAATGTACTGTCTTGCCCATCCTCACACTCCATCATACCTATCTGTTACTGATATGCCTCCCCTACTAGATTGTGAAAAGCTTGGAGGCTGAGACTGTGCCTTATTTACCTTTCTATTCTCAGCACCAGCCTAATGATTACAACTTGGTAGATGTTAACATTTTTGCTGAATTCATCAACCAATATATAAAAACAAAGCACTAAAGACATAGGCATATCTTATAGAAATATAAAGATAAATCATATCTGATAAAATTAAGAAACACCAGGACAAGTTTCTGATGACTAACTTGAATTTAAAAAAATTTCACAGAGCCTAATAAGACACTATCTTAGGGGATGTGGTGATGATTGAAACAGACCACGTCCCTGAGCTCACAGAACTTATATTCTATTTAAAGTATACAGATAATTAACATATACAGAATATGGTGTCAAGTAATGATATGGGTTATGAAAAAAATTTAGGGCAAGATCTAGGCTGGCAGGGGTAATAGATAGATAAGGAGGTGAGTATAAGCTTCTCTGGGGAGGTAATATTTAAATAGAAACCTGAATGAGGAGAAGTAATGAGCCGGTTGATAATCAGGAGGAAAATCAATCAGACAAGGACCCAGTGGGGTTCCTGGGTGACTTAGTCTGTTGAGCATCCAACTCTTGATTTAGGCACAAGCCATGATCTCACAGTTCATGAGTTTGAGCCCCACTTTGGGTCTGCACTGTCAGTGCAGAGCCTGCTTGAGATTTTCTCTCTCTCCCGGTCCCTCTGCCCCTCCCCCACTCACCCTTTCCCTGTCTCTCAAAATAAATAAATAAAACATTAAAAAGAAGAAGAAGAAGAACACCAGGACCAAAAAGTGAAAAAGCACAGAATTGGGAATTTCAGAAACTAGATATTCTTGTGCCAAAACCTGAAATGCTACTTCCAGAAAGATGTATCCTTCGGGGTCCTCTCAGGTTTTTCTTCATCACTATTTTTCTATTAATAAACAAACACTGCTAGGAGCAGTGACATTTTAAGCAAGGATTAATTAACAACCTGCAGAGAATAAAAAGAAGTAGGAGGGGGAAGTGAATTGCGGGGCAGGTCCCTGACAGGGAGGGCCAGAGGGCACCAAGCCACGCCCTGGTCACTGCTGTACCTACACAGGTCCTAGAGAGAGAAGATGATGTATTCAGATAAACTGTGCACAAGTGAGATGGGAAACAAAGTGGCATTGCTACTTCCTGACCCTCCTGCCCTCGCCCCCATTGCGCACACGCGGTCTCTTTTACCCACTTTGTCCAATTAGAAAGCATCCTCTAAACAACACCAGGGTCAGTGACAAGAAGGGCTGGTAAACTCTGAGATGCTATCAGTCACTCTAAAGAAAATCGAACAATCAATTCTATTTGACTTTGAGCAAATGACCCTGCCATGGCAAGACAGAAAAATGTGGTCCTTCGTGAGTCCAGGCAGCTGTTGAGTTCATAGCAGTGACTTTGCCACTGATACCTCTTAGCAATGACAGTAACTAACAGGACAGCCAGGAATATGGGCTTGGGAGGCCAAGACCACAGACCCTGTGTAAGGGAAAAAAACATGCTGCCCTTTCAGATGCTTGGAAACATCAACAGAGGAGCAAAAGCCAGATAAAGAAGATGACAGCTCTATCCAACAACATTGGGACATCAGCCAGGAAAACACGTCACAGAAGGAAAGCAGGCACACAGGTGCAATGGTCAAGTTAAGGTTTCCACTCCTTCCATTAACAGAGGGAGCCTTTGGGGCGCCTGGGTGGCTTAGCTGGTTAAGCGTCCGACTTTCACTTAGGTCATGATCTTGCGGTTCGTGGGTTCGAGCCCCGCATCGGGCTCTGTGCTAACTGCCAGCTCGGAGCCTGGAGCCTGTTTCAGTCTGTGACTCCCTCTCTCTCTGACCCTCCCCTGCTCACACTGTCTCTCTCTATCTCTCCTAGAAATAAATAAAACATTCAAAAAAAAAAACAGAGGGAGCCTTAACATCAATAGTCCCACCACAAAGCACTCGATAATGTCCAAAGCGTGTTCTGTCTACCTTATGTGACTTAATCCTGATGCGCACCTACCCTGGCTATCATGCACAGTTTGTAGATAAGGAAACTGAGGCTCAGAGTCACATTCACAAGTGGTGCAGCAGAAGCAGGATGATTATCTCATTTCAAGTCACAAGGGAATGTGAGCACACAGGCTGGAGAACTCTCCACTTTGCTTCTCAATTTGCTCCTCTTCTAATCAGTTCATCCCCGTGAGCCTGGTCTATTTCCTGCCCCTCTGTTTTGTAACCTCCATGGCAGGACATGCTGCGAATTTGAGCAGTACCATTATGGCACCCAGGTCCCAGCTCTTCTGCTTACTATATATGTGACACTGGGTTTGTTATTTAACCTTACTGCATTTCTGCTTCCTCGTCTGCAAAAGGAGAATGTTGGCATGCAGAGTACTTAAAGCCATGCTGTTCCCAGCCTGAGAGCTCAGCGAAGTTTGCTACTAGAATTATCTTCCTTTCTCCATCATGTCCACACACAGCCTCACATGTTCACGTGGCTCATTCTGCTTTGTCACATCCTCCTTTTCTTGCCCCTTCTTCTGCCCTCAAACCGCCTAAAATCATACAACCTTGCCCTCAGCAACAACTCACTCTCTTCTTCCTCCCTTTCCATTACTTCTGGATTCTGCCTGTCACTGCCGCTGCTGACAGTGCCCGGGACAGGTCCAGCTTTGCTGCCCTACCACCCTTAAAACAGGGTGGGCTGCATGGAGTGTCAGACACCCTGACACTTCCAGAAACATATCATATGAAACTGTTGTAGAGTGGGGGATATTGGGGGCTTTGCAGAGGGTTTACAGAAGTCCAAAAATGCAGAGATTTATAGCAAGTGCCACTGCATTAGAGGCCAAGAAGTCTGGAATGCCTCAGGAATAATAATGAACTCCTGCTTAAGCACCCATTCTTACATGCCTGCTTGGAAGCAGAAGAAATCTATGCCAGCTAATGTTTCAGGCTAATTAAAAGCATGTTCCTCTGCCTTATCCATATCATTCTACTCTGTCCTGCTCACCCAGGCCAGAAGATGTAGTTTTCCTTTGAACCAGGCCCATCTTCTCAGAATATATCTGTCTAGACACAGATATATTGAGAGTCAAATCTCTCTCTCAATCTCACTCACTCTCTCTCTCTCTCTGCCCGCCCCACCCCTTCCACTGACTGTCCCCATTAAAGTGACTTCTACCCCGAGAAAGCTCAGCAAAATACTAGCTAAGGGTGGTGATTCTTAGTGGCATGAAGTTCCTTGGCAAAGACAGTGTGCATGGGATTTAACTTTTTAATTTTTAAAAATTTATTTATTTATTTTGAGAGAGAGTGAGCAAGGGTGGGGCATAGAGAGGGATACAGAGAATCCCAAGCAGGCTCCGCACTGCCAGCACAGAGTCCAGTGCAGGGCTTGAACTCACAAATCATGAGATCATGACCTGAACTGAAACCAAGAGTCAGACACTTAACCAACTGAGCCACCCATGTGCCCCTATGCATGGGGATTTCAAACCCAAATGGTTTCCAGTGTGAGGAAATAATAGACACAAGTGAAACAGGCCAGGTAAGAACTGTGACAAGCCAGGTGCTCATACCCCCTAGAAGGGCAGGGTTGCTATTCTGCACCAGCTGATGGCCGCTGTGCAGGAACACAAGACTAAAATTGCCAGATACCCCGGTTTTTCAAAAGAAGCAGAAAATAGCCTGTAACTGTTGACAACCAATTTAGCTATCTAAAACTCTTTGGGCAGAGAAAACAAAACACATCTGTAGGCCCTCACATTGCAACTTCTTACCATTGAAGGTCTAAGTGCTTGATTTGACACAAGACAAAGTCATTCATACTTCCATTTCTCTATTAGAAAACTGGGATGGGGCACCTGGGTGGCTCAGGAAGTTGAGTGTCAGACTTCAGCACAGGTCATGATCTCAGTTCATGAATTCGAGCCCTGTATTGGGCTCTGTGCCAACAGCTTGGAGCCTGGAGCCTGCTTTGGATTCTGTGCCTCCCCCTCTCTCTGCCCCTCCTTTCTCTCTCTCTCTCTCTCTCTCTCTCTCTCTCTCTCAAAAATAAACATCAAAGAAAAATTTTAAGAAAGAAAAGAAAACAGGGATAATTATAATACCTTCCCCGTAAGATTGTTTGGGGAATTAAATATATGGCCACATGGTAAGCATTTGGGCTATATGGCACTCAGTAAGCATTACTATTCAAAATCATATTTTCTACACATGTACCTGGATAGATCCAAACGAAATGCACAGTCCTCTGCAGGTTGTAGGTCCCAGGTTTGATTGCATAATCTCAGTAAAGAACCTCACCAGGTGGAGAAGAGCTATCTTCTCACTTTCACAATCTGCAGCTATGAAGACTGAGTAAGAAAGAAGTCAATTCTGACCCTCCCCTGTTCACGCTGTCTTTCTCTCTCTCCTAGAAATAAATAAAACATTAAAAAAATTTTTTTTTTTTTTACAAAAAAGAAAGGGGCGCCTGGGTGGCTTAGTCAGTTGGGCGTCTGACTTTCACTTAGGTCATGATCTCGCCGTTCGTGGGTTCGAGCCCCGCGTCGGGCTCTGTGCTGGCTGCCGGCTCAGAGCCTGGAGCCTGTTTCAGTCTGTGACTCCCTCTCTCTCTGACCCTCCCCTGCTCACGCTGTCTCTCTCTCTCCTAGAAATGAATAAAACATTAAATAAATTAATTAATTTAAAAAAATAATAAAAAAAAGAAAGAAGTCCATTAGTCATTCAGTTTCACAAAGTCAGCACAGAAGAAGGAGGCGCGTTCCGGAGCCTCAGTCGTGCGAATCCCGTTCACTGGGATGACCTCTGCTCTTGACTTATGATCATACGTTTTGATTGTGCTTCGCGCTTTCGCCAGCTCAGAAAGACTAGTTTATAAAGCTGGTGAACAACCTCAACCCATAAGAAAGAAGTCTTTAGTTGCAGGCAGACTATCCATTGGTATTTGGTTTATCTTTCGAGCTAATTTGCAGAGCCTCATGTCGGGTGTCCTGCTCAGCATCACTTAAGGACACATTTTCAAATTGGATCTGGCAAAGTAAACATCCTTGAAAAATAGGAATCCATACTCCAGAGGCCATTCTAAAGCATGAGTATTCAAGCATAACAACTCCTTATTTCTTGAGAGCAGCAGCATTACCTGGGATCTTATTAGAGACGACGAGTCTTGGGCCTCACCAAGACCTGCTAAAATGGTATCTTCACTCCCATGAGATCCATAGGAACATTAAAGTTTGAGAAATACTGTTAACCAAGTTATCCCTATAACTTCCTGGAGTTTGTGTGAGGTCAGGGGAGGGGAAAGGAAAAAAGGTTCACTTTCAGACTCATAGGGAAGGGTTTTACTGTTTGACAATCCACTAAAGGAACAAAAATATCGAAAGCCAGTCCTCATCATCTGTTCAAGACTTCTAAAGATTCCAAAATTTCCAAAGAAACATAAAAGTTTATGCCAGATTTGGGCCCAATTTAAGCTAAGCTGAGACTCTGGCTGGGGTATTCTCGTCTGTCAGCCTGCCTGCTGGGACTGCAGCTTGGACCTTTCCCTCCAGGAAAGAAAGTGAGTGCATTACTTTGTTAGTGTGGCAACAAAATCAGAGCAAGCTACTTAGTCCAGTTTGCCAGGAAATATCTTACCACTGACAGCCTTGCTCGCTCTCAAGGGATGACAGAAGCAGGTAGGTAAGCCGTACATTGGCAAAAATGAAGAAAGGAAAGAATGAAGAGAGAGGAGATGAGAGAGAGAGAGAGGAAAGAAAGAAGAAAGGAAATAAAATCATTGTCGGGATGTTTCTTGCTCCTCGCATTTCTTCCTTCTCTCTTTTAGCAGATTAAAAGCCGCTGCTTCTCTGAGCGATCCTGAGCTAATCATAAGCAAGAGAGGCATCCTATCAATGAGCCCCTTGGCGTAGGCGAGAAGAGACACAGAGCTTTCTTTATGAACTGGAAACCCATTTCACATGTAGGAAGATCTGAAAGTTTACTCCTCCTCTGTAGTTAGACCCTAGGAAGGCAGGCTCTATTCATTTAGTAAGGTATCCACCTCCTGAGGATTACCTACACTGTCCCAACATCACGGCTGCGTATCAGTGAGCACTCCTGACAGGCAACACAGCCTGTGACCAGCCATCGGCTGAGCCATAGCCCAGTGACTCTCACTCTAAGGAAAATGCTAAAATCCACTCCCTGGAAGACAAAGGATATAAAATCAACTAACTATGTTTTTAAAATCACCTAAAATGTTCTGCTTCTGGAGATGGATATTTTTGAAAAATAGTACTTGTGCACACCCCCATGCTCCTTGTTTGAAGAAATCTCTCAGAGAAGAATTTGTAAAAATGTGAGTTTACTAGTAGCTCACGCAGTGGTGGTGTCCCAGGCTACTGCATGTTTTTTTAGTTGTTCTTTTGGTCCTAGCATTCAATAAACAAATATTTTAAAATATCTTCTATGAGTGTAATACTGTGACAGATCCCCAAAACCAAGTTGCTCATAATCCTTCTGGAAAGAAATAATTTATTAGTCACGTGAATTCTGTTATTATATGATCAGTAGAGAAGTGCCTCTGTGTAAAACTAGTTCAGTATGAAACCCATACAAATAATATTAAAAACTAAAAATATAACACGTTCTAGTTGAGAGTCATTTTTCATTTAATAATTGAGCCTTCAAGCACATTTCCACAGAAGGCATTGTCCCTATACCACAAGTCATTTAAATTGAAGAAAAGATTTTGTCAGCTCAACAGAACCCAGCATGGAGGAAAGCCAACACTCTGTCTGAGAGTCAGAGAGCAGAATGTCAAGGTCTGCAGAGAACCTTGTTGTGCACAAACCATCATTTCATCCATTATTTTTTAAAGCAATCCTTCTAGATGATTTCTTATCTGAGCGTGAGGAGGTGGATCTTGTTTACAGATTCCGAGAAAGAAGCACAAGGAACAAGTGAGATCCCTCAGTTCTCCCCCTGACAGTTATTCCCTAGTCTCGGCCCCGGACTTCTCTTTGACACAGATCCCTGTTTAATCTCCAATGTTGAGCATAGTGCTCAGCCCATAATGGACATCTCACAAATATTTTTTAATAAAAATGTAAATGAATGTTTTGCCAAAGCAACCGATGTTGTATAGAAGGCAAGGCTGTACCTCCAACCTTACATAGTCTTTGTCTTGCTTCTTCTGCTGGCCATGACCAAGCTAAGTGAAGGAGTCACTGAAGAATGAGACAGACACTACCTCCACTCCCTAGCAAGATGCTGGCTTGTAATTCAGTAAGTAGCACTGAATTTAAAGCTGAGAAGCCAGAAAAGTTTCTAACAGGAATGACTCCTCAAAGAGACAATATTATTATCAAATGCACTTCTTAAACATTTTTAGCAAGTGGCACTTACTTGATGGTTTGGGAGGACCCTGAGAAAAACTGCTCTTGGTCGTCATTCTAAAATGTCACAGCATTCCGTTCCAAGTGGAGCCTGTGTCAAGCATCCAGAAAATGATGGGAGTGCCAAGATCAGATTTCCAGGTAAGCCCTAAAACACTACACTGAAACAAGGAGCCCTGAGCCTTGTTTACTCAGTGGCTCTAGCAGCCAGTCTAGCCCCTGCCATGTAGGGTTTGCGGGGCAAGTTGACTCTTGATGAACAAATTGGGGAGCATTTTCCTAATTCTTGACTATATAAATAATTCTTTTTTTTTAATTTTTTTTAAAAAATGTTTTATTTTTTTCTAGGAGAGAGAGAGAGAGACAGCGTGAGCAGGGGAGGGTCAGAGAGAGAGGGAGTCACAGACTCTGAAACAGGCACCAGGCTCTGAGCTGGCAGTCAGCACAGAGCCCAAAGCGGGGCCTGAACCCACGAACCAAGAGATCATGACCTAAGCGAAAGTCGGACGCTCAACCGACTAAGCCACCCAGGTGCTCCGAATATATAAATAATCCTTAAATGCCTAGATATGAATTCTTAAATTCCTTAGGCATAATATGGGAAGAAGTCACAAATAAATAGAAAGACATTCCATGCTCATTGATTCAAAGAACAAATATTGTTAAAATGTCTATATTATCCAAAGCAATCTACACATTTAATGCAATCTCTACCAAAATACAAAGAGCATTTTTCACAGAATTAGTACAAACAATCCTAAAATTTATATGGAGCCACAAAGGACCCCTAAGAAACAGCCAATGCAATTTTGAAAAAGAAAAGCAAAGTTTAAAAAAAAGCATCATAAAACCAGATTTCAAGTTGTATCACAAAGCTATAGTAATCAAAACAATATGACACTGGTGCAAAACTAAGCACATAGATCAATGGAACAGAATAGAAAACCCACAGAAGTAAATCCACAATTAGGTTAATTAATTTTCAACAAAGCAGGAAAGAATTTACAACAGGAAAAAGACAGTCTCTTCAATAAATGGTGTTGGGAAAACTGCTCAGCTACATGCAGAAGAATGAAACTGGACTACTTTCTTAAAAAATACACAAAAATAAACCCAAAATGGATTAAAGACCTAAATATGAGACCTGAAACCATATAAATCCTAGAAGAGAGCACAGACAGAAATGTGTCTGACATTGGCTGTAGCAACATTTTTCCTTTTTTTTTTTTTTTTTACAAATAGTTTATTGTCAAATTAGTTTCCACATAACACCCAGTGCTCATCCCCACAAGTAGCAACATTTTTCCGGATACGTCTCCTGAGGCAAGGGAAATAAAAGCAAAAATAAACTACTGGGACTACATCAAAATAAAAAGCTGCACAACCAACGAAACTAAAAGGCAACCTATGGAATGGGAGAAGATATTTGCAAATAACATATCTGATAAAGGGTTAGTATCCAAAATAGGTAGAAAACTTAGACAACACCAAAAAACAAAAACAAAAAACCCGAAAAATCCAATTTAAAAACGGGCTGAAGACATTTCTCCAAAGAAGACATTCAAGTGGTCATTAGGCACGTGAAAAGATGCTCAAAATCATTCATCGTCACAGAAACGCAAATCAAAATGACAATGAAATATCAGCTCAAGCCTGTCAGAATGGTTAAACTAAAAAACACAAGAAACAACAAATGATGGCGAAGATGTGGAGAAAAAGGAACATTCTTGCACTATTGGTAGGAGTGCAAACTGGTGCAGCCACTCTGGAAAACAGTACAGAGCTTCCTCAAAAAGGTAAAAATAGAACTACTCTATGATCCAGTAATCACTAGGAAAAAAAACAACAAACAAAAACACTAATTCAAAGGTATACATGCACCCCTCTGTTTACTGCAGCATTATTTACAACAGCCAAATTATAGAAGTGGCCCAAGTGTCCATTGATTGATGAATAGATAAAGAAGATATGGTATATATACACAATGGAATATTATTCAGCCATAAAAGAATGAAATCTTGCCATTTGCAACAGAGGATGGAGCTAGAGAGTATAAGGGTAGGCGAAATAAGTCAGAGAAAGACGAATACCATATGATTTCACTCATATGTAGAATTTAAGAAACAAAACAAACAAGCAAGGGATAAAAGAGAAGAGAGAGAGAAACCAAGAAATAGACTTTTAACTATAGAGAACAAACTGATGATTACTAGAGGGGAGGTGGCTAGGTGGATGGGTAAAATAGGTGATGGGGATTAAGAAGTGCGCTTGTTGTGTAAACACTGGTAATGTATAGAGTTGTTCAGTAAGTATATTGTACACGTGAAACTAATATAACACTGTATGTTATCTATACTGGAATAAAAATTAAAAATAAATAGATAAATAGCAAAATTAGGCTATATTTGAGTATGCTAAGTAGAAATGCTAGAAACCTTTTTTATATAAATAACCATTAGTAGCACTGTCCCCAAAAAAGTGTCTCCTGAAAGTCTTTTATCTTATTTGTAACTATACAGTGTTCTTTGATTACAATAAACAGGACTCCCCCACCCAACAAAGAAAATAATATAAGGGAAAGCTATAATTTAATACATGAATCAAAAACTTGTAATACAAAAGATTTGTGAAAAGAAAAATATTGAGTTAAAGAATTCAAGGAACACATCCAAAAACTGGATTCAAGGATTCTTTTAAGTCCTGTGAGAATTAATGATACATAAGAATACAACTTATGTGAAGAAGTTTCTTCTTTCACATAAGAAGAAAACTTATGTGAAGGTATATATTACCATACAAACTTTTGAAGACTTGATTTTTCTTTAAATCAAGTACTAAGCACAATTACTCACACTGAACTAGACAGCCTATGTTTCCTTTCTTTGGTTCTAAATGGAAAGGAATGCTTCAAGAATCTTTTAGTTTTTTCCCCGTTCCACCTGAACCACTCTGGTTCTTTCTGGGCCACGTTACTCCTGCAACCAAAACAAACAAACAAAAATACTCAGCATGTTCTATAGAGCAAAGGGTTAAATATCACAGATAGAACTAGTGGTTGTGTTAATTTACTAGATGTAAAAAGTATGTAAGTCTTTTGACAAGACGTTTCAGTAGAATCCCATCGATGTGCTAAAAGGAGAAATATTCTGGATTAACAAAACAATTATTAAGAAGAAAAGAGCAGTAGTGAATGATAGTCCTGACTACCTCATTTCCAGGAAGGAAAATGAATTAAACATTCCAGAACAGGATCTTATTGACTACACCCCTTAATTATGGGAGATAGCCAAGAGAACCCCACCAATGTGCTACAGTCACCCCACTGTGGAGTTTTTGTTCCTGTGACTTCAAGGACAGATAAGTGCACTGACATGAAGTTAAAATCTCTCAAACATAGCCACATCTTCCAACACATGACTCTCTGCTAGAATACTGAACTTTAAACTCATCGACTTATTCTTGATTTCCGGGAAAACAATGATCATTTTTACTAATTCATCTGCGCCTCAGTTTCCTTAGCTATAAATGGAGGGTAAAACAGTGACTACCCTACAGAGTCACAAAATTAAATGTAAAGCTTATAGAAGAGGGCTGGGCATATAGAAAGCATGACATGTATTTGAGATCATGGTGATAATGATGTTGACAACAGTGATGATGATTTCCTTTTCTTACAGGAAAGTACTTTTCTAGTGACCTTCAGTGACATAAAGAGATAACACGTGGCTTTGTAATCCTAGGCCATTGTGGAGGTTACATCATTGACTTTAGTCCTTTCCCTTGTCCCTGTGTCCATGCCTTATTTACTCACTTTGGCCAGTGGAATGGGGTGTTGGAAGAGACATAGAGCCAGTTCCATGTCTCAGCCTTAAGAAGGCTTACACGTTTTGCTTGCCCTCTAACACTGGCACACCAAGGATATGTTGTTGGGAGTCTGCTGGGCCTGGGAGAATAAGAGATACATGAAGCAGACCAGAAGATCTGGAGCAAAAGCAGAGTGCCTAAGGTCTTCACTGTTATGTGCTCTTGGGGTTGTGTAGTTGTTTGTTACGGAACAATAGTTAACTCAGCTATATTTCATCCTGAAATTAACATGATAAGCCATGCACATAATGTATAATAAAACCATGACTATACATACAAGGAAGTTTTGGTTAGCTGAAGGAGTATGTGTGAGAGTGTGTATATGTGTGTAAACTTACAGAATTGTTATTTTTATAAGTAAAAAAAGGGGTCAGATACAGCAATTCTATATGGTTCAACCTAAATATTCTGCAATATGTACACAGTGATTTATTTAAAATACATTTGCTTTTCACCTGTTGAGAGTTCCCTAAAATCAAATAAGGAAAGGGTTTGCAAAGTGCCTGACTCATAGTTGATATTCCATATATATTTATCCAAATGGTTATTGAATAAGGACAAAAAAATCAAGAAACTCTTTATGTTTGCATCCTATTAGAAGAAATTCTCTAAGTGCTTCATACATTATTTTATTTACTCACATTTTAGCCATAACCAATTTTATGTATAATTTTTAGCTGTTCAATTTTTATAAGCAGACTTCTATGGATAAAGGAAAACAGGCAGGTATTTTATGGATCTTGAGCAAGATATGCTCAATAGCAGGCAAACTTCTAGAGGAGTTCTGTTTCCAGTGGGTACAAGAAATGTTACTCCTAGTGACATCAAATTCAAGTACGTAAATGTTTTGAATATTTAGAGGAAAGTGCTTCCCCTTCTTCAGAAAGTAGGTCAAATGATACAAATCAGGCTTATGTATTGTCAAGGGGTAGAATGAATAAAAGTATCGATTTTCTTTTATCAAACTTATTTGCACCTTGTGGATATTCCCCAAATCAAAACTTTGCTAAGTGGACAGCAGCTCAGTGAATAGAACGTTAGAGCTCTGTTTCTATCAATATCTGGGATTGTCACTACTGTTCCATTATCTAGAGCCAATGTATGCCTGATAAATGTACTAAAGAAAAACATCTTGTTCTACTTCTCTGAACCATTTGTGCCATGCTTTCATCACATGGTTGCCTCATTCAAACCCGTCTGCGTATTTACTAAATCTTGGCGTCCCATCACGTTGTTTAGCTTAAGCATCTCATCATGTTGTTTAGCCTAAATGGAGAGTCTGAGGCTGAAATAAGTTGCTTACAAACACAGGCTGACTCTTCCATTTTTAGTTGCCATGAAGAGACTTACTATTGTGAGATGAGCAACTGTTGTCATGCTGCTTTCTCTCACTGAGTATAAAGTGCATCCATTTTAGTAACCATGGTTATTACCAAAATTGTACCAGTTTGAATTAGATGCATTTAGCCTTTGTCAAGGAAACGGACTGACGAGCATTCACTCCCATGCCTGAATTGCATTTTTAACCCAACAATGTCTATTCTAAAAACAGGTATTGATATACTTTTCATTATCTGCCACTTGCCTTCTCACCTTGAACCTAAAAAACAAATGGGTTCAAAACTCTGTGTTCCAGTCAGGCAGGATTAACAACTGGAAACACACATATGTGTTTATTTCACTCATGATACCATAGTAACAAACCAGTTTTCTCCAAGCTCCTAGATATCTGGGTACTCCTCATGCATGGTCACCAACTTCCTGGGAAGTAAGAAGAAAAGAGTGGCAGATTACAACATGGCTTTGAGATAAATAAGGTGCTGTCCTTCCCAAAGCAAGATATATAAGTGTTCTTCCCCTTTGCACCCTATCCCTCATTGCAGAAGTCAGGGGTCCTTTACCAACTGCTATACCACAGTGAAGGCTAGGTGAGCTACTGTACTGTATAGTTGTGGAGCCCACATAACAACCATGTCAGCCCCTGCTGCCAGCAGTATCACAAGAAAGCAAAATATAGCAGATGAACAAAGGGGTAGAAAAGCTATATTTTTTATTCCAAATAACTAAGAGACATCTTCTAATTGTTAGCTATACCAATTTCTAAATGTAGATACTAAAACTAGTATCTTTATCCACCTGATTCAAGTGGTACCTTCCTTATTAGGATTTAAGTGCAATGTGTTAAATATCTATAATCCTTTACTAATTTTGAACACTTTTACAAACGTGATCTTATCTGATCCTTGCAACAACCCTCAATAGAAGTTTCTGTGGATGGTTGGTGCATTTTATAAATAAAGCAGAGGAGCCAACATCAAATATTTTCCAACACCAGCTTCCTAACTCTCAAAGGAGTGTTTTTAAACCCTGCCAGAATTTCCCAAAATTGATCCAGTAGAAAAACAATCATGTGAAATCCTCCATGAAAAGGGTGTTATACAACATATATTCACATTGTAAAGCCTTGAGAAATCCTGAAATAAACTCTTTAAATGACTTAACTCAAAAGTTCCTTATTATGAAAAAACAACAACAACAAAAAATATTTGTTGCTTAAAATCTATAAACATCTCCTGGAATTTCTTCATAGCTCATATTTATGAGCTCCTCAAGGACAAAAACTGTATTTTATTTAATAGTATGTTTAGGCGCTATTATGGGTTGAATTGTGTCCACCCACCCCCAATTTGTATGTTGAAGTCCTAAACCCCCAATGTGTCAGAATTTGACCTTTGGGGGCGACTGGGTGGCTCAGTTGGCTGGGCGTCCCACTTCAGCTCAGGCCATGATCTCACAGTTCATGAGTTCAGGCCCCGCATCAGGCTCTGTGCTGGCAGCGTGGAGCCTGGAACCTGCTTTGGATTCTGTGTCTCCCTCTCTCTCTGCCCCTCCCCAGCTTATGGTCTGTCTTTCAAAAATAAATAAACGTTAAAAAAAAAAAAAAGAATATGACCTTTGAAAAGAGGGTCTTTGCACATGTAATTTGTTAAGATGAGGCCACACTGGAGTAGAGTGGGCCCCTAATCCAATGGTTCCTTATGAAAAGGAGAAATATAGATACAGACACACACACAAAGAGAGTTCCATATGAAGAGGAGGGCAGAAATCGGGTGATGGAACAGAAGTCAAAGAACACTAAATATGGCCAGCAAACTTCCAGAAACTAGAAAAGATTTCATGGGACATTCTCCTTCACGGCTCTAAGAAGGAATCAACACCACCGATGCCTGCATCTCAGACTTCTAGCCCCTGGAACCATGAGACAAATAAATTTCTGTTGTTTTAAGCCTCCCAGTCTGTAGCACTTACTTAGTTACAGCAGCTCTAGGAAACTAATACTGGTGACAGGTAGAGGGTAGAGTCATTGATTTTACACACTCACCAAATACTGTTTCTCTTCAGTGCTATTGGGGGTGGGGGGCAATGTCCCCATTCTCATAGAGATGACACCCCCTGGTGAGGGAGATAGAAAATAAATAAATAAATGTAAAATAGAATTTATCTCCATTTGTAAGAGGAAATGAGGCTCAGAGAGACTTGCCCAAAATAAAGAGTGTTTTATCCATGAGCACAACAGAGAATCCCAGAAGGTCCATTCCCTTGAGAATATAACCATATGTCCTGCTGGGGCTCAAAGCACCGTCTCCAAATTGTGTATAGCTAAGTAACATGAAATTCTGATGCTTGCTTGCCAGAAAATGTGAGATCTTGGCAGAGGGTAAACACTGAATTTGAAGTCAGGGAACCTAGGCTGAGTTTCTGATTTTCTTTCTGTGAAATCCTAGATACATTAATTCATATATCTGAGTCTCAGTGTTCTTATTTGCAAAATAATACCTACTCCGCAGGATTATTGTAAAGAAGAAGAGGTGATAAAGAAAAACAATTGGGATTTATTTACTTCCTCTGAATCCTGAGTTGGCCCAATCTCTAGACTTCACATAAATTTGTAGTTTTGTTTTTGTTTGTTTCTGGTTTTTGTTTTTGTTTGTTTCTGGTTTTTGTTTTTGTTTTTATTTGTCTCTAGAAGTCTACTCAGAGGTTCTGAGCTTACAGTCACATTTGGATGTCAAGGCAGGAAGTTGTTATTCTTTATGTTCCATGAAATGTCTACTAATACCAACTATCTCTATGTTCTCACACCTCTTCCTTCCACACACACACGTGGACAGATAACTGGGGCTAACATGCCTTTTCCCTCGAGAATGACTCATAGTAGGGCTGACAGAAGGTTAGTGTTGTCTAAGTAATAAGGGCCTCCACAAACACACACACATATATATATCCCTGATACCATCTGCTTTTCCCAACTGCTGCTGTTCCCAAATATAGCATTCATCGGCCACTCAGTGATTAGAAACCTCTCAAAACACTCTCCACTTGGTGGCTATCCATTTATCTACTGATGGACACTTGGTTTGCTTCCATATCTTGGCTGGACTATGAGAGTTATTTGCGAACCTGAAGTAAAGTTTTGTCAAAATTCTTGTAAAGGAGTAATATTTTTAAATGTTTACAACAGTTTTAAACCTACAAGTCATAAGAGAAATTGTACAATCTTTTTAAAAGCCACTGCTAAAATTTCCTAGATTTATATTTAGAATCATAATATTTTTAGTTACATCGAAACATTTAAGAAAAAATTAGCTTTTGATATTACTTTAATAAATAAAAGATCTATTTTAAAATCCAATGTAACCCCTGAATAATCTAATGTGCATAAAAACTGCCATTAAAGACACCAGAAGAATCTGAATGTTTTATCATTTGTCATGATTCTTCCATACCCATGGGCTTTTTAGGTTACCCTACCAACTACCAATTATGAATACAGTAAACAGATTTCATACAAGACCCAATGATCATTAACCATTGAATCAGCCCAGAAGCCATAGTGAAAAGTTGTTTGATTCATGTTTGTTCAGCTCTATGGATGGGTATAGGAAGGTAGAATATACAGAAATTATAAGGGACTCTGGAGTCAGATGGCCTGGATTTGAAATCCACTCTACCCCACACCATAACCCGAGATTTCTAGGAAGTTAGTTAACCTCTTTGTATCCAGTTTCATCACCGGTAAGATCTGTACTTAATTCATAAGGTAGTTGTGAGGTGTACAATATGCAATAGACTTAACATACTTTGCATAGCACCTAACACATAATTAAAGTTCAATAAATGTTGGCTGTTGTTTGCTCCTATTTATTATTATCATTAGTTTAAAAAAAGATTTATGAATATTAATTTCACTTGGTTTCAATGATTGTAAAAATTTACCATGAAGACTACTTGAAAGACTTCTAAATATACCTTTCTATATTTTAATTGCTATGATTTTCTAGCATCCCCCGGGGCGAATGATTTAGCCTGAAGAAAATACCTGTTTTAAAAAAAAGAAGAAAGAAAAGAAAAGAATACAGGCAGTTGGCATTAATCTCTGGTTTCAGATTTAAACCCTAAGGCCCTTCAGTGTCTCTTGATTCAAAGATTTGGGAGATTATCAGTTTACAGACTAAAGTCTTGCTGGTTTTTGACATTTGTTTGAAGAGCAAAAACAGCTTTAATGGCTTTGCTGGGATTGTAGGTGAGCCTATCTCTTTAACCACTTGGCCCTTCAATGTTAAGACTAATATGGATAATGAGAAGTGTTTCTAATAGTTACTTTTGAACAGCATAATAACAATTCCCATTTGGACTTGCTATAGGCCAGCACTGCTCTTCATACATTAACTCTCATAAGTATTGTTCAGAGGTACTGATTTAGAGGCAGTAAATATCCAGTTGTTAGTATTTTTCCCCTCAGTGAGTACCTCAAAAAAATGTACAGGCTAAATTCAATTCCACAAAGCAAACCTGTACACAAGGCTGGTAAGAAAAAGGGTGCACAAGATGGTCAGCCTGATGATTATCAGAGGTTGATTGTAGAATTAAGAAAATGAAGCTGAAAAACAGACCCTACTTTTATCAATAAATTGCAAGATGCCAAAGTGGTCACCGTGACTCAGATCCAATCTGCCACAATAAAGCTGAACTCACACATGCTTTTTCTATTTAGAGGAGCCATTTCTCATTTATTCTTCCCTCTGCCCTTTGGAAAAAGAGAGGGCTCAGGGGAATTTTTGTGTCAGGAAATGAAAACTGCTGTGAATTTTTTCTAAAGATTGAAAGCATTTATTTAACTAACCTGTGGTTAACATATAGATGGTCAATCTGGATTATGAAGAAAGTGAATGACCTCAAATGCTACAAAAAGAGCTAAACATCACAGGTTCAATGCTCCCTGGTAGAATATGATGAAAGTCACCCTCCTTTTCCTTCTGTCCTTTAAAAAGTGCTTAAGATCCTATGATGCACATATTATGTATTCATTTCTCCTCTGGTTTCATCTTGTCTTTTTACTTTCTTTTTCTCTTTAGTCAATTTTTGTTTTAAATTTTTTTTTAATGTTTTATTTAATTCTAGGAGAGAAAGAGAGACAGCATGAGCAGGGGAGGGTCAGAGAGAGAAGGAGTCACAGACTGAAACAGGCTCCAGGCTCTGAGCTGGCAGTCAGCACAGAGCCCGACGCGGGGCTCGAACCCACGAACCGCGAGATCATGACCTAAGCAAAAGTCGGACGCTTAATCGACTAAGCCACCCAGGAGCCCCTCTTTAGTCAATTTTTTAAATTTTTCTAAGTTTACATTTATTTTATGTCTTTGTGATTTTGTGAACAAACTTAATTCTTTCTGGACAAACAATATATTTAGTAAACAAGGCTGATGGTCAGCCTGTGGGCACCACCTGGGATGCCTAGGATGGTTATGGCTAGCATCCATTCTCCCTGTACCAATCTGCTAGTGACTTGATCATACCAGTAGTTAAATATTTTTCATATGTATGTATGCTTACACATAAAATCAACCTGTGCTTTTAATACCCTTTGTTCTAGAGCACTTGGCTGGCTCAGTTAAGCGTCTGGCTGCAACTCAGGTCAGGATCTCATGGTTCATAAGTTAGAGCTCCACATCAGGCTGTCTGCTGTCAGCACAGAGCCTGGAGTCTGCTTCGGATCCTGTCTCCCCTCTCCCTTTCCCCACCCCCACTATTCCCTTTCTCTCTCTTTTCCTCAAAAATAAATAAACATTAAAA
Source organism: Proteles cristata cristata (assembly GCA_017311185.1). Classification (NCBI taxonomy): domain Eukaryota; kingdom Metazoa; phylum Chordata; class Mammalia; order Carnivora; family Hyaenidae; genus Proteles; species Proteles cristata. The sequence goes on along the minus strand of JAESUZ010005323.1, from coordinate 35,036 downwards.
AATAAAACCCTTCGTTCCTTAGGGTTCTCAAAGACTAAAGAATGCAAAGAAAAACACCCCAAATTGAAAATACATATCCCAACTATATTCATAAATATCATACAAAAATATATATATATATATTTCTCTCTAATATATGTATATATTAGAGAGAAAGAGAGAGAGAAAGCACAAGCAGGGGAGAGGGGCAGTGGGAGAGAGAGAGAGAAAGAGACTCTTAAGCAGGCTCTCCACTCAGTATGGACACTGACATGGGACTTAATCCCATGGACCCTGGGATTATGATCTTAGCCAAAAAAGTCAGACACTCAACTGAACCAACCATGTGCCTCCAGAGTACCTTTCTTTTTTTCAATGGCCTCTACTAACAGCCATGATTTTAGGTATTCAACAAAGGAATGAAGATCATCAAGAGTTCATTGTCATCTCCAAAACTCTATAGTCACTCAAAATCAGAGTTGCTCAAAATAGGAAGATTCTGCATCTCTGATATAACTACACCTCATGATTACCCTCAGGCCAGTCCCACCCAGGATCCATAGATGTGATTTGCCCATGTCTTTTAAAGGGCATCTTCTCACTGACTATACCCACAGGGTTATAATACAATACCCACACTCCTGGTCAGTGTTGATCTGCAGAAAACAGAAATTTTTTTCAAAAGAAATGATTTTTAAAAAGAGAGTGAGATTTGGGTGCTTATGAAATCACTGGTAGAGCAAGAGGAACAGGTTCTAAGATGGGCTTTGGGGAATGGTTCCCATAAAACCACTTCAGAACTGACCTGCCATGGGAACAGCTTCCTTTGCCACAATCAGCAAATAGGGCAGTCATGAAGCTGCCACTGGAAATTTGTCTTCAGGAACACACTACCTTTTCTCTGCTCCAAGTTCTACCTCTTAACACCTACAAAGCTAGTGATTAGGCACAATAATTCCACTGTGGAAAAGCCCAATGTCTCCACTCTGTTTTCAAGAAGAAACAACTGCGGCAGTGAGGGGAGTGGCAATGTGGTCTCTAATTTCATGCAAGGGCATTTGTTTGGCCAAATCTACTCACATCTGGACCTTTATCAAAGGAGTGTAGGAAATGAAAATTTTAGTATTCTAGTATAGTTTTACCAGGCAGGAAGGATATTAAAAGAGCACTTTTCCGAATTCTGTGTTGCAAATTACTTGTGAGTGATAAAATCAATTTATTTAATGGCTGTGAAATCAATTTAATTTAATGGAATGGAACAGAGTAGAATATACCCTATAGAGTAAAGAAGGATTGGTTTGCAATGCCATTCATTGTGTGTGTGTGTGTGTGTGTGTGTGTGTGTGTGTGTGTACAGGGTTATGATGTAAAATGATTGTATGGTTTGTTGGTTCATAGGACTGGGGCCAGAAAAGTTTGATATTGATATGCAATACAAGGAAGGTAGAATAGACTGTGAACACTGAACACAATATCCAACATAAAGTATATGAACATGAATTTATAGATAAACTGACTGTGTTAGTTTTCTATGGCTGCTATAACAAATTACCACAAATGCAGTGGCTTAAAACAAATTCATTAAACTATAGTTTTGTAGTTAAGAAGTCCAAAATGGGTATCACTGGGCTAAAATCAGATGTTAGCATGGCTGCATTCCTTTCTGTAGGCTCTAGAGGATAATCCATTTCCTTCCCCTTTCCAGTTTCTAGAGGCTGCCCATATTCCTTAGCTCACAGCCATCTTCTTCCATCTTTAAAGCCAGCAACACCAGGCCAACTTTATCTGATTTCTATCTCTCTGATTGTCTTATGCCCTCATCGTCACTTTTTAGGAACCCCTGCCATTATACTGGGTCCACCTAGCAAATCCAGGGTAATCTTCCTATTTTAAGAGCAGGTGATGAACAACCTTAATTCCATCTTCAACTTTAATTCCCCCTTGCCATGTAGCCTGACAAATTCACAGATACCAGGGAGGAGAATATAGACAACTTGAGTGGGAAGGGACATTACTCCTTGTACCACACTAACCAACAAAATTAAGGATCAGAGGAATGTCTATGTGTCCTTTAAGATAGAGAAGAAAGATGTTACTGATCTTCCAATGCAGATCTCTCTCTCTACCGCTGCTCTAAGTGTCTAGTTAGATGAGGAAAATGCAAGGCAATGCATAAAAATATATATAATTTCATTAGTCATTTGTTTTTAAATAATGTTTATTTTTTTTAATTTTTGAAAAGGAGAGAGACACAGAGTGCAAGTAGGGGAGGGGCAGAGAGGGAGGGAGACACAGAATCTGATGCAGCCCCCAGGCTCTGAGCTGTCAGCCCAGGGCTCAAACCCACAAACCACAAGATCATGACCTAAGCCAAAGTCAGATGCTTAACCGACTAAGCCACCCAGGAGCCCCCTCATTAGTCATTTATGATACTTTCTGTCAGTTCCCTACTATGAATAATACAGCTAGTTGCCTTTTGTCCCTCCTTCTCTCCCTCTCTCCCAGCATTCAATTTGAAATGCCATTTTACTTCATCTTAATACCAAGTCCTTCAGTGAGTTGACACTATATTTTATACATGCACCCTGTTCTGTTCCCACCATTTTCTAGAGTTATACCATATCTATGCTGCCAGAGCGCCACCATCATATACTATATTGCTTCCCCTTAATGTCATCATCTGCTTTCAGTTGTATAAGAAAACGTATTTAATACTTACAGATCAGTTTTCTGTCCCCCTGCTCACCAGTCACTTTAATTGTCTAAGATTTCTCAGGAAAGATGTTAGAAACAGTATCCCCCGAGTTCTTACTTGTTTATAAGATTATCTATGGCATTTATGCTTGACAGTTTGTTTGGCAGAATATAAAACTCTTAGCTTACACATTTCTATCCTTGAGTATAGTAAATGTTCCTATTTTGGCATAAATTTTGTAGCATATTGGTATAAAAAATGCTGTTTGGGGCGTGTTGATGCTTCAGTCAGTTAAGGGTCTGACTCTTGATTTCTGCTGAGGTCTTGATGTCATGGTTGGTGAAATTGAGCATCCTATCAACCTCTGTGCTGACAGCACAGACCCTGCTTGGGATCCTCTCTCTCTGCTCCTCCTCTGCTTGTGCACACACACACTCTCTCTCTCAAAGTACAAAAAAAAAGGTTTAAAAATAAGTAAATAAGTAAACAAAGTTTAAAAAATGTTTTATTTTTTTAATTTTTAAAAATGTTTATTACTGAGACAGAAAGAGAACATGAGTGGGGGAGGGGCAGAGAGAGAAGGAGACAGAGAATCCAATCCGAAGCAGGCTCCAGGCTCTGAGTTGTCAGCACAAAGCCTGATGCAGGCCTTGAATCCACAAACTGTGAGATCATGACCTGAGCCAAAGTTGGATGGTTAACCAACTGAGCCACCCAGGTGCCCCGAAAAAATGTTGTTTTAACTATGGCTTTTTCCCCTTCCTAAGTGACCTCAACAAGTGTAAAAACTCAAAAAGCTTTGTTCTTACTCTTATTAGTCCAATAAATTTATCAACATATGTCACACTGTTAGTGATTCTGGGATAATTTTCCCATAAACATAGGGTCATTTCAAGACTATTTTAATTCCATAAAACTAATCTTGAAACATATTCTTGAAACATATTTTTTAGTACTTTTTGTCACACTGCTTTGCTTTGCTTTTGGGAAACATATATATTGCATTTTGTTTCATTATGTATCTATAACTTGTTTGAAATCCTTTTTTGCTTTTCAAATGTTTCATCTTTTTGTTTTTCTCTTTTCCATTATCTATTTGTCTTAAAGTATTATCCAAGCTATTATCTATAACTCCTTCTAATTTAGTCTTTAATTCTAGAAAGACTTATTTTTTTTCTAATTATTTTTTTTCATTTGGTTAGTTTCTTTTCAAATCTTTACTTTATCCAATTATTTTATCTCTGAGTTTTCTATCTCTATGCTGTTCTTTCTACTTTCTAAAAATATTTTTATTTCTTTCAGGTTGTCTTAGAAAGAGTAATTGTTTAAAAATGTTTATTTTTGAGGGAGACAGAGTGCGAGTGGGGGAGGGGCAGAGAGAGGGAGACACGGAATCTGCAGCAAGCTCCAGTCTCTGAGCTGTCAGCATACAGCATGATGTGGGACAGGAGCTCCCTAACCATGAGATAATGACCTGAGTCAAAGTCAGTCGCCTAACTGACTGAGCCACCCAGGCACCAAAGATGGTAAATTTTTTTAAATGTTTATTTATTTATTTTGAAAGAAAGAAAGAAGGGGGGAGCAGAGAGAGAGGGAGAGAGAGAGAATCCCAACCAGGCTCCGAGCTGTCAGTGCAGAGCCCAACACAGGACTGGATCCCACAAACTGTAAGATCATGACCTGAGGCAAAATCAAGAGTCTTATGTTAACCGACTGACCCACCTAGCTGAGTCCAAGTGGTAAATTTTGTGTTCCATGTATTTTACAATTTTAGAAAATCATTTTTAATTTTTTTTAGTATCCCAGATCTGTATGTCCCCCTCTGTCAGTGAGCAGTATCTACCCCATGGCTCAAGCCAAGGAGGGGGTCTAGGGGCCACTCTCCATCATCCCACCCTGTTATTCTGGACAGCTCCTGAACATACTCACTGCTCTCCATTCCCAATGCTTGAATCTTCATTCTCTTGTCCACATTATTTGTCTTCCTCCCACCAATGTATGTAGCAATCCAATCATCACAGTTCATCCAGAGTATTCTAAAACAGAGAATGGATCCCATTACTTCTTCAAGAAAGTCCAAATTCCTTAAAGAGGCTTACAGACAGGGACTATGGAATCTCATCACTGGTGATCTCCCCAGCCACATTTCTCAGCACTCCATCCAACCTCACTTTTTATTATGGCCTAGTCATACCATAGATCCTTGAGATGGATCTGGGCTCCAGGTAAATCAGGCCTGGAGATATGCTCATACAGCTCAAGGCCATTGCTCTTCTGCCCTCTTAACATGACTTGGGCCCATCATTAAATGCTTTTTGATTTGTGCTATAAAGACTTCAGCTATGATTCTCCAGGCCTAGCAAGTACATCAATATCAAGAAAAAAGCTATAATGGAATTTTAACAATATAATTCCCCAGAACAACAGAACATATTTCAGTTTCTGAAATGTTCATCTTTTTATAAAATGCAGTAATGAAAAGATAATTTGATCTTCCAGGCATTCCAATCACATTTTCCATAATCTGATCTCTCATGCTCTCTATTGGTATTACTTTCTCTTCATATATTAGTAATAAAAAATAATAATAATTCCATCCTTCATGCTCAACTCCACATGACTCTGACTCAGAAGTATTCTTTTGCAACTTTGTCTTATTTCCTTAGGTGTTATATTTTTTCCTCTTTCATCATCTTCCCATTAATCTACAAGTCCTCCCCCTTAATGCTGGTGCCTCAAGGTTAATGTGCATCACTGAGCAAGGGAATTGAGCTTTTTGGCCTTTCTTGTCCCTCTCTTGCTTTTGGTTGAGGTGTTATACTTTGCTTTTTGAGAATAGAAGTAAAGAGAAAATATATACCAAATAAATTAGGTAATTGCTTAAAATTGCTGAGCAAACAGAATCTCCTAAACTCAATGATAAGCTTCTAAACTCAGTGGATTTATATATAGCTGGGTTTTTTTTCCAGACAGTACTCTTGTGAGAATGGATGGTTTACAGTCAAGCCCTCTATGCTTCTCTCCCTAATTCTCCATTCTCAGAAACTTCATCCAAGCTCAAAAGTTCAACCCTAAACTCCATCCTGCAAATTTACAACTTTTATCATTGGGCCTGACATTTCATCCAAGATCCAGTATTTCCAGCCATAGCGAAGATGTTTCTATATGAGGTTCCTGTCATTTCCATAATCATAGAATTTCTAAATTTTGTTTCTTCCCCATCCAATGCCCCTACTTTTTTAAAAGTTGCCAGAGACCCAGGTTCAAGTTACCGTACTAAGCACCTAGTATGTTCCTTTGTGATATGTACTAAGAACAGAGAAATGAAATGTAATCCTCCCCCAACATGTTTCCAATCCAGCCAGGAAGAGTGATGAATAAACTGGGGAGCAGTGTGTGGAAAGGGTCTCACTGTGATCACAGTTTACTTCTCCCTTCCCTTAATCCCCGATATACAACTTTTTGCCAAGTGCTGCTCTATTATAATCCAATGTTTATAAAATTCATCACTGACACTAGTATTCTTTCCAAGTTGAAATCCTGAAGATGTTTTTCCCATATTCTTCTGTATTCAGTCAATGCTGAGTTCAACCTATGCATCTTTGGTTTTGGTCACAGGTTCATTTCTACTCTTCAGAGGCTGCCACCTCATCACCTCCCATCTTGGGTACATCTGCATCTTTCTTTCATTGCTTTCACTTTTTCCAAATCATCCAGGGCATCAGACTGTATTTCCCACAGTCCTACATTCTCTAAGCTATTCTCTCACTCAGGAACCTACTGTGGGCTTGATCCTATCACAGTGGGGAGCCTTCAAGATCAATCAAAGTTCACTGTAGCTTGTCAAGCTCATCTCCGACTAATCTCCAAAACCTTACTCAGGTTCATCTTCAAATGTGTGCCTTTAATGAGCAACCTTACCTTGCTAGCTCCTGTGAATCTACTCAAATTCTGCCTGGATTTGAAGGACAAGATAAGGTACTACTTCTTTTCTGACAACTGTAATCAAACCTAATTACTCCTTTTCTGACTGCACCCTGAGCTTCTCCAGAGTCTCCAGATCATCCAAGAAGCTGGTTAGAAATGGTTCTGTCTCCAAAGACAATAAATGGCCCTTTATGTTTTTGTTGTATGAATTCAGTAAATTTTCCATTTTCCAAATCAAGTTAAGAAGAAAGAGAAACAGCTCAATCTTAAAAAGACAAACATTTTTAAGTTGGAGTATTTGAGACATTAGGTACCTCCCAGATTACAAATGGGATCAAGAACATCCTGTCCTACCATGCTAACCTTCAGAAAAATTATTACAGTAATAATCTCAGCCTTCCCTTCCCATGTAAGGCCCTCCTGAGAAGGACCAAGATCTGTGTTCTGGTGCCAGTGTTAACAGAAGGAGCCAACATCAGAAGTTATTTCACCTCTCTGCTTCATTTTCCTTATTTTTTAAAATTTTTTTTCTGAGAGAGAGAGAGAGAGAGAGAGAGCGCCTGAGCAGGGGAGGGTCAGAGAGAGAGGGAGATACAGAATCTGAAGCAGGCTCCAGGCTCTGAGCTCGCTGTCAGCACAGAGCCCAACACCAGGCTCGAACCCACTAACTGTGAGATCATGACCTGAGCCAAAGCCGGACACTTAACTGACTGAGCCATGGAAACTGAACAAGATGATTCTCTGAGGTTCTTCCTAGTTCTCACACTTTTACATACACGACACTATATACATGGTGATTAATTAACCAGTGATTAATAAATAATTCCTAAGTTCTTAATTCTTCATGGGATAATTTTATTTTAGCAGACCCGACACTTTAAGCAAAATAAATGACTCTCTAATATTTTTTCCAGCTCTTCTAGTGAAATAACTTGGGAGAAGAAAAAGGAATGAATGCAGAATCCAGATTATTATGCAGAAACAAGTTTCTTCGTCATAAGGTTGACACCTTTGCCTGTGATTCAAAGTTGTTTTTGGGTCCAATAAATAATACTATTGGTGGAGTAAAGACATTTTTGTGATTCTTTTTCAAAAATTTTTAGAGTTTCTTGTCATGTCATGGAGGTTGTAGGAGCTCCCTAATTACTGGTCCAATGATAAAGAGGTCAGGAAATTGGGGGGGGGGGAACCTGAATAGAAATGTCACAGTCACTTTGCTTTTTCCAAACACCAGAAAATGCCAATGGAAGCAGGTGTCTTGCCTCTGAAGAGCTAAGCTACCAGAAAGTGGTGACCCAAGGGCTGAGTAATACCTCTTGAAAAATGAAAGACTCAGTGACCCACAGGGGAAAACCCAGATCCAACATCCCAGCCTGAAGGTAAAGGGCAAGATGTTATGTATTTTACTGGAATGACAGGTACAGCTACTACCCAGAAAAGCCATCTTGTTGAATCAGATCTTTCTTTATCATCCCTTATGTTACAGGGGTGAGATCATGAGCATAAAACAAAAGAAACTGTGAGAGAATATTTTCAATCAAGAAGTACCCAGTGAAGCATGTAATTAAGTGGAAAACTGTCAGTGATTGCTTATTGTATCTGCACAGGACAGGACATTGGTTTAATGGCTTTATATAAATGGGAAAAGACAACTTGGTAATTGACTTAGTACAACAGTAGACAATGTAGAAAAGATACTTCTGAGGCAATAGGGTACTGAGTACAATTTTAGGGATACTAAACGTTTAGGGGTATTGAACATAGAAAATTGTATTGAGTTGATCAGATGTTATTCTTTAACTAATAGAGCATTTTAAGCAACCCTGATTTTCCAAAGTTTATAAAACTGGCTGACCTAATCATAAGCAACTAAGTTCATCTCTTTCATTTATACCAAGAGGCCATTTTTCCTTCATTCTAGAAAAGTTTGAAAAAAGTTTCTCTGGACAGTCTTGCAAAACCAGATGCAATGTATTAAAGGAGAACAGGAAATCAGGAAAGACCTTAAACCTCAGGCAAGTGTTTGTATTCTTTCTCTCTTCATAAACAATATAATTGCTACTTTGCCCTACAAATTAAACCCCACTGTAACTTCAAAAGACAATGTAAATTTTTTAAGAAGTTTAGAAATTTTGTTGCATCTACCTATATACAAATCTACCTATACATAGCTCATGGACTACAGATTGGAAATATTTCATAATATAGAAGAGCTTGTTGTAGTCTGAGGAACTGAAAGCTCTGGCTGCTCTGTAATGTCTCAAACTATGAGAAGGAAAAGAAATGAGGTGACATAAAAAATGCAGAGCCTAAAAGTAATGATATCATGATGACATCATATTAAAACTTCCCATTCCTACCTAAGAAGTAATAATCAAGCAGTAAAGGAGAATTCTGGAGAAACAGCAGTAGCAGATGAAGGTGAGCAAGTATTAGAGTTATGTAGCGTAGCATCCCTGTCCTGTCTCCCTCCCCCTCCTTCAAGACTTCAACTCCTGTTTCTTTACCCCGTGCCAAAAATTAACTGCTATTAGTTGCATTGAGAATAGACTCGTATAGAATATAGACTGCTAGTGAAGGGAACATGGTAGGTCCTATTGCTTCACAATATGAACCCGTTTTGTAGCAAACAAAAGCAGAGAAGTAACCAACCAATAGCTTCTCTACATGTTATGTTATGCTCACTTTAAGTGTTCCTACTATGTCACCACACAACACTATTACAATGCCATTAACTTATTCCCTATGCTTCTGTGACTTCTATTCCCATGTCTTATTCATTCCGTAACTAGTGCTTTCTCCTATATCATCACAGTGGGATAAAGAGAAATGGTATTCATTCAACCAGCATTGCTGCTGCTGCTGCTGATGTGTAAAACACCTTGGCTATTACAAAGATGAAACTTGGACTACCCCCTAAAAGGACTTGTACCTTAATTTTTAAAAATTAAGACTCTCCTTCCTGAAAAATTGTGTTTTCTGGCTTTCTCACCACATTCTTATTTTGTTCTCACCTGTCTAAGCACATCATTTTTGTGTCCATTCTAGTGCTTCTCACTAGTTTTTTAGAACTTCTTACATTACACACTATCCTTGAGGGAATGTATTTTTCTAAAATTTGAACTACCATGGTTTTTGGGTTTTGTTTTTTGGTGTTTTTGGCAGTTTACTCCCTAGTCTAGGACAGCAGAACCCAACTAGTAATGAAATTCCATTTCTTTATTTCCATTACATTCTGAACCATCTCTTCTTGAATATCCCAAAGGCATTGACTCCTTAAAATGTCTAAAAAAAATTCTCCTGTTCCCTGTATTTGTTTCTACTTCCCTACTCTCTCGGTTTTATTTCTTCCAGGGAAAACCCCAAGATAAGAATTCCAGTACAAATAGTTTATTTGGAAAGGGATCCAGGAAAACTATTCAAAGATTGGAGTAGTGAGACCAGGAAGGGAAGGCAGCCAAAAAGGCATAATTGTCACTGTGGGAACCCAGAGCTGTGTCCCACTTAGTGAACTCTGGGAGTAGAATATGAACTTCAGGGTAAGTCCACCTATGGTACAAATGTGCCAAGGTATATACCCACAACTCCTGTCAAACAATGGTTAAGGGCTGTCACTAGGACATAATTCTCCAGTGCTTCCCACCTCCTTGCCTTTATCACCAGAGAAAGCCCTCTGGTACCGGAAGCACCCTTCAGCTAGAAGGTTATGTGCTGTAGTTATGAGAAAGGACCAGCAAGGTCTGCTGATCCTTTGTTCCGTATCTTGGCCACTGGTGCAATGCCACCAGTGACCCTAGCTGGAAACCTTACAATCATCCATGATCTCCCCCTCTTCTTCACCCCTTACACTTGCTGAGAAACCAGTCTTATTGATTTTTACCCCCATCTTTGTATTAACTTTGTGTGCCCTCCTCAATTCTTATTCTATTGCTTTACTTCAGCAACTCTCCTAAAACGTTGTCATGAATGGCTTTCTATCTGGTCTTTGTTCTCCAGGCCCTTCCTTTGAGCTGACAGCAGTCATCCCTCCTTTCTACTACTCCTGGAGAGATAAGAGTAATCACAGCCAACATGTACTAAGTGTTCTCTCCGTGCCAGGCACTGGACTAAGTAGGTTACAAGCATTATCTCACATGACTCTCACAACAAATAAGGTAATGGTTTTTCTTCCCATTTTACAGATGAGGTCGCGAAGGCTTAGAGAAGTTAATGAAGTCAGAGCTAATAAGATCAGAGAAGGAATCCAAACCCAAGCAGTCTGACTCCAGAACTCCAGTGCTTGGCAACCATGCAATATCACCACTGTGCCTGTCATCTGTTTAAAATGCAAATCCAGTTATCGCATTGCCTCAATTAAAAGCCCAATTCCCATCAGTGGTTTGCAAGCACTTTAAAGACATGACATCATGTCATATACTGGCCTCATGTTCCCTTTCTGGCTTATCTTTATTCACCTGGGCTCACATAATATTAGCTCATAAATTTAAGCCACAAGGAATAGGAAGCAGAGTGTTTGAGTAAAACATGGGGTGCTTTGAGGAGAGCTGTATAAGATAAGCTGGTGTTCCTCTCATAGAGGCCTTCTATAAATCACTAGATCAAAGAAGCTATATATCTCTCCAAGAGGTATCTACCTGTCTTAGCGATCAACATTCCTGAAAAAGTGATCAGGACTTTCAACCTCATGCAGTCAGGAATGGCCTGAGCCAGCTGGGAGGCTGACTCACCTACAAACCTGTCAACTGAACCCTTACAGTCACAAGCAGGTACTGTTTGGCTCCCTGCTGTTCCTTCACCTGCCTACCCTTCTCCCCATGGCCATTCCAATGGCTTCTTGTTCTACTAGGTCTTTTACTGCTGCCCACATTGCTCTTTCTCTGCTCTGAACTCAAAAGAGACTCCATGTCTGTCAATCAGCACTGCCTTGTATCTACGAGGTCATTTCATTTCCCCCTGAAAGTAGAGCCTGAGTACGTAAGGGAATAGAAGCATCTTATATTTAACTGAATGCCCTTCAGCACCTAGAATGTAAATGATTTGCAACAGACAAGTGAATGGATAAGTTAGATGGCCTATCAAGATTCTTTCCCAATCTGTGTTATTTTAAATCTAATGTTCTCACAGTTTGAATATATGCTAACATGCAGTAAATTACACATATCACTGTTGAAAGAATATTAAATTCTGAAGGTCACCTCAGGTCTAATTAATAATGAGGAATAGGCTATATTTCACATATGAAAGTGACCCACTATCAGTAGAGCAAACATTACGAGAGTTAAATATTCACAGGGCTAGCAGTTATCAGACTAAGTGGTGTTATGGTGGTTAATATTGCACGGGACAATTCTGTTGTCGTTTTAACAGAATACTAATCACCCACCACACCCCTGTCAGCGTCCCTGGTCCATTCCCCTTTATGATTTTATAGGTTAGTACTTTGGATATAGACACAGTGAGGCCTATTTCCCTGACAAGGTGTAAAAAATGCCAGTAGGTAAATAAGAAAATTCCATTTCACAGAAGAATTTATTTCCTAATGTTGAAAGCATATGCAAATTGTTGTCATTTTGTTGTCTATTCACACTGTTAATCCCTTCAAGTGAGGTGATTAAAACTTTCTCCCCTCAGCAGAGAGATGAATGTGAAATTATATTTTCAGCATGGAGTCACTATTTTATCATTGACGTGGGTGGGAGAATTACGCTCAATAGAAAGTATGTATTTCTGCTGTGAAATGTTATGTATCACTGAGGTGGGAGAGATGAAAATTGACCCTCATTAAACTGATGATGCCAACATGGCTGGAGATAGAAGGCAGCTCCCTACACAGGAGAGAACTTCACTGATGAGTGGGAGGAGGATGCTCTTGGTGGCCAGCTCACAGTAGTACATTGCAGCATAATTAAATCAGCTCCAAGTTTCCTTGGTTCGAAATCAATTTTAGGGAAAATTCCTGTTTCAGTGAAGATAACTCTATTCCCCTGGGATGTTGTTGCTAACATAAAATCCATTATCAAAAGACACACTTAGCTAACCAGAATAGGTGATTCTTTTTCAAAGTATGCTTCTTAGAAACAAGATTTTACTTGTTTATTTTGGCTTACTTATGGTAGTAATACTCTATTATTTCTAACTTTATACCAATCGCTAATATGATATTATACCTAAAAGAGGTATTTTTTATATTTAGTAACGTAATTTAATAACAATAATCTTGGCCTCAGACTCCACATGATTTTTTAAATTTTTTTTTTAATTTATTTCTGAGAGACAGAGAGAGACAGTGTGAGCAGGGGAGGGTCCGAGAGAGAGGGAGATACAGAATCCGAAACGGGCTCCAGGCTCTGAGCTGTCAGTCAGCACAGAGCCCGACATGGGGCTCAAACCCATGAACTGTGAGATCATGACCTGAGCTGAAGTCGGACGCTTAACCTACTGAGCCACCCAGGTGCCCCTCTTTTTTTTAATTTTTTAATGTTTATTTATCATTGAGAGACAGAGCATGATCATGGGAGGGGAAGAGAGAGGGGGATACACAGAATCTGAAGCAGGCTCCAGGCTCCGAGTTGTCAGCACACAGCCCGACACAGGACTCCAACACACAAACCGTGAGATCATGACCTGAGCTAAAGTCAGTCGCTCAACCGACTGAGCCATCCAGGTGCCCCTTGGTATGATATTCTTGAAGATGGAGAAGTTAGTATAAGGAAAATTAAAGAGGAGAAGGACATAAGAATGTCTTAAGTAGCTATTTTATAGGCTAATATCAAACACAGACTAAAAAATTATTTTGAAAACCCAAAGATAGTCACTAGTAGCATGATGTATACCTTCCAAATAACTAGAAAGATTGAAGTAAATAAATAATAGTTTATATAGAAATTCATTTGGAAAACTACTTAGAAATATTAAATGTTATACATTTAGAAATAAATTTCATGCCATGATCCAGCAACTTCATTTCTAGGAACCCAACTGAAAAAAATAATCAGTGATACACAATTTTTGGAAAAGATTAGGGGAAAATCCATACATATGATGGATTACTGTTCAACCATACTATGAGGACCATGAGAATGGGCTCCCTCCAACCACAGGAAATATAATTGATCAATGGCCCACCTGGCTGCTGCATTTTGAAATCCATTATTTGAAATCCATTATTGAACTTGCACCAAGGCCACATCTTGTGAGGCCTATTCCCAGGTAATGACCAAGAGGACAAGGTACTAAGGCAGACCCATTCCTGGTCAGACTGCATGGCTATGTGATGGTTAGTCCAGCTTTATCTGACTCCTTCCCTATTTTCTCTCACATAGGAATTTCGAACAAAATGCTTGCAGGCTTAATCACATATACTCATCTGCTCCTGGGCACTGTCTCTGTCTCTCAAAAAATAAACGTTAAAAAAAAACAACTTAAAAAAACAGGTTTTAAAAAGAAAATCTAACTTCATACTCATACTCTTAATTTTAAATTAAATGTTCATGAAATACTACATTTCTAAAAAGAAAGATGCAAACTCTATGCCAAAAATTAGCCAGATATTGTGGAAAAATAAAAGAAAAAGGCACATTCATATGAAGGTCAGTGGTAAGGTAATAGATAATGGAATGGATAGAAGGATACCAATGTTGAAAGTGACTCTCTTTGGGTAGTAATTTTATAGATGGTTTTAATTTTCTTTTATGTATCTTTCTGAATATCATAAGTTATATAAAATGACTATTTTATTTTTTAAATTAAAAAAAATTAATGTTTTTTTTTTTTTTTTGAGAGAGAGAGAGAGAGAGGAGGGAAGGGGCAGAGAGAGAGGAAGACAGAAGATCCGAAGCAGGCTCTACACTGACAGCAGTGAGCCCAATGTGGGGCTTCAACTCATGAACTGTGAGATCACGACCTAAGCCCAAGTCAGAGACTTAACCAACTGAGCCAGCCAGATGCCTCATTATTTTTAAATTTAAAGTACAAGCATTACAATTTTTTAAAATGTAGATTTTATACAAAAGTAAATGTAATACAATTTGGCCACTATAGACTGAATGCTTATATCCCCCCCTCCCCAATTCATGTTGAAACCTAATTCTTAATGTGGTTGCATTTGCAGGTGAGGCCTTTGGAGTGATTAGGTTATAAGGGCAGAGTCCTCATGAAAGAGATGAGTGCCTTATAAAAGAGACCCCAGAATGCTCCCTAGTCCCTTCTGCCATGTAAGGATACCAGAAGAAGATGACCATCTATGAAACAGGAAGCAGATCCTCATTAGACAATGAGTCTGCCCATGCCTTGATCTTGGAATTCCTAGTCTCCAGCACTGTGAGAAATTTATTTCTACTGTTTAAGCCACCCAGTCTGTGGTATTTTATTTATAGCAAACCAAAGGGATGAAGACATTGGCTTAGCATTAAAAATGGTTAAATTGAGACATATGATGCTTTCCTAAAATAATCTAAGTTATTTTTATTGGTTGGTTTATTTAAATTGGAAGTTGAAAGAGAAAAGTAGGCTCTTTCATTCCTCATTACTTTGATGAATTTGAATAT
Source organism: Proteles cristata cristata (assembly GCA_017311185.1). NCBI lineage: Eukaryota > Metazoa > Chordata > Mammalia > Carnivora > Hyaenidae > Proteles > Proteles cristata. The sequence goes on along the minus strand of JAESUZ010005323.1, from coordinate 19,889 downwards.
GTACATTGGAATTGTTGTCTTCTTCATATAAACTACCTACTTCAAGTTAATGAACAAATATGCCACTCTTGGGAAAATCTTTAGAAAAGCAAAAAAAAAAAAATGGAAACTTTGCTCTTGATTTAATTTATAGCAAAATGGGGCTTTCTACCAAGACTCTACTTCATTATGAGTTATATGGATGACTTGTTTCTGAAAGTTTGGCAGGTGGAGGAGGTGGAGAGAGACTGTATGTGCATGTGATAGAGAGACGTACTTTTTGGGGCGGGTTTGGAAAATATAATTTCATTCTCAAGCCAACTCTGATAGATGTAGTGACTACCTTTGTTGACAAGAATTCTGAGGCAGCATATGATTGAGCTGGGAAGAGTGGTGTTATCAATGAATGACATCTGCCTAAGCGTGGAAGGGAAGGTATTTGTCATCTTTGAGCTGATGATAGGCAGTGTATCATTAATATAGTTTTCCTGTCAATATGTTACAGGATGTCTATGGGAAAACTGTATTTAAGTTCTGTCAGCCTATTATTAATTTAAAAAAATTATGCTCTTATGTTTTATTTCTTGATTTTGAGGTTAGTTTCTAATACAGACTTATGTAGTTGATGAGTTGATGATGTAAAGTAGGAGATTATTGGTTGTAGCACACACATAATCTCAGAATCATACACATTAGATACTAATGAGCTTTGCTTTGAAAATTGAGCATCTTTAGGTGGCAGAGGGAAGGAGCTCATATTCTATTAAATTTCAGTAAAAATTGTGTCTACATTTGCACATCACACTAAAATGTTAGCTGTAATATAAATTGTCGGGCTGTGGTTGTACCATCTGAATTTTTAAATATATGTCATGTTTTGTTTTGCTTCCTTCTAAATCAAACATGTTGATGTACTGTGACTTAAAAAGAATACTACAACTGCCTAGGGATACAGAATGAGTGCATTTTATATGTTATTTTTATTATCCAGAATGAATTCTAGAAGTATCAGCATACATGTCGGAGTCAAAACTGGATATACACCATTTACCAGTATAAAATATGGATTCATTTATCAGAATCAGATGGGGGAATTCTTGATAATGTGGCTTCCTGGACTCCCCATGCTCTACCTTCTCAACCAGAATCACTGGGAGCTAGCCTCTAGAAATTTACATGTTTAACAAGCACACCAAGTAAATCTCATACACACAAATCTGAGAATCATTGATTATTCCCAGGAACTCTCCTATTTTGCCACCACCACTATTCCCCTCACCGAAAACCACCAATAGCACATACATCATTCTCTATTCCACACTTAATTCTGTAGATCAACTTCTGAGAAACAGGTATACTTTCTCTTAACCCTGAATATTAATAATCTTCCCTAGAGATGTTGTCAATAGGCTCCAAAAAAACTTGGGAAAATGTTGCTGGCAGATTTACTCAAAATTAAGAGTTTCTCTATTCTTGTGTTCTAAGTAGGATGACCCATATTCTTTTGGAAATTGAGGTATCTTTCACCATAGATGTGAAAATAGGTTTAGAAGCATTTCCATTTTGATGGATAAGAATTTTGACAGGTGCTTTTTATAAATCTGATTTGAAAAGTGGTAGTAGCAGTAGTAGTAGGAGTACTAGTAGATAACAATTGCCCAATTGCCTCTACCAAATATTTTCCCTATATTGAGCTCTGTGTGCTTTATATTCAAATATCCTTGGACTTGTGTTTTATATATCAGGGTTGTTAGTTGTATTTAGAACTTCTTGAAGCTCAAACCATTTCTTTTTTCAAAACTATTTTTCATCATGCTTTACCCCAGACAAAGCACTGTTCCATCATATCTTGCCCTTCACTCTTACTCCCAAGCAGCGAAATACAGATTTGAAGGAAGCCTGCCTCTTTGTGGAGTCTCAATTGAAATATAATGCATTTTAAATGACACCATATCAGCAAATCCAAAGGAAGATCCCTAAAAAGAATGTGTCATTTAAAATGATCTATGGCATTGATTATCCTTGGCTAAGGTAGGTAAACACATATAACAAGAAATAACTGCCTAGTGCCGTTTCCATAGCAGCAGGTGCATCAGGCTTCCAGGTTGTGCCAAGACTCTTCTTTCCATCGTAAACCCTGTGAATTTCCTACTAGTTGCTACAGTGGGTAAAGTTTTGGTCCTTTGACACAGGAAAAAAATTTTATTTAAAGTTTTGAACATATACTAGCTCTGGTAAAAAGATAGATGACTCCATGAAATATGCAACAAAAAGAGTCTCTAGGGTCTTTTGAAAGTTGAAAAATGTGAGAAATCATTACGGTACCATTTGGCCTCTGAAGTTGTGAGTCTGTCAGCATTTCATTTCCTGGCCTCTGCATATTTTTTTTTCCTATTTGGACAACACTAAATGTCCTACATCACAGAAAAAAAGCTTTCTCCAGAAAACTATCTTTTTTTAATTTATATATTGTATTTATCAAGGGTCCACAAAAAGTTTTGTTTTACCTCATTATAAAATACTTCTTTTGAGATACTTCTTTTTTTTGCCTTTAAAATTGTGTATATGATGGGACGGCACAATATGAATGTATTCTTTTAAATCAGGAAAACATCTCATTTACCCCATATTTAGCTCTAACACCTATGGCAAACAGATTCTTAAATCCCTTGAGAAAAAGTGCTTGTTAAAACTTATGTGGAGTTTTCAGTCCAGAAGATAGAACTAGAGATGGAATCAAGGTCTAGAATGAGAACTGAGCCAGTGCTAAGGACACAGATCTGGGAATCAGAAATTCTGTGTTCTGACTTTACCATTAACAAGTTGTGGGATCCTAGGCAAAAGCATGGATCAAGCCAACCAAAATCTCTTCCAGTTCTCTAGGGGTGGGATGCTGCTGTAGAAATACATGCTGCCACCTTGCAATATTTCAAAATGCTGTCTCCATCCTCAGCCAAGCTCTCACTAGTGTTCAGTAATATTATACTACCATAGACAGGGGAAATATTTAAGAGTTCAGATTAAAACAGAACGAAGGATGGATGGGTTATAAAAGTTAATAAGATGTCAAAGAGGAGCTTGGTTAGAAAACATGGCAGAACTACTCTGATTCATGAAACTCACTGTCTTTTGTGCCATTGATCCTGAGGTCCATTGCATTCTTGGTGAGAGATCCAACCTGAGGGGGTCCATGGACGTGTGTCAGATGGCTGGGCATTCCCTGGACACTACGAAAAATTAGGGCCTTTTCACAAAGAGAGGAATCATTACTCCTTTAAGCTTTCCATAGAGGTTCATAACCCCAGTTATATACCATATAAAGAAAGAAAGTGACACATTATTCACATTAGCCTGGAAGATGGTCTCTTTATCTTTGAATCTACAGTTCTATAAGTGATATACCTTCCATATGATATACACTCAAAAAGGGTTTCATGAAAGAACTGAACGGATTAATGAATGAAAGAACAAATGCACAAATCCCATTTGGGGATAAGTTGGTAGGCACTGAGAAGCATCCTGCTTGCCTCAAGTAGCACAGCTAATCAGAAGCCTCAGTTCCTCAAATGAACCGTGATGTCTGCTTCCCCACAGCAATTTGTGAACAACATCCCCCTGCTTTTCTTTCTACTAGATACAGTGCTTTGTATTATTGCCCATGGCCAATTAACTTCAATGGAAAAATGAAATCCATCATCATATTCATTTTTCGAATGGAAAAGTTAGAAGCAATCTTCTCTGAAATAGAGATGCATGATAAAGGACTTACTGGAATAGAGTTGAAAAGGAGAGTACTATTCTTGGACTGCCATATTAGGGTTACAGGAGCCACTACCAAGCCAGCGACACTTGTCCATCAGTCCACAAGCCAAAACCTTTGGGTTTGAAGTCTGCACATTTACTTAAGAGCCCATTAAACTCTGACTACTTTGGCCCCTGCTCATAACACACAATAGAGGTGTTGTTGGTTTATTTACTGTACTTGCTGTTCTCACTCTTGTTCCATTCTAACCAGAAGCTATCTTTTCCACGCTCCCATTGCTGATGCTCTGTTACCCTAACCAGGCAGGTGCCACTGAAAGAGCCCTCAGAGCTGCCCTGGATACATGCATGCTTTTCTGCCATCTTCAGGGTCTAGATGCATATTATACACAGGAAAGCCAAGATCCGGCCTTCAGCTCTCTATGTGCAATCCAAAACCATTGTTGGAGTCCCATCTAGGAGCCAGGGAAAGTTCCTGCTGATTCTGTGCTGGGAACTTGTGCTGCAGGATGGCTATGTAGAATCTGCAAAGCACTCCAGTCTCTCTTCTGCAATTTCTCTGTATATATAAACTTCAAAAATTTAAAGCTCTGTCTTCCAGAGCAGTTGGTTGTGCCTAGAAGATGAGCCTTGGGTAGGAGTGTTTTCTCACTTCAAATGATCTGAAACAGACCTAAAGAATAAAGCTCAGTAGTCAAAAATCATAGGTTCTAGCTATGGGACTCAAACCAGACTTTCATGGGCCTGATGAAGAGGCATGTTTGCTATCTCTGTGACATTCAAGGATACTCCCTTTACATAGGCTAATGTAACTGGGCCAGGTATCTGTCTACTGACCTCAGCTCAGCTTAGTCCACTCTACCTTGCCTCAATCATTCTACAACTATCCATTGAGTACCTAGTCTATGCCTATGTTCTGTTAGGCATTATTAATAAAAGTCCCTACCCCAAGGATTTGACAGTTTAACAAGACAATGAGGTAATTATGTTTTTTTTTTTTTAAAAAAGCCTATTACAATGAAGAGTAGTCTATTAGTTAAAATTGTTCTTAAAATGATTGTCCATTGTCATTAGGCAAGAGAAATAAATGAGGCAAAAAATAGAAAGGGAAAATCATCATTATTTGAAAATGATACAGTTATATAATCATAAACCCAAGAGAGGGAACTGAAAAACTATTAGATGCAATGAGATAATTCAGTAAAATCTCTGGTTTCAAAATTAATTTTCCGAAATCAATTGCTTTCCTATGTATAAATAAAAACTGCTAAGAAAATACAATGAACAGATGAAATAGTTAAAATAAATGTAAGAAATGTGTCAGATCTATGAGAAAAACTTTAAAAATTTCTACCAAGCAATACAATGCAAGATGAATAAAAAGAAATTTGTTCTTAGAGAGCCAAAATAAATATTATAAAGACATCAACTATTTTTAAAATAATTTATATCATGAATGCATTACTATTTTTAAAAAACCATATTTCTTAGTAACTCACCAAGCTGTGAAACTTATATAAATTGGTACTGGTACAGGAGTAATCTGACAGATCAATGAATTAAATTCCAGAGTCCAGAAATACATCAAATATATTTTTAAATTTAGTATACAAAACAGAAAAGTATTTTATATCAGGGGAGAAAACAAATAGACTTATCCAAAAAATGGCCCACCGTTTGGGCAAAAAACAAAAAAGGATGGATATCTCACTCCTTCCACCAAAGGAAATTCAAGACGAATCGAAGATTTAATTAAGAAAAAAACTGTAAAACTACTTGATAATAAAATCAAGGAAAAGAAATTCTCATAGATGCTCACAGTAATAGTCTGTGCACATGTAGTCATGGGGAGCCAGACATGGGGGGAGAAAGAGAGGGTAAAACATGGTAGAGATCTGTCATGCTCTACTAAGAAGCAACAGATTAGAGGTTAATAGAATAAAATAAACAGGTCATTCAAAAAGGGATTTGAAGTTTCAATTCTTTACCTCATCCTTACAATAAGAAAAAGCTGAACAATCTGAAAACCAGTGACTTTTTTGGACCCTTAAAAGAACTCTGTTTGCACGGCAAACTACTAATCCCAAATCTGAAGAAACACAAATTCAGAGTCATCTGAATTAGCCAAAATTCTGATTAGCCAAAATCTCCCCTAACTGGAGCAGAAGCCACTGGAGCTATAAACTTGTAGCAACACTTAAATGGTACTTTAACGAATTTGAAACATTCCCTTGTGTCTCTATGACAGGGGGAAAAGAGGTATGAATCTTCATACACCCAGAGTCTTCTGTATAACAAAGTCCTACTTTCCAGAAGAGCTTATTTCAGAGCCCTGGGATTCCAGCCCTAACTAACCTTCCTGTCTCATCTAAGGGAGGTAGGAAAGATGGGAGAAGGTATCAGGAAAAAAAAAAACCCACTTGTGAAGATCTCAGGCCATACACACAGGCCCACTAAATATCACTACACCAATGAGTTTCTAGTACGGTAACAGTGGATTACAGCTGAAAGAACCACAAGATACAGATTCTTTCTGAGAAATACTTAGGGGAACCCAAAGTCAAGAGGAGACAAGAAGCAAGGGCACCAGGGGAATTAAAATGTCTGGCACCTTTAACAACAACAAATACAGCCTAGCTCCATATTGACATAAATCCTCACAGCAGAACCCTGTTTCCCTCAGTTCCTATTATCCACTAAAGCATGAATAGCTTCGAACAAAAAATTCCAAGGCATACCAAAAGGAAAGAAAAAAAGCGTGAGGAGACAAAGCAAGCATCAGAACCAGACTTTAATATGACACTGATCTCCTAAAGAAAATAGAAGCAAACAGAATATTTCTTAATTCATTCTATGAGGCCAGCATTACTTTAATATGAAAAAGATGAAGATATAAGAAACAAAAACCACACACCAATATGGATACAAAAATCTTCAACAAAACATCACCAAATTGAATCTGACAATGCATTAAAAGAACTCTATGCCAAGACCAAGTAGTATTTATTCCAAGTGGGCAAGGCCAGTTCAACACTTGAAAATTAATCAACATAGGGGCACCTGGGTGGTTCAGTCAGGTGAGCATCAGAATTTGGCTCAAGTCATGGTCTCACTGTTCATGAATTCAAGCCCCAGCACAGAGTCCTCTCTCTATGCCCCTCCTCTGCTTGTACTCTCTCAAAAATAAATAAAACATTAAAATTTTTTTAAAGAAAATGAATCAATATAATCCACCAAATCAACACACTGCAGAAAGAAAATCATACAATCATGCTAACTGACACAGAAAAAGCATTGACAAAATTCAATACCCATTAATGATTTTAAAAAAACATTCAGCATGCCTGGGTGACTAAATTGGTTAAGCTTCAGATTTCAGCTCAGGTCATGATCTCATGGGTTTGTGAGTTGGAGCCCCAAATCAGGCTCTGTGCTGACAGCTCAGAGCCTGGAGCCTGCTTCAGATTCTGTGTCTCCCTCTCTCTCTACCCCTCCTCCATTCACTTGCACAACTAACTCTCTCTCTCTCTCTCAAAAATAAACATTTTTTAAAAACTTTAAAAAATCTAAAAGAATGAACAAGATTACTTCTGAGACTATAAGCAAGTATAGAAAAGCCACAGGATATGGAGCTAATGTACAAAAGTCAACTGCTTTCCTATATGTATGCCAGCAATAACTAATTGGAAATTGAAATTAATAAGACAATTTCATTTACACTAGCACTGCCAAAAATTAAATATTTAGGCTTAAATCTAACAAAATATGTGCAAGACCTATATACAGACAACTATGAACTAGTGATTTTAAACAATGAATAAAGCTCTAAATAAATGGAACAATAATCCATGTTCATGGATTTGAAGATTCAGTGTTACTAATAAGATGGCAATTCTTCCCAACTTAACCTAAAGATATAATGCAGTTCCAACCAAAATTCCAGCAGTCTACTTTGTAAATACCAAGAAACTGATTCTAAAGTTTATACGGAACGGCAAAAGACCTAGAACAACCAACCAATACTGAAGAATACGATAAATGTTGGAAGATTAATATGACTCTATTTCAAGACATTATAAGGCTACAGTAATCAAAATAACATGGTCTTGACAAAAGAAAAATAGAACCATGGGACAGAATAAAGAGGTGAGACAAGACCCACACAAATACAGTCAACTAAACCTTGACAAAGGAGTAAAGACAATTCAAAAGAAAAAGAAGAGTCTTTTTAATAAGTGGTGCCAGAATAATTGGGTATCCCTGTGTAAAAAATAAATAAATAAATCTAGACATGGATCTTACACTTTATACAAAATTTTTTAAATTTAAATTCCAGTTACTTAACATACAATGTACTATTAGTTTCATACTATTCATCACTTACATATAACACCCAATGCTCATCATAAGTGCCTCCTTAATGTCCATCACCCATCTAACCCATTGCCCCACCTACCTCCCCTCCAGCAAACCTCAATTTGATCTCTGCAGTTAAGAGTCTGTTTTATCGTTAGCCTCTCTTTGTACCTCACTCTGTTCATCCATTTTGTTTCTTAAATTCCACATATGAGTGAAATCACATGGTATTTGTCTTTCTCTGACGGACTTATTTTGCTTAGCATAATACACTGTAGATCCATCCATGCCATTGCAAATGGAAAGATTTCATTCATTTTCTGTGGCTGATACTTTATAAAAAAAAATTAACTCAAAATGTATAATAAACTTAATTGTAATATGTGAAACTATAAAACCTTTTTTAAAGAGAGTATTTTTTAAGTCTATTTATTTATTTTGAGAGAGTGAGAGAGAAAGCACAAATGGGGAAGGGAAAGAGAGAGAGAGGGAGAGAGAGAGAGAATCTCAAGCAAGTTCCTCACTGTCAGCACAAAGTCCTGTGTGGGGCTCAGAATCTATTAACTGCAAAATCATGACCTGAGCTGAAATCAGATGCTCAAGTGACTGAGCCATCCAGGTGCCTCAAAACTATAAAACTTCTTGAAGAAAGCAAGAGAAACTCTGTGCTATGTTAGGATCAGTGATGAGTTTTTAAGCATATCAATAATATGATCCACAAAAGAAAAGTTGATAAGCTAGGCTTCATGAAAACTAAAAATTTGTTCCTCTGGGAAAGACACTCTTGAGAGAATGAAAAGACAGGCCACGGGCAAGGAGAAATATTTGCAAAACACATATTTGATTAAGAATTTATATCTAAAATATAAAAAGAACTCCTAAAAGTCAGCAACAAAAAGTAAACACCTCAATGGAAAGAAAAAATGGACAAAAGATCTGAACAGACATCTCCCCCAAAAAGATACACAGATTGCAAACAGCACATGAATGACTCTCAACATCATTTGTCATTAGAGAATTTTAAATTAAAACAACAATGTGATACCACTAAGTACCTATTAGAATGACTGAAACCAAAAACTGACAATACCCAAATCTGGACTCAGATGTTGAGCAACAGGCTCTTTCACTCATTGTTGATAGGAATGCAAAATGGTACAGCCAGTTTGGAAGACAGTTTGGCAGTTTCTTACAAAACTAAATGTAGTCTTGCCATACAATTCAACAATTGCACTTCTCAATTTTTTTCCAACTGCTTTGAAAGCTTATGTCCATACAAAAACTGATAATGAATGTTAACAGCAGCTTTATTTATACTCAACAAAACTTCAAGTAATCAAGATGCCTTCTATTAGACCAGGTAAACAAACTGTAGTACATGCATAGAGTGGAATGTTATTTCACAATGAAAAAAGAGCTATCAAGCCACAAAAAGACATGAATGAATTTTAAATGCATACTGATAAGTGAAAAAATTCAGTCTGAAAAAAAAAAAAAGCTATACTGTGTGACAGTCTAAAGAAAGCGAAATTTTAGAAATAATAAACAGATCAGTGGTTGCCAAAGACTTGTAGGGCAGGTGATTGATTAGGTAGAGCACAGGGGATTATTTTTAGGGTGGCAGAGCTACTCTGTATTGATATTCTAATGGCAAATACAAGACATTAAATAGACAAAGCCAATAGAACAGTACAGCGCAAAGAGCTCAATGTATAAACTTAAAAAAAAAATCCATTTAGGAGGTTGTAGGATCCCAACAGAGAATATAGGATGGGACAAAATATCTAAATATATTAGAAAAATATGAAACAACTTCACTGAAGTGGGCAGGGGAATAAGGTGCTGATCTAAGCAACTCTGGGAATGAATAGAGTCTGTAAGACTAAAGGCAATAGGAACTGTACATAAGCTCTGGTTGATGAAAATTTTTTCCCATTGGAGTACAAGTTAACAATCCTAAAAGCACTGTATATGTATACTGGAATTAAACAACTGGGTAAATGGATGGCGACTGGTGAAGTGGGACTGAGAAATAAGCAAGAGAAGAAATTTAGAATGATCCATCCAGTAATGGAGTTGGAAACATGAGAATGAACTCATTACATCAACTGTATCATATATAGTTGGTTATATATATATATATATACATATTTCTTTTAGATAAATGTACATACATAAGTTAGAATACACACATTTGACTCCTTCCTTGCTCTTTCAGTTGAGAGAGCTCGTACCAAAAAGTAGACCCAGCACCCAGATCTTGGTTTTAAATAACATCCTTCAATAAAATGAACCAGAGCTCCTCGTAGAAATGGCTGATTCTAGGACTGAAGTGAAAAATATAGGGATGAGCCTGGAGCATCTTGTAGTATCTGAAAGATAAGTGGGTGCTTAAAAAAATCATGGAGGTAAGTCAAGGGATCCGGGAGCAGTGAAGTCCCCAGTGGAACTTTGAGCAACAAAGCTAGAGTAATTTGAGCAACAAAATTAATAAAGTAATATCAGTTAGGTTTATTCCTAGGTATCTTATGGTTTGTGGTACAACTGTAAGCGGGACTGATTCCTGTACATTCATTCTGTATCCTGCAACTTTACAAAATTTGTGTACCAGTTGTAATAATTTTGGGGTGGAGTCTTCGGGGTTTTCTATATATAGTAGCATGTCATCTGCAAATAGTGAAAGTTTGACATCTTCCTTGATGATTTGGATGCCTTTTATTGCTTTGTGTTATCTGATTGCTGAGGCTGACTTCCAGTACTATGTTACTGGACATAGTGAAAGTGGACATCCCTGTCTTGTTCCTGAACTTAGAGGAAAAGTATTCAAATTTTCTTCATTGAGAATGGTATTAGCTGTGGAATTTTCATATATGGTCTTTATGACATTGAGGTATGTACCCTCTGACCATACTTTGTTAAGAGTTTTTAACATGAATGAATATTGTACTTCGTCAAATGCTTTTTCTGCATCTACTGAAATGATCATATGGTTTTTATCCTTTATTTTATAAATGTGGTATATCACATTGATTGATTTGCAAATATTGAACCACATTTACAGCCCAGGAATAAATAAATAAATTCCACTCGATTATGGTGAATGATGCTTTTAATGTTCTGTTGGATTTGATTTGCTAGTATTTAATTGATAATTTTTGTATCCATGTTCTTCAGGGATATTGGCCTGTAGTTCTCTTTTTTACTGGAGTCTTTCTGAGTTTGGTATCAGGGTAATGCTGGTCTCATAGAATGAAATTTGGAAGTTTACTTCCATTTATATTTTTTGGAATAGTTTGAGAAGAATAGGTATTAACTCTTCTTTAAATGTTTGGTGGAATTCACATGTGAAACCATCTGGCCATTTTGTTTGTTGGGAGATTTTTGATTACTGATTCAACTTCTTTGCTGGCTATGTGTCTGTTCAAGTTTTTTATTTCTTTCTTTTCAGTTCTGGTAGTTTACGTATTTCTAGGAGTTTATCCATTTCTCCCAGGTTGTCCAATTTGCTGGAATATAGTTTTTCATAGTATTGTAACTGCTTCTATTTATGAGGTATGGAGTTATAACTCAAAGTGTAAAATAAATACCAATGAGTATTCATGAATCTGTATTGATATAAGCAAGTGATTGAATAAATAAATGAGTTGGGGAAAATAGACAAATTTCCCCACAAGACAAATTCCAAATATTTTTGCAGATACTCAAGCAGAGAAGTAGATTCTAACACTCCAACCACTGAGTGTGGACTGTGCATATTGATTTCCTTTCTTCTCTGCTCCTCTCCATAGTATATAGAAAGGAGGAAAAAGAGTAACTTTATAGTGGAAAAATCTGGATCCACAAGAAACTTCCAAAACTCATTTTAAAAAGCACACATAGGATACCTGGATGGTTCAGTTGCTAGAATATCATCTGACTCCTGATTTTGACTCGGCTCCTGATCTCACAGTTTCCTGGGATGGAGCCCCACTGACAGAGCAGAGCCTGCTTAGAATTCTCTCTCTCACTCTCTTTTTACCCCTCCCCCTCTCATGCTTATGCTCTCTCGTTCTCTCTCTCTTCTCTCTCTCCCTCTCTTCTTACCCATCTCCCTCTCATGCTCTCTCACTCTCTCTCGCTCTCTCTCTCTCTCAAAATAAGTAAATAAATGTTTTTAAAAGTAAATAAAAAGCAACAACTGGTTATGATTTTTCCCAACATGCTTTTTCTGGATATAAAGGTTACTTTCCATGTCTTTTCAAACTACAAAATATTTGTGCACTTCTAAAAATGGTTTTCAATGAAAGAAGCAAAATATGTAAAATATAGCAACCCTTCTCACTGCACCCACATTCTCTTAATACCCAACCACACCCACAGAACAGTTGTAAAACCTAAAAGAAAGGATCAACACCATGTGTCTCTAGGTTTACCACTGAGTAGTGAAGTAGAAGGACAATATTAATATGGCCAAGCAACAAGTATAATAAGTATAAATCCCTTCTTTGCCTAAAAGAAAATAACATTTTCATTGTAATACTTATCTAGCCATTATTTAAGGAAAAAAATTAGATGTATTAGAGCCCATAATTTTCTCTGTACAGAAAATACATAGCTTATTCAGCATTTTATAAAATAAAAATCTTAATGGATTAAAATATTTAGAATTATGTATTTATCTTGGGAAAAAGAAATTTAAAACAAGTTAGCAAATATGTATTACTGCTGTGCTTTTCCATTGTTAAACCAGTTATACTCTTAAAATGAAATTCCCCGTGAATTTTTATGACTTCCTACAGACAGACACACTGTTTAGTGTTGAAACTATTACCCAGGTAGAATTTTAGTGCATTCTGTCTCTTTCCAGGAAATGATTCAAACTAAGCCAGAGGAAGACCCAAACATAATAAAAGGAAAGATACTAAGAATTAAAAAGGGAGATCAAGAAGATAATTTTATCTTTGGTGCCCTGCATGTTCTGTTTTCATAGTTCCAACTTCCTCCCATTGAGTCCAGTGCCTTCAGACTAAAATATAAAATCCATTCTTAGAGAAGGATAGTATTGCAATAATAATAGTTAATTTAGCTAATAGTTCTTGAACACATATACATACCAAGCAATACTGTACACTTACGTAAGCTAATAACAGCCCTATGAAGTAAGGATTTTTGTCATCACCATTTACACCTTGGGAATGGAGAAGCAGAAAGATGAAGTGACTGGCCTAAGGTCATACAGCTAGCGAATGACAGAACCAGGATTTGAGCCCAGGCAGCCTAGCTCCAGAGCCCATACTGCTGATCTGCCACTGGATACCTGTCAAGGCATTGTGGTCAGACAGACCTGAGCTTGTCTACTCATTCTGCCACTTTCTATTTGACTGCATTGAGCTTCTCTCCCTCTGGCTCTTCAGTGAGTCCAATGCTGCCTACCTCTCAGGCTGTGATGGGAATTCACTGAGATTAGGTAGTTCCCCTGTCACAGATCCAGGTCCATGGGAGGCATTTGATGACAGGCATCAGTGATAGGAAGGTGTTTAAGACAGGACTTCTGTCCTTGAGCTCACCTTTAAGAAGTAAGTATTCCTTCACTGGGGAAACATGGAATTGTCTCTATTCTACAACTGTGTGCTCCCTCACTCCAAGTGACCATTGCTTTGTTCTGTGACTTCTTCAGGAGGTGGGAAGCATCTCTGGATCATTAATTCCCAGTCTTGTTCTTCTGCCTCCTGCCAACTGCATAGTCAGTGACAGCCTCCTAATCTGGTGAAACTATATTATTATTATGCAGTGCTTTAGAAGACCAAAACATACATTGAACATAAACTAAATATAGCAACAGTAGGGTTTATCAGCTTCAGCTTTCAAGTTTAATGGTGTTACTTCGTATTAAAAAAAAAAAAAAAAAGCAAGATAGGGGCACCTGTGTGGTTCAGTCGGTTTACTGTCCAACTTTGGCTCATGTCATGATCTCATGGTTCATAGGTTCAAGCCGCATATCAGGTGACAGCTCAGAACCTGGAACATGCTTTGGATTCTGTGTCTCCCTCTCTCTCTGCTCCTCTCCCCCCCCAACTTGTGTTCTATTTCTCTCTTTCTCTCAAAAATAAACATTAAAAAATTAATTAAAAAAAAAAAAGAAGGCAAGACAACAGGCCCCAGATGGAGTCACTTATGCTGAGCACCACATCATCAAAGACTTAATTACAGTTTTGGCCCTTCTAGAAATGGAATCTTAAACCAGCCAATCAGGAATTGCCTGATTAGCACTAGTTAGAGAATCTGCCTGATAGATTCCTGCCATTCCCTAAATGAGTATCCTTGGAATAACAAACTTTTTTTTTCTTTTCTTTTTCTTTTTGCTTGAGATAACTTCCTTGTTCCTACTCCATTCTGCCTATAAAAGTCTTTCATTTTCTAGAGCTCCTGTGAGGTCCCTTCTATCTGCTAGATTTGATGCTGCCTGATTTGAATCAACTTTTACTCAAATAAGCTCTTAAAAATTCTAATATGGCTCAGTTTATATTTTAACAAAAGGAAACTTCATGATGCCACACCTCCAACAATGACTCTCAAGGATTTTAAAAGATTCTTCCCACCATTAGAAAAACTGAACACCAACTGTGATTGAGAGAGAGCTGACTCCCTAAGAGAACACAGATATGGAACAGTTCCACAAATATGGAACATCAGGAAAACAAGAGTTGGCATTGTGTAGAACATATGGAAGCAAATCAAATTTCCTATATAAGTTGTTATTACAAAAGGCAGTAATTTATCTTTGATATCCTATAGATGCTATTCAGAAAGTTGGCCCCTTCCCATTTATTAAGCACAGTGTTTTCATACTAAAATATAAAACCCACTCTTAGAGAGGAGCAATATAGCAATAATACTAATGATTATTTAACTGATATTTATTGAACACTTGGTATGAGCCAGGCAGCAATGTAAATTTGTTTAAGCTGATAGCAGCCCTATGAGGTAAGTATTAGTATCATTCTCATTTTACACGTTAGGAATCGAGACACAGAGAGAGAGCTTTTGGGTGAGGTTGCAGTGATATGATTTTATAAGGAAATGCAAGACTTTCAAAGTGAATCACTTGATGAACATTCATGTTTCTTTCTAAAAAAAACTTTTATGTCTTTATTTTGAGAGAGAGAGTGAGTGGGGGAGGGGCAGAGAGAGAGGGAGACACAGAATCTGAAGCAGGCTCCAGGCTCTGAGCTGTCAGCACAGAGCCTGACGTGGAGTTTGAACCCACAGACTGTGAGATCATGACCTGAGTGGAAGTCGAACCCTTAACTGACTGAGCCACCCAGCCACCACCATGAACATTCATGTTTCTTTTCGGTGGATAGCATTGAAGAGAATAGAAACCTATGTTAGGTTCGGAGGCAAGATGGCGGAGAAGTAAGGAGCTCCGTACTTGCACTCGCGCCCATACATCACACAGAAAAGATCTGAAGCCATTGGAAACCATACAAAACCTGAGAGACTGGGAGAAAAAGGACGCAGAATCCACTGAGAAAGCCTTCTAACGTGAGTGCGAACCGGGGAAGGTAAAATCAGCCCGGGATCGGAGCCTCCAGGGTGGGAGGCGATCCCCCTCTACCCTCTACGGGGAGTGAGAGGGGAAAAGGGGAGAGTCCGAGACAGAAAAATCTCCGCTCGGTGCATAGAAAGACCGTACTTGCCAAATATCTGCACACCAGGTCCCCTCGCGACAACTGGTCCTGGGGGAGGCTGAGCACACAAACTGCTTCTTTGTGCCGCTCCTGGAGGTGGGGTTTTAAAGCGGAGCGGGTGCGCCTGCCGCCATTGTAGCTCCAGGGCGGCTGGGACCCCTGAAAGAGACGCGCAGACACCAGGCGTCCGCGCTCCTGGCTGGCTGGAACTCGAGAGGGAAGGCAAAAAGCTAAAAACTGGAAATTTGCCTGTGAGTTCGTGTTTCGGGTGACGAGCCATAGAGAGACCCGGTTTTCCTCACTCCAGCAGGGGCGCGCTTGCCGCCATTGTAGCTTCAGGGCGGCTGGGACCCCTGAAGGAGACGCGCAGACACCAGGCGTCCGCGCTCCTGGCTGGCTGGAACTCGAGAGGGAAGGCAAGGAGCTAAAAACTGGGAAATTTGCCTGTGAGTTCGTGTTTCGGGTGACAAGCCATAGAGAGACCCGGTTTTCCTCACTCCAGCGGGCTCAGGCTACGCGGACGCTGCAGGCAAGCCCCCGCGCATGCGCACCAGAGCCGACCAGAGAAGAAAGCAGCGATCCTGACTCCGCCCCCAGAGCTCAGCAGGGAGCCTGGAATAGCCCAAGGGGGTTGTCTGGGAAGCTGTGTCTAAGGCAACTTCAGCGGGGCGCGGGCTGGGATTTGGAGATTGGAACTGGCCTGGGTTGAAGAGTGCAACCAACTTCGGCTGCGTCCCCGGAACGGGGAGTTGACACGCCAAAAAAAAAAAAAAAAGCGAGCTGCAGCGCGGGGTTCAAGAAGGGACTGGAGCACCGTCACTCTCCTTCCCACAATCGCCAAGGCAGAACCCCCGCCTGAGGCATCGGATCACGCCACGCCCATCCCTGCCTGAGAGGTGCCCTCCTCCCTTTTTTTTTTTTCTTTTTCCTTTTTTTTTTTTTTTTTTTTTTCTTCTTTCTTTTTTTTTCCCCTTTCTTTTCTCTTTTTTTCTTCTTCTTTCTCTTTTCTCGCTTTTTTCCCCAAAACACTGACCTGATTAACTCTGGTCGCCAGCTTGCTTAAACAATCACAAGTCCATTCTGTAAATGTAAATTCTACACCTACCGACTTTTTCAGCTATTTCTCTCAGGAGTAATTAGACTATATAGTTTCTCTGGATAATTCCAGCATCCTTCTCTCACCTATCCAACCACATTCTACCCTTTACCTCTTTGAAAAAAGTTTCTTATCCCTTCTGCCTGTTCATTCTATTTCCAAATCTGCCTTGTCTCACCCTGCATTCTCTCTTTTTCTCTATGCTCTTCAACCAGCACTGCATACACACGGCTATTTAACTGTAGCTGGGAAATCCAGGTATATGCTTTAAACCGTTCTTTGTCCATCGGTTTTCTTCTTTTTTCCTTTTCTTTTCCCCTTTTTGACCCTTTTATGTATTTTATGCTCCCTATTCGCCCTCCTTCCTCCGTCTTTTCTATTAACTTTTTCGTTTTCCCTCTCACTTTGCATGTTAGTTGAATCAGCCTGTGCGTTTGTGTGCTCCTGCTCCCTGTGTGTCTGTCTGTCTGTTTTCTTTTCCAGGGCTACCTCAAGAAACAAGCTAGAGTACACAAGGTGAAGAGTCCCAAATATCACTACGAATAGGAAAATAAAATAACTAAGGTCCCAACAAGAGAGACCGAGGGATACCATTCAAAAAACAATCTCTGAAAGGATAGGCCCTGGAAAGTCAAAGAGTTTCTTGGATATAGCAGTGCTCATAGAAACAGAGAGCATAACAGGACTTTAAAACCAACAAGAGCCGGAAAGCTAACTAAAATGACGAAACGAAAGAGCTCTCCTCCAAAGAAACTCCAAGAAGAAATGACAGCTAATGAACTGCTCAAAACAGATATCAGCAGCATAAGTGAACAAGATTTTAGAATAATAATGGTGAAATTAATAGCAGGGCTTGAAAAAAACATAGGCGACATCAAAGAAACTATGGCTACAGACAGAATGGAAAATAAAAATAGGCATGAAGAATTAAAAAATGCGATAAATGAGATCCATAATAAATTAGAGGCCTCCAACACACGGCTTGAAGAGGCAGAAAGGAGAATAAGTGATTTAGAAGACACCATTCTAGAAAAACAAGAAGCTGACAAAAAAAGAGACAAACTGATCCAGGAACAGGAAAGAAGAATTCGAGAGCTCAGCGACACAGTCAAACGCAACAATATCCGTATCATAGGAATCCCAGAAGAGGAAGAGAGAGGGAAAGGTGCTGAAGGAGTCCTGGAACAAATTATAGCAGAGAACTTCCCGACCTGGGGAAGGAAGTAAATGTGGAAATACAAGAGGCTCAGAGGACTCCCTCAGACGTAACTTGAATCGATCTTCTGCACGACATATCATCGTAAAAATGGCAAAATATAAGGACAAAGAGAGAATTTTGAAAGCAGCTAGGGAGAAAAGGGCCCTCACATACAAAGGGAAACCTATCAGAGTGGTGACAGACCTATCTACTGAAACGTGGCAGGCCAGAAAGGAATGGCAAGAGATCTTCAATGTGATGAACAGTAAAAATATGCAGCCAAGAATCCTCTATCCAGCAAGCCTGTCATTCAAAATAGAAGGAGAGATAAAAACCTTTCCAAACAAACAGAAATTGAAAGAATTTGTCACCACGAAGCCAGCCCTACAAGAAATCCTGAGGGGGATGCTCTGAAGGAAAGGTTGCAAGGAACAAAGATTCCAGAGACACCACCACAAACATGAACCCTACAAAAGATACAAAGACTCTAAACCCACATATTTCAATAATAACACTGAATGTAAATGGGCTGAATGCTCCAATCAAAAGACATAGGGTAGCAGAATGGATTAAAAAACAAAATCCATCTATATGCTGTCTACAAGAAACTCATTTTAGACGGAAGATACCTTCAGATTAAAAGTAAGGGGATGGAGAAATATATATCATGCTACAGGAAATCAAAAGAAAGCCGGAGTAGCGATACTTATATCAGACAAACTGGACTTTAAATTAAAGACAATCACAAGAGATGAAGAAGGGCACTACATAATAATTACAGGGTCCATCCATCAGGAAGAACTAACAATCATAAATGTCTACGCACCGAATATGGGAGCACCTAAATATCTAAAACAATTAATCACAAACAGAAACAAGCTTATAGATAAGAATGTGCTAATAGCAGGGGACTTTAATACTCCACTTACAGCAATGGATAGGTCAACCAGACAGAAAATCACTAAAGAAATAATGGACTTGAAAGACACATTGGACCAGATGGACCTGACAGATATATTTAGAACTTTACATCCTGAGGCCAGGGAATTTACTTTCTTCTCAAGTGCGCATGGCACATTCTCCAAGATAGATCACATACTGGGACATAAAGCAGCCCTCAATAAATATAAAAGAATAGAGATCATACCATGCACACTGTCAGATCACAATGCTTTGAAACTTGAAATCAATTACAGGAAGAAGTCTGGAAAACCTCCAAAAACATGGAGGTTAAAGAACACCCTTCTAAAGAATGAATGGGCCAATCAGGCAATTAGAGATGAAATTAAAAAATATATGGAAACAAATGAAAATGAAAACACAACAATTCAAAATCTATGGGATACGGCAAAGGCAGTCCTAAGAGGAAAGTACATTGTTCTCCAGCCCTATTTCAAGAGATTAGAAAAAGCGCAAGTCCAAATCTAACAGCTCACCTAAAGGAACTAGAGGCAGAGCAACAAGAACGCCCTAAACCCAGTAGAAGAAGAAAAATAGTAAAAATTAGAGCAGAAATAAACAACATCGAGACCAAAGAAACAATTGAACAGATCAATGAAACCAAGAGTTGGTTTTTTGAAAAAGTAAACAAAATTGACAAACCTCTAGCCACACTTATCCAAAAGAAAAGAGAGAGCACCCAAATAGACAAAATTATGAATGAAAATGGACTTATTACAACCAACCCCTCAGAAATACAAGCAATTATCAGGGAATACTATGAAAAATTATATGCCAATAAATTGGACAACTTAGAAGAAATGGACAAATTCCTAAACACACACACACTACCAAAATTCACACGGGAAGAAATAGAAAACCTGAACAG